>CAMGYJ010000008.1:88955427-89016498 GCA_946122785.1 Linum tenue | reverse complement strand
ATTAATTAAATAGTCCTTCCCACTTTTTAACGTCAGATTACTGTGTCCAGATCTAAGGGCTGGGAGGGACTTATCAAGTGACTAAGCACCCCTTAGTCGTAGAATCCACACTCCAAATTTAAGTATTTAACTATTTTGAGAATTGTAAAATCCACCAAATCACAAGACCAATAACTAGATAAGAGGTGATTCATTGGAAGAGGTTTGAGAAGTGTCTGAAGAGGTTTGAGAAGTGGCTATTCATTTCAAATTTTCTAGATTTACTTGGCATTTTTTGTGTTGGAATTTCAAAATTTTGGAATGAAGGGAAGAAGAAGATAGAGAGCAGAAAAGAGAAGAGCAAGAATACGGAGGAGATAAGAAGAAGATGAACGTGTGGAGGAAATCACTCCTCCCCTTTTGCCTGTCAATTTACTTTATCTTGTGGGCTCAAACATATAATAAACCCATAGTTGAAACTGAAGCCAATTTTCATACAGCAGAACAAAGCCCACACGTTTACTATAGGGAGATAATTTTAGAGACTAAAAGCTGTACTTTGTAGGCATGAGATTAGTAGGTACCAATTAGAGTTTTGTTATTCATCCGTTAGCAATTTAGGATATGGCATAATATATTAATGTAAAGTATTATAATATAAACGCTCTATATACGCTCTCAAAATACAATTCACGAAAAATAGACGCTCTTCCGCTCTTGCTCCCGATTCACGACTCGATAAGCTAAGGTTATACACCGCCCTCCTCTTCTTTGGTCCGCCTCATGAATCTTCCGGATTCCTACCATCACATCACTTCACCACAATCCACATCACATCTACAAAACAATTCATATCCTCGCAAAGGAATTGTTTCCAACTTGCTTTTGCTGAAGTAAATGGAACGCCCATCATCATCAATTAGTGTAGCTAGTCGCTGTATCCCTGCCTTTCTCTGTGCCTACTACTGTCATACAAACAAAACTGTAACAGAAGAACTATGGAGGCATTTCAGCCTGTCGCGATCTCTCTCAAGTATGAACCCATAGCAGAACGGAATAAATACACAATTACACTTGGATCTGATCCAAACAAACCCTACCATCAAATCCTTTAAATTTAGGAATCTTTTCTCCCAAGATTAGGCAATTGCTGGCATCGGCAAACCCCCAGAACTCTTTTCAGCGAGCGCCATTAAGACAACATTGGTGCTATCAGCTAAATTTACCAAGCTCCATCTTCTTCTTTATTGCCTTTTGACTGTGGTAGATAAATGAATCCAATATCCCAGAAACCGTGAAAACCCCTTAAAAGAGAAAAATGGGTTAGTATCTAACTCCTGATAAATAAATCCAAATATGCTTTTGATAGCAAAACCATGGAAATGTACCCTGGGGCGAACAGATTATGTATTACCTCCAACTATAGCGCAAACATTGGTTAAGAAATGCAAGAACGAGACGTGCTCCTCCATGAATGTAACCTTGTTAAGGCAATGGATAAGGTGGATAGTGTTAGGTGTACCAAATCTCACGATGGAATGACCCTCAGATAAAATTTAAAACACTAGCAAATATACAAAACGGAAGCCATACCTTAATTGGAGAAAGATCATAGAAGAAGAACACTCCAGGGAGGGACTGAAGACGACCAGCGTCCGCACTCCTAAAATGCTCAGTTACAGAAAACTGGGGGGAGGGGGGGGACATGTTAATCTGATGCAGCAATATATCATAAATGAATGAAGGAATGATGTTTTGGGCGGTGTATACCTGATTGGATTGGATTGTATGGCCACCGACATCAGTGTACACTGTAGGTACGACCTATATTACATGCATGGAAAGTTAATCAGTGCTCGGGGGAAATGAAAGGTAGCTAAAAGTAAAGTTTATGAAGCAACACCTTGATAAAATACTGGTACATCCCACTTGGAGATTCTTGATTCCAATGTACACTGGATATAATGTTAACACAGAAAAACCCATAAACCAAAAAGGGCAATATAAATAAGAAACTGAACATTTGGATCAATAAGAGAAAAGAACAAGGCAGAAGAACTTTCATTACCCATCAAGAGGATTCACAACCCCAGGAAAATATTCTCCAAAAGTTAGCCTATTGATATGGTGACTAACCTGCGCAGATTTTCATAGATGTATCGATCAACTTAGCAAATAAATAAAGCATGCTCAATGACAATAAGGGGTACCATTCTAGTTTGAACTTTCAAGGTGCATGGACAAAAGAGAAGCTAAGAAAGTACAGATTTTTTTCTTCTTACATTGAAGGTATCTTTCTGAAATGCCAGGAGATCATGAACATGAACTCCTGATTGTTGAAAGCTCTTCCCTGGTGCAAATGAAAATTACCAGCCACCTTATTAACCTCCAGAAACCCATACACATTACATCCTTCACCTTCTTCCTCTTTGATTCTCTGAAGAAAACCTTCTCTTTTACACTGGGATCACAAACAAAACATGACGTGGGAGAAAATTTGATGTCAACAACATTATTAATAGCTTGCTTCCCTAACATGAAATGTCAAATACATCCACAAACATATACAAGCATGTGTCTGCATTGAAATGTTGGGAGTTTGTTTGCATAACTAGGACTCAGTAACTAACAAAGGTCTTGCACAACTAGAATACTCATTCCACTAGCACCATTAGTTGTTATTGATAAAGAGCTGGCATAAGGCAGGCTCCAGAGTGTTGAATCAAGGGTTTGTCCCCTTGACACAAACTCATCTGGACACGATAGCATAAGAAGTTGATACTGGCTCTGTTTACATGGATGTGATGGTATGCAGTTGTTGAAAGTAGTCTTTTCTTCCCAGCTCTGATTGCGAAGGGTAGGGCTCAATAAAAAAGAGCACCCCAGAATCTCCAATTCCTCATTACCGAAAATCGAGCTTTAGAGGAATATAGTCTTTCAATGAGCCAACTATCAGGAACTTTCACTGGTGACTACCACATACACACACAACTTAAGACTGCTAGTCAATCTTGACTACTCAACACAAATCCTACCACAAAACATTGAACCAGTTTGTTGGAATACAACACTCCTAGTTTAGGATTTCGACGAGGTATCTCAATCACTTTTGAACTTGACATGGAAATACGAGAATAGTTTTTCATTTTGGTTTCTAATTGGAGCACATATAAGACACTAGTTCTAAGCATTGAAAGAATAAACAAGCGAATACAGACTGACATGAACTAAGTTGGCCAGACATAATTTGAATCTAGATTCTTGAGATATATTATTCAAGAAAATCACTAACAAACACACCTGGTCAATCAAATCTGGATTTGACAGCGCCCAGCCCTTCTTTCGATATGCTTCACGGACATCTTCACAAGTATTACAGCAATGGTCATCTGACTGCAACATGAAAACAGTTAGAAGTAGCTTACGACCACATAGGATACACTAAACCATACGGGACTTCATAAGATCAGTATATTTTCTCAGAATAAGCACATCAACGCAGAAAAGTAACACCTATATATGTGGATTCTTATAGAGCGGTAATTGAAGGAGGCTTCTGAAAAGCAGACAACAGTTAAGCATAAATTCTACGGGGAATCAGAGGGACCCAGGTTGAAGGATTTTCTCTAGGGTGTAGAGAGGCAAGAAACCCACTTGCAATATATTGCAACTTCCAAGTAACCCTTGGCACACTTAAAAGAATGTGGGAACACTTAACACGTCACCATAGAGAGATTAATGATTGATGAAGTATCTATTTCTAATGCTTAAGATATCATTGATTACCTCTTCAGCACCAAAGCATGAACCACAATAAGTTTCGTTGTGCTCAAGCCTCCCACCATGTTTCTGCAAAGGCTTTTCAATCTGCAGAGAGCAACCATACCCAATCAAACACGTACCATGTGGTAAGTGGTAACGGGAACAGAAACACGTGGTTTAAGCTCTACATGCTAAAAAAGTCCAAAGCAAGCATTCTAGTTTACAAGGACGAGCTCTAGATTGCATTGGGTCAGACTGCTGTACTCCTGGAGTACACTCCAGGAGTACCCAGCGTTGAGCATCTATACACATAAATATATTAAACAACTGTACATATCAGACTACCAACCTTAGGAGCACCAATTCCATCGGGCCGTGCTTCTATTACATTGCCGTGAGAGTCGATTCTCTTCTTAATAATGTCATGTTTCTGCAGAAAATTAAAATTAGCACACCGTTGACTTGAGAATGATAACTCAAGAAATAGAGCACTTGTGTCATGTTTGACAGTAAGAAATTCACTGGCAACATTACCAAACTAGAACTTCATGAGGTTCAGTTACTTACCACATCAAGATGTTGCTCTCCGCTTATGTCCATGGCATCAAGACTTAGAATAGAGCATGGCAGGGCAGGAAAAGTGACATCAAACTGAAATTGCAGGATTGTGATAAACAAGTGAGAACTTCAGTGAGTCAAGAACAAGATCTTTTCAAAAAAGGTACCACTTCACAAGAATACCAGTGTGGCAGTGTATGTTTCAAAAAAAAGTACAGTTCAGGATGAATAAACGTATAACACCTAGACTGAACATATCAGTTCCATAACATTGCATTGTTAAAGAAAGAAATTACATTGATACGAAGAGTTTCTCCCCTTGAAGTATCGACCACGAGCTTTGTCTCAGTGACAGTATGCAAGTATAATCCTGTACAAGATGCTAGAATAGTTAGCAATCAAAAGCAAGGCAAACAATTTTTGGAGCTGAGAACAGAAAGCACTATATTTGAGGTGCGAACTCCGAACAGTTAGCAATCAAACACAAGCATAGCTCAACGACGAGAGTTTGAGGTACGGACTCCGAAAGTATCAGATCAAAGATTCTCCTTTTGCCTAGAATTACTCAACCAAAGCAACTGCAACCAGTGGAACAAGTAAAAGTTCCCCTAAATCATTCTGAAAAGGTGCCACACGCACCAATGGACGGATCAGCCTATGTCAATGTGCAGTACAAGCAATTTATCAGCGAAAATCGGAGCGTTTAAATAGCGAAACTACGTGACAAATCTAACAGCAAATGTCCATTGCAAAACAAAATAGTCCGATCCCTTTAGCGCTTAAAACCCAAAAATTGAATCCCAGAAGGTAAAGGAAGGTAAAGTCAACTAGTTTCTGCCGCCCATTTGCAGAACAATGATAACAACCGAGATGTAAACAGCAACCATATTGTCTAAGCTAAGAAAGTAGGAGTCTTGAGGATCGTGGATGAGGAATCTTAAAAAAAAAAAAAAAAAAGCAAGGCAGATTGAACTCACGAAGCTCCGAGATGAAAAGAAGAAGCATGAGAACCGATGAGGCGAGGGTGATAAGGCCGCCAGAAAGCGTACGACTATAGAAATCCTCGTTGATTTTCGGGTACGCATCTAAGTTCCTCAGCTTGCTCATTATCCCGTCCATTCTGAAACCCCTGAACTCGATCAATTGCGGCGTTTACCTCTAGCTACCTGCGATTGCCCTAAAGCTGTTGGCAGAATTTTCTGAAGTCACCCTAGGCGTCCAAATCAACCTAATCTCCTCCCGAAATGTCGATATTTTGGATTCAACGACTTTGGAAAATGGGGCTCGGCCGGAAATTTAACCCCAGGAAGATCAATGGATCGATGGGATTGATTGCGATTCGAACGAGGTGCTTGAAGAAGCTATTTATTTGTGTTGACGTCTACCGCCGTTTCTTGTGTTTTCCTTTTCTTCATTCCGACCCGCCCATTTTTTCCCATTTTTTTATTTTTTTGACGTATGAGGCCAAAAAAAAGGCAAAATACACTTGTATAGTCGTAATTTTCACGTTTTTGACAAATATAGCCATAACTATTGGAAAACACAAAATAGCCAAGAAATTGGATGGTCGTGTTACAAATCTAGCCATTTCCGTTAAAAACTTTAACGGTGTTAGAAACTCCGTTAGTTAGGTTAACGTTAGGCTGACTAGGATGCCAAATCATCGCACACGTCAGCGATAACTCAACTACACTTGCCACGTAAGTGCCATGTCATATTTTAATTCAAAAATAAATTAATTAATCAATTAATAACTAATTTAAAAACATAAAAATATATTTTTTTCCTTTTCAATATCCAATCTCCTCTCCCTCTCTCCTGTCCTTTGTCTTCTCCATCTGTTCTCCAATGGACTCCCCCACCATCTCAATGGCAGAGATAAACGGCTGAATCATCACCAAAAAAGTCAATGTCTTCACTTCTTCCCTAGCAAAATCCCTTCTACCTTCCGTTCTTCTCGTTGCAACCCTTCCATCCTCCCAAATCGCCAACGATGTCGTCGTTCCCAGAAGAGGTATAGCTTCAATCGAAGCCACCGCCGCATCAATCGACTTTTCCACCACCGCCGCATCAATCATCATTCCCAACCAGCGACCATTGCTCCCAACCAGCGACCTGACCCCCTCCGTCTCCGAACAAATTCCCTTCCCTGCAACAAAAATCCCAAACCCAGAAATACCCAAAATCTCCAGAGAATATACCCAACCCCTCCGTCTCCGATTCAGATCTACCTCACCGATCCTACCGCACAGCCAGGCCCTCCAGCTCCTCCTTCGCCGCAGCCCTCTCCGCCTTCAGCTCCTTGTACCGGCTCTCCTTCACCATTTCCCCCAATCAAACGAGCATGAAGCTGACGTTCATCCCCAGTTGCTCGAACCCTCTCAACTCGCGCTCCCACATCTTAAATCTCTGCCTCATCCGCGGAGCCAACCATGGACGAAGCTGCCATGACGGCGACGACGATTGAGGATGAAGAAGTGCTGGTGGTGGTGGTGGTATTTCAGGTGGCGATGGGTTGCAGCGGCGGCTTGAGGTGCTTCTCGACCTCGAGGGGATCCAGTCGGCAGAGAGGGTGTCGATTGAAGCATTGATTTCTAGTGATAGACAAAGGGCAAATAGATTTTAGGGATTTCATGTGGTGTATTGGGGATTTTGTGTTAATTTGTTCTTTTTTGTTTAATTTTATTTTTATTTTTTTCATTTCCACTTTTGATTTCCATGTCAGAAGGTAGGGTAACTCAGTGGCCAACTCAGCGTTAGCCGTTAGTCTAGTCATAACGTCTATTAACACCGTTACCAAAATGGACGGAATTGGCTATTTCGTGTTTTCGAATAAATATGGCTATATTTGTCAAAAACGTGAAAGTTATGGCTATACAAGTGTAATTTGCCTAAAAAAAAAAGTAATAGTCTTACTGTCTTAGACCATCCACAATGTGGGTGAGAGGGAAAAGTAGGAAAAAAGAGAAAAGAGTCTGGAGGAAGAGGTTTTGGTCTCAATATGGCGGTGGAAAAAGTGGGTAATTGATTTAATATTTTTTTGTTAAAATCAATTTATAGTTGATTTCATCATTTTATTTTTATATAATGATACTTATTGTTATGTAGTTAGTGATAATTAATTAATACGAACATTTTGATATAATTATTTTTAATTTCGACATAATTTTTTCATCACTAATTAAATATAACGTCATTGATTCTGTCTGTTGCGAATAAAACCAATTAAAACATCTCACAATAAATGAAATTAAAAAGTAAACTATGTGTGAGCCCCTCCCCCTTCCTTCCCCCACTATTTGTCTGCTAGTAGGGATAACTCCCCTCCCCCCTCTTCCCCCCTTTGAAAAGCGGTGAATGCATCACCGTGATTGACTGCTGTGGTGAATGTCTGACCTAATACTGAAACTTCAAACGAACGTAACTTTGTGCTCGGTTTTCCGATGCAGCAAAAAAAAAAAAAATTGATTCCACACAACTTTTCAAGATCTTTCAATCTGCAACATAGCATTCCTCCCAAAAAAATGTCGCTTGCTACCCCGAACGAGCAATTTTTCGATTCCGACAAATATTGGAAAGCCATAACTTTGTGCTGCGCAATCCGAATGTCATGAAACTTTTTTTGATTAGCATAAATTTTGAAAGACTATAACTTTTATCATAACCATAATTTTGGAATGTGTGGATTTGTGAAAAGTAAAGGCAAAGTCAAAATCCCGTATACCCAAAATTATTTCTTTTTTAAAAAATTCTTTCCTTGTAAAAGTTGTAGTTCTTAAAAAGTTATGCGCAATAATAAAAAAACTTTATGACGTTCGGATTGAGGAAAAAAAGTTATGACCTTCCAAAGTTTGGCAAAGTCAAAACATTTCTCGTTCAGGGTAGCAAACGACATTTTTTTTTGGAAAGAAGACTTCTTGGAGATTGAAAGATCTTGAAAATTTAGCGGAATCAAAATTTTTTCACTACAATCGGATAGTTGAGTGCAAAGTTTCGTTCGTTTGAAGTTTCAATGTTAGGTCAGTCATTCACCGCGGGGATGCATTCACCGCTTTTATCTGCCGCGGTAAATGCATTCACTGCGGTTGACAGCTGCAGTGATGCCCAAACATGTGTATTTTGGGAATTTTTCATAAAACGTGTGTATTTTGGGATTTAAAAAAAATTTGTATTTTGGGATTTTTTCCACCAATAAATAGGTCTATAAGGTTTAGAAATTGGTAGCCAGTGATAGGAGACCTTAGAGGGTCGTTAATCTGGCGACAAAGTAACCCACCTAATTTAGAATGACACCGATCACCATAGGGAAATCGATGCCCAGATTGACGACCTAGACCATAAATGAAACAACCCGATGTTTTTCGAAAACCAAACCATAATTTAAAATAAGAAGTGGTTACCCCGGAGCAACCCAAATCACATTTTAAAGTCAAACCAAAAACCACTCAACGTCAATGTTCAGAAATCCCAAAACAAAAGCCCTAAACACTTGAGCAAATTCCAATCCAAAATACTCCAACACAAACCTTGAGTTTACCAATATACTCATAAGACATGAAAATAATGACAATCATGATGAAGGGTTCTCCTCTCCATACCCTGAGCCCTCTAACATCTTCAAACTTGACGCGACTGACTTCCTAGATCAACCTCCTCGTACTGGTTACGTCTTCTTCCCCTTTTCACACCTGGTGAGTGAGAAGGGGTCAATCTCGTCGTTACTGACTAAGGTCTTTGCCTAAATAAACTTTTACTGATACATTATTAGAAGTTACTTTTCTCTTACATGAAAGTTGTTTTCGCTTTCATCCTTAATATTTTAGTCTTTTATCATCACAAAAGTTCTCTACTTCTATCTTAACTCATAACTCATTACTAGGGTTCATCGCGTTATGTATCGTCGTCCGGTGTCCCTATCCTCTAGGCAATGATACTGCGTTACGTATCATCGTCCAGTAGTGACCCGATCATCTACCGTGTCCAATAGTGGCCCAACCTGATGTGATCCTAATTAGGTCACTATACGAGTCTGAGTTGCTTGACCAAGAAGCCATACCAGTCACTATCAAAACCTAGGAAAATTGGACAAGTCTTTTAGCATGTTCAAGTTGCCCACTTTGCAAGCTTGGGCGATGCAATTGGCTCAATGGAAATCGGAGAATGAAGGCTTGTTTTGAAGATGGGTTGTTCCTTTACAGGTTTGTAAACTTGGTTGCTCAAGGAAAAGCCAGGAAGACCCAATTCCAGGTCGTGCAAAAGCTTATGTTAAAACCGAAAATCTGCCAGTTTTTGGTTAAGTATAGAGGACAGCCTAGAGACCGATTTTGGAGGCTTTGTTCGAGGAGGAAGATTGAGTTTCAGGGAAAGGAGATTGTTATCCATAAAATAGACGATTTCTACTATAGAGACAAGGCATTGGCTGATCGAAAGGAGGCTTGCAAGGTCTCCATCGAAGAACTGGAACATGGAGTGAAGCTTGGTCCGGAAGACTGCCAGCAAGACAATCCGAGTCCTTTGCGGATTAGGATTCAGAGACTGTTTTGGATTTAGTTTGTTATTTCCGTGTTTACTTCCAATTAGGGTTTCGTTATGGCTTGTAAACCTAGGTAGGTTCTATTAAAGCACTTCATTGCATTGTAATAGTTAGTTTTTTTTTAGCGAATTGAATACAAACTGCAAGTTTGATTCACAAATTCTTGCTTGTGTTTGACAGTAGCTTAGAACGAGTTCTAGGGCTCTCGTTGTTGTATCGATCAAGCCATCCATTCTTGATCGTGGCCAGCCTCGACTTGATTCTTTTCGAGCCTTCGTCCTGTGTGTACGATTGCACGAGATATCTCAACCACCCATAATCCATTCACAACCAGTTTACGTCCGAAATTCGAATTGGAATTTCAACCCCAATTCTCGTTGTGCAACTTTGATTCGAAATCACCCATTCAAGGGCGTATTAAGTGGCATCGGAGCCTTGGTTCTACACAGTGGACAAGATGGAGAAGCACGTTGCTGGGGAAACGCGTTGGACAAGGTCGCAAAGTTCCGTTTCCAACGACCCTGAGGCTGTACACCAGCAAACAGAGCAGGACGACGAGTTGAATTCGGAGGCTCAAGTCGACAGTCAAGCAATGGCGACAGTTTGACGAGAGATTCACTGAATTCCGGCAGGGAATCGATCAAAAAATCGACACCATCGCTCGGTCGGAAAACAAAGTCCGTGATAGGGAAGTTCCCGCCGATTAACAACCTGACGGAAATCCGGCGTTAATGGATCGAATTGCAGATCTTGAACAACATCTAGTCGTAGCAGAACCCCATCATGACCAGCCACGTCGAGAACGACGAGATAATCGGGAAGTAGAGCCTTGGCGATTCCACCTGGAATCAAGTTGGCCGTACCGGCGTTTCAGGGCACGATTAATGTTGCGGCTTACCTGGACTGGGAAAGGAAGATAATTATCTTCTTCTAGTGTGGGCATTACACAAAACAACAAAAGATAGCCCTGTCCACATTCGAATTCACTGATTACGCTGCTCAATGGTGGGAAAAGATTCATCACCGGCGACGGCAAAACCTGCAAACCGAAGTGACCGATTGGGAGGAGTTACGCGGGTTGATGCGCTATCGGTTCGTACCGGCCTATTATCAGAGGGAGCTCCATGAATCATTACAAGGGATTCGACAGGGAGGACGGAGCGTGGAGGATTACTTTCGTGAATTGGAGCTTCTTTTAATGGGAGTTGATGTGCAAGAAGACAGGGAGGCAACAATCGCTCGATTCCTCCATGGGTTGAGTCGAGAGATTATGCAGGAAGTCGACCTGAGGTCCTTTGTCGACCTAGAGGAAGCCTTGCACCTAACCATCAAAATCGAGAAACAACAAAAGATGGTGACTGGCAGGAGGTTTGTTCCAACGACCAAACCGGCAGCAGAGGTGAGTGGTGACCTCAATTCGACCCAAGTACGACCTGAAGCCACCAAACCTACCCCCAGAAACACGAATCTAGCTCCAGTTGGGCGTTTGGGAGGGATCCAGTGTTTCAAGTGTTATGGCAAGGGCCATAAGGCCAACCAATGCCCCAATGGGAAGACTCTGGTGATCAGAGACAGTGCCTACCTCACTGACGACGAGCAATCTGGCTTCAGTGATGAGGAAAACGTCGATGAGAAGATTGAAATGGAAGCTACTACACCTGGGAAACCTTCTGGGCGTCAGCAGGAGGGCTTGACCATCGACAATGACCAGGATTTCAGCTAGCGAGAGACTCTGTTCCATTCTCATTTCCTGGTCCAAGGTAAGGTTCTTTCAATGATCATCAATGGCGAGAGTTGTGCAAATGTTATCAGTCAAGACGCTGTGAATAAACTCGGGTTAAGCACAATTCGGTATCCAGAACCCTGCAATTTACATTGGCTAAATGATTATGGGGCAATCCGAGTGACAAAGAGAGCTAAAGTGAACTTCAAAATCGGAAGATATAAGGACGAGCTCGAGTTTGACGCAGCACCAATGCAGGCAACTCACATGTTGCTGGGAGGACCATGGCAATTCGACCATGGAGTCTGCCATTATGGAGACACAAATTAGTACCAGGTTTGGCATCAGGGTAAGGAGTATATTCTTAAACCAATGTCGCCAGAGGAAGTAAGGGCATACAGGAGGCAAATGGAGGCCAATCAAAGACGTTCGAAAAAGGAATCCCTTGGGAAGGGGTCTGAGGATCCTCAAGGAAGTAACGACGTGTTTCGGAAGTTGATGCTCACCGGGTACAAGAAGCCACGAGCACAACGTCGTCGCCGGCTCTGTCATTCTTTGCCGGAGCAGAGCATGAGAGAGAGTCAATTGGTTTGGAATTGGGAATTCAGGTTTATAACGTTTCAAAATCCGACGATGGCGGGAAATTGGAAAACGACGATTCGACGCTTATGGCAAAGAGTCGAGAAGAAAGGTCGGTTCAGACCTGCAATTCGAAGTTACCTGAAGCTCATAGAGGCAGTGAATTAGCCTAGAAATGTGTCAAATCGAAAACCCTAATTCTTCCAACGATAAACACTAACCTAAATTTCCAGCGAATCGAGTTTGAACAGCCCTTTTCAGATCCCATTTGGGATCAGTTCTGTGAACAATTTGAGCAGAGAAGGATCAAAGTGTTGAGGGAAACACTTTTCAAGAGGGAGGGCCTGATGTGATCCCAATCAGGTCACTATACGAGTCTGAGTTGCTTGACCAAGAAGCCATACCAGTCACTATCAAAACCTTGGAAAATTGGCCAAGTCTTTTAGCATGTTCATGTCGCCCAGTTTGCAAGCTTGATTGATGCAATTGGCTCAATGGATCGGAGAATGAAGGCTTGTTTTGAAGATGGGTTGTTCCTTTATAGGTTTGTAAACTTGGATGCTCAGGAAAAAGCCAGGAAGACCCAATTCCAGGTCGTGCAAAAGCTTATGTTAAAACCGGAAATCTGCCAGTTTTTGGTTAAGTATAGAGGACAACCTAGAGACCAATTTTGGAGGCTTTGTTCGAGGAGGAAGATCGAGTTTCAGGGAAAGGAGATTGTTATCCATAAAAGTAGACGATTTCTACTACAGATACAAGGAGTTAGGTGATCGAAAGGAGGCTTGGAAGGTCTCCATCGAAGAACTGGAAGATGGAGTGAAGCCTGGTCTGAAAGACTGCCAGCGAGACAATCCGAGTCCTTTGCGGATTAGCATTCAGAGACTGTTTTTGGGTTTAGTTTGTTATTTCCATGTTTACTTGCAATTAGGGTTTTGTTATGGACTTGTAAACCTAGGTAGGTTCTATTTAAGCACTCAATTGCATTGTAATAGTTAGTTTTTTTAGCCAATTGAATACAAACTGCAAGTTTGATTCACTAGTTCTTGCTTGTGTTTGAAAGTAGCTTAGAACGAGTTCTAGGGCTCTCGTTGCTGTATCGATCAAGCCATCCATTCTTGATTATGGACAGCCTCACTTGATTCTTTTCGAGCCTTCGTCTTGTGTGTACGATTGCACGAGAGATCTCAACCACCCACAATCCATTCACAACCTGTTTACGTCCGAACTTTGAATTGGAATTTCAACCCCAATTCTCGTTGTGCAACTCTTATTCGAAATCACCCATTCAGGGGCGTATTACAGTCGCCCGGGGGTTCAATTAGCATCAATCATACATGCAAACACATTCATATACATAGCACAATGCGTGCATCCACCTTAAGTAGGCGGTGGGATGCCTCACACACAATTGCGCTTACTTGAAAAATTAATGAACATAACTTGAAATGAAAAATATAAACTGAATATCCCGACAGAGATTTGACCCCCTTTACACTCACCTTGAAAAGACTATTCTTAGAACCTTAGCCCGAAGAATTCATTCCTCAACATACTACCTCGATACCCTATAAACCACACCACTTTTTATACATAACCCGTTTTTTCTAATATAGCTTCGCCTACCGATAGTTTTTAAAATAAGTTAAACCTCTTGAAATTTCCAATTCATAATTTTTCCTACATGGCCAGAAGCACTAATCCTTAGAAAAATTATCCAATTTTCCGAAAACGCCTTATACAATTTTATTTAAATAAAGTACACATCCAATTAATTATTAATAAGATAAATAAACCTTTAAATATTCCCAAATTAATTCACGGGCCTCCGGCCTCCACTAAACTTCTTTCAATTTCTAAAATAATTAGAACAATTTTACCGACCCTACAAGGGTCTCGAATAAATATAAATTGTTAAAAACTATTCTGGAAATTCCTGATGTTTTAGTGAATAGTGACTACTTCTGTTCGTCACGGAAACCCAAAATTTGCGTCACTAAAACCCCTAATTTGAAACTTAAAAAAAACTCATACGAAAAACCAATCTAAATCGAAGGGGACCGTAGTTCCTTACCTCCATAGCGTGCCTAGTGCCTAGACCCCAAAGAATCAATTAGAACGAAAGCTCCTTGAATCAACTCGTCCAAATCCTCAAAAAGTTCCCTACTCGCCTCAAACTTCAAGATTTAACGATCTCACATTACTACTAGAGATTAAATGAACGTAGGAACGACTAGGGACGACTTAGGGAACAATTTCCTTAAAAACCTACTATGACGTATGAAAGGCTATAAGTCGAGAGGAACGGCGAATTGGGAAGATTTTTGTCGATATTTTGGTTTGCTAGCGAACGGGGAATAATCAGGCGGTTTATTCCTCTTCCTTCCTCCTTGCTCCTCTCCTCTCTTCATTTTGTGTTCTGATCGTTTGGAGTGTTTAGGGCGATTTGGGAGATGGAAAAACGCAAATGAAAGAAGAGCAGAAAAATTGACAACTTATATATCAAGTCGAGGCAAGAAGCTTCGGCACAAGATAGGATCAAATTGCATTAAGTTCAAACAACTCATATGTTGCCAGGATCAAGATACGAGTTCTATGGTTGTGCTACGCCTCGTCCTCCTACTTCCCACACTCATATTGCTATAAGTTTTATTTTATAGTTTCCTTTCAATTTAGTCTTCTGTAAAATCAAGGGGAACTTCAACTCTAGAGGAACCTCAACCTCCACATTCACGTTTTCAAACCATAGAACTCGTCTTTCACCACCCGAGTAAGTGTTATGAGAGACCCTAGGAAAATACAATTGTGGCCTTAGGGCTAGACAAATTTGCATCTACTCACTATGACATATCAAATTTGGCGGTCGTTGCCGGGAACTTCTTGCAACCATAAAAAGGGATCCAGGTAAGAGTTCTGTCTTTTTTTTTATTGTGGTCTTCTTAGCTTTTGTTCCTAATTTTAATTATGTTCATGTTTAATTTCCGTTTCTGTCAAGTTTGTGTGTATTAGTCAAATTCTAGAGTCAATCTCAGATTAGGCATATTTGGCACCATTTCCATCGTATTTTGGCGCCCTGATCGTCGTTTCTTATCGCCTATGTTTTGTTGTATTTTCGGTTAGTTTTTTATTTTTCATAGTTTATTTTTCATATTTTCTTTTTTGTTTGTTATTGAGTCTGTGTGAGTGCGTGTATGTTAAAATTTGATCACGACTTGAACCAAGGACCAAAAACCCATGGCACCAATGCCATTTTACTGTCATAATTTGGTGGACAGAGCATCGAATTAGGCAGGATTCAGTAATGTGCAGATTCTATATGGTTCCTTGTGTATGAGCCCAGCACGAACCAAGCAAGGGAAACAAGCTCAAACTTAAGAGACTTGCCTAAGGTCAATATGAGTGGGACTTTCGATCTTTCACCTTCTCAGTCACCACCTCCACGTACCAAGAGAGGTTATGTGATTCAAAAACCTACTACTCTCTACCTTAATCCTCTCTTCTACCAGTGTTCAGAATTAAAAATCAACAAGCTTCCTTCTAAACCTATAA
This sequence comes from Linum tenue, assembly GCA_946122785.1. Lineage (NCBI taxonomy): Eukaryota > Viridiplantae > Streptophyta > Magnoliopsida > Malpighiales > Linaceae > Linum > Linum tenue. The sequence goes on along the minus strand of CAMGYJ010000008.1, from coordinate 89,000,818 downwards.
CTCCAGGGGGAATGTTTGAGCAAACTCTCTACAAGTACACGAGGCCACAAGCTGCGAACTTAGCTTCCAGTATTGTCCTACATCCTATTATTGTACCCAATTTCGAGCTAAGGTCTTCAACGGATCCATATGGTCTGGAATTAAGGACACTTTGAGGGTCGTGATAACGAGAATCTGGTCATGCATATCAAAGTATTTCTCGAGATTTGTGATTCTGCTACAATCTAGGTTTAGATCCTGATGCAATCCAGATACAAATCTTCCCTTTCTTCATCTAGGGGAAAGCCAAGAGCTGGTAAAACCTCTAATAACCAGGAATTTTCCGCACATGGGAGGCATTGGTAGCCTTTGTAAAAAGAGTTTTTCCCTTCGTGGAAGACTGATGATTGAAGGAACCAAATTGGTCGATTCCAACAACATGCTTATGTGTCACTAAACGAAGCATAGAGTGATTTAAGGAGCTCATTCGCTCTTGCCCTCATCATGGGTTTGAGAAAAAAAAAGTTAGAAGACATCTTCGGCAATGGTCTAGACCTAAACACCACAATGATGGTGAATCCGGCTGTCGTAGTGGATGCGATTCAGGTTCGATTATATAGTTTTACATCCCTTTTACTTGCAACATTAGATATATTTGCACCATCCTTGGAGATACTTTACGTGAGTTTTGTTCGTGTTTTGTCATGTTTCAGATCTATGCAGGTAATCTTGGCACTAGGATTGAAATTCAGACAAAGGAGGGGGGAAATGGAGCAAAAGGAGATGGAAGTGCAAAGATCACGGTTGCAGAGCAAGTGTCACGTGCACAGACAATGAAGATGGCACCCAAACCGTGAGGATCACAAGGTTCCAGAAAGATCTCTACATCTCCTGGGCAGTGTTGAGATCACGGTCTTAGATCGTGATGTCAACCAACAGCAAGTGAAGTTCGCAAGCAAAATGATATGTTTTACGCCGAGATCACGATTCCCTTTTCAACTTCACAGGCGTGATATCAGAACATGATTCTCGCACTCGGGGACTATACAAGGGAGAGTTATATGAATTCAAAGAGAGAGTCCTAGAGAGATATTGGAGCTTCTTCTTCAAGGTTCAAGAAAGAGAGGGCTACGAGCTAAGGAAGAAGGAAGGAGAATTTCACTTATGGAAGGCTTGAGGAGGGTTGATTTCTTCTCGAAGGTTGAATTGGCTTGACTCCGATTACACTTTCCAATCAATGGCAAATTTTAACCAACGATCGGGTGTAGAGCATAGGGTTAGAAAGTAATAAAAATATCAAATCACGGGTCTCTAAGTGTACCTTACTTCGGCATAAGGTTTTGTTATCTAGCCAACTTAGAATAGTGATTAAGAAACTAATCTGACCTAGCTAATTACAAGTTTGGAGCTCTTTTTTCTTGAATCCCCTAGTTCAATCATTTAAACCAATGTTGCGTACCATCCTAGGTCGATTGACTCTATATCCCTATCATTAGGAGATCGACTCTCTCAAGATTAATCAAAATGACGAAGTGATGGATTGATAGGTGCCCTATTCAACCTAGGGGAACCCTAAACGTTAGGAGATCAATTGAATCCCTTGCAGGATTTTTCGAATGACATAGAATGAGGAGTGACCCTAATTGCCAAGAATCGGCTAAAAGGGGATTTTCTCCCTCCTAGGTCAAAAACTCAATTGCCATGAACTTGAATCCAAACTCATGGAATCCATAAAAAACATCCATCAAATAGATAATATGAACAATCATACATAGGATTTGTCACATACATCAACATCTAATCAAATCTAGACTAAGGGTTCTTTAACCAAAGAGAAGAGGGCTAATTCTGGAGAGAAAAAGAGAGATTACAAAATAGCTCAAGATCTTCATCTTCTAGGCTTGAATCCTTGACTCTAAGATCCACCCAAGCCTCCAATTAAACTCCAAGATCACGCAATATCCCTTTCTCTCTCTTGAAATGCCTCTTTGGCATTTTTGGGTCGGAACCCTAAAGGGAAGACCATGCTCTCCATTCTTCTTGCAGCTGCAAAATTTATATTATACTGAATCATCTCAAACACGGTCATGAAACTTGGCCGTGTTGACTGAACGTGTTCACTTTCCCAAACCGCACCATTTTGATCGTCGCTAAGGAAAGTGAAGCAGACCCAACACGGTCAAGGAACACGGGCGTGTTCCTGGCCGTGTTCTTCGGTCTTCATCACTACAAACCTAGTTTAGTCGACTACACGGCCTCTTTGTTGATTGTTACGTTCTGGGAGACCGTGGTCTTTTCATGTACCCACGAGATGCAAGCAGGCTCCTATAACTCAATTTGTTACCAGGGCTATGAACACGGTTGTGCTGAGGTTGTGTTTGTCAATTAGCAAAAATTGTCTTTGACCTAAAGTGCTGACTCATCTAGCTGGTTGTGGCAAACACGGGTAGGGAACACGGTCGTGTTGATGGCCGTGTTACCCCTATTTTCTCCATTTCTTTCCATTCAAGCCTCCATCCGTCCCTAAACTCGTTCTTGACCTTTCCACGCATACTAGGTCCTAAAATGTGACAAAAGAAGCATAAAATAGCTTTAAATAGGTGGAGGAATGACGATTACAGAGTCAAACAATCAAGATATAAAAGGGTAAAACATGTGTAAATACGCCTGAATCAAACACCACCCCCCCCCCCCACACACACACTTAAATGTGTAACACCCCGACTTTTGGGTTCAGGTTCGACCGTAATATGTGATCGGTTGGATTGACATTTACGTACTAAAAGTTGCAACCGCGGATTAAGAATAGTAATAATAATAATACTTATTATTATTATATTAAAAAAATAAAAAATAGTAATCAAAAGGGACGGGAGGGCCGAGCGGCCAGCAAACCCCATCCCTTTTGATTTTGTTCCCCATCAAAATTCCCCACACCAAAAGTAAATCCCGCTGCCAATCTGAGCCCCAACGCGAGGTGAATTTCCCTGGCATGAGGGAAAAAGAAGAAGCCCAACGACGGTTGCGACCATGATCTCATTCCTTTCGTGTTTCTATGTAATGATCACGAACCCGTTCGCGATTTCGAATCTCGATTCATCGATAATCTAATATGAATCTCGTATTTTATTAGCGGCGACGTTTGAGGGTTCGATTGACGAGGAGATCAATGTCCTGGGCCATCCAATATAGTCCTAGGCACGTTCTAGATGTAAGGGAACTCGATCGCTTTGAGTTTGATCGATCGATTTGGTGATTTTTCGTGAGGGTGCAATTCTGGGTTTTTAGCAATTGACGTTACAGGCTTTTAGTGACAGATTTTGGGTGGTCACTAAAGCTGTTGGGAATTTACAATAACTTATTTTGGATGTTTTAAATTGTTTCGAGCCTCTATGGGTTTTTTTCTTAGGTTTAAATTTTTTTATAAATTGAGGGATGTCTAGGAGATGGCTGTAATTTAAATTGGGGATTTTGGAAGATGTATTTCTATTTTTAGAAATTGTTTGAATGTTTATTTCAATTAAATAAAAATCTTTCCGAGGGGATTTTAAAGGTTTGATAATTTTACATGGTATAGGTGCTGATGGTTGACATAGGAAAATTATTATCCGACTTTTTAAGAAGGTTCAAGTTAAGTGAAAAATTCGTAAAAGACAAAATTAATTAGGAAAAGTGGTCGGTTTGAAGGGATTATTTCTAGAAAATTTTTAAAGGAGGTTAAGAGACCTTTGGAGCGAGGCTCGAGGGCTGGATTTTGAGGAGAGAATGTTCTAGTGATTCAAAAGGGGTTTTAAATCGAGAAAAGTCGTCTAAGAAAATGGATTCTTATTAATAGGTTTCCTCAAGATAATCCGTCTAAGGAGGGGTTTCTTCTAGGAAGGAATCGAGGAGTCATCTTTTCGAGGTGAGTGTAAATGGGGTAATATCTCAGTCGTGGGTCTTTTAATTTACGCCTTTTGTTTCAAGCTATTAATTAGTTAATTTTGAGTAATGCGCGATATGTGTGTGAGGCATCCCACCGCCTACTTAAGGGTGGAGGCACGCGTTGTGCTATGTATGGATGTATGATTGTAATAGTTGATTAATGGTAAGATGAACCCCCGGGCGGTTGGGTCACTACTGGACGGCGAGACGTAACGCATTGCCATTGCTGAGTTTGGGTATGCAACCGGACGACGAGACGTAACGCGGTTGGCATACTAGGGTAGGGACACCGGACGGCGAGACGTAACCCGGTGGTCCCTAGTGTTGGTGTCTATGGATTAAGAATATAAGTAAGGAAATTCTAAAGATAAGATGGGAGTAGAGATCTCTTATAGACTGTTTGATAACAATGTATAAAGGATGAAAGCGAGAATGACTTTTGTCTAAGTCAAGAACCCGAATAATGTGTTTAGTAAGGAGTTTCTTAGGACGAAGACCTTAGGAAGTAACGACGAGACTGACCCCTTCTTACTCACCAGGTGCAGAGAGGGGAAGAGGACGCATCCATCAAGAGGAGGTTGCCCGAGGAGAGCAGCCACGACAAACCTGAAGATGTCAATTGGATCTAGGTAACGAGATGGAACCTCCCATTATATCTGTCTTTAGTTTCATGTCTTAATGGGTATACTGGGAAACTCAAGGATTGTGTTTTATGTTTTGTTGCTCGGGATTGAGGTCGCCCAAGTGTTTAGGGCATTTCACTTGAGAATCTTAAACATTGTTGTTGTTGATTTTTTTTTGTTTTGTTTTGACTTGTAAACCTGTTTTGGGTTGCTCAGGAGTAACTGGTTTGTGGTTTGAGTTACTGTTTGGTTTTCAAAAAGGATTGGGTCGTTTCAAAATGTTTGCTTGTCTCCAAGCAAACCCAGGACAACACAAGGTAAGCTAATAACTTCTTTCTTGAAAACTTTTGGGGCATGTCATAGAGGCACAAAAAATGTGAATCAAAATGCTATTCTTCATTCCTCAACCTATTTTATGCTAGGTTGTACATTATTGTGACATTTCAAGTCCTAGTACGCATGAAAAGGTCGAGAATGAGTTTCGGGATGGATGGAGGCAAGAATGGAAAGTAATGGAGAAACTAGAGGTAACACGACCGTGTTCCCTACCCGTGTTGGCAAGAAATGGAGTCAAAGGAAATTTTTTCCAATCGACGAACTAGGCCTTAACACGGCCATGTTCATAGCCCGTGTTAGGAGCTGAGTTCTCGGGGCCTTCTGACATCTCGCGAACACATGCAAGGATCACGGTCTACTAGACCGTGACAATCAAAGAAGAGGCCTTGGCATTGACTGAAAACATAGCGTAGCGATGAAGACTAAAGAATACGGTCAAGGAACACGATTTTCTCTGCAGACAATCAAAACAGAGCACTTTTGGGAAGTAAACACAACCATTCAACACGGCCGTGTTTCGTGACTGTGTTTGAGCTGGTTTTACAAAATATAAATTCTCCAACTGCGGGAAGAAAGAGGAGAGCTTGGATTTTCTTTAGAGTTCTGACCCAAAGCACCCAAAGATGCACTTCTAGAGAGAGTGTGATCTTGAGTGATCTTAATTGGAAGCTTCAGTTGATCTTGGAGTCAATGATTCAAGCCCAGAAGATGAAGATCTTAACCTATTTTGTAATCTCTCTCTTCTCTGTCTAGAATTAGCCTTCTTCTCTTAGGTTGAAGAACCCTAGGTCTAGTGGTTTGACCTAGGTGGGAGAAAATTCCCTTAGAGCCCATTATTGGCGTCTTAGGGTCGCTACTATCATATGTCATTCCAGGTAATCCCCGAGGAGTTGATAGTGTTGATTTCTTGACGGTATATGATCCCCTAGGTTGAATAAAGCACTACCCATTCATTGCCAAACCATTTCGAGTGAATCCCCAATAGGGTCTATCTCCTATTGGTAGATGAATTGATTCGATTGAGCTAGGATGGTAAGCAACATCGGTCCAAATGATAGAACTAGGGGGATCCAACCTAAGAGAGCTCCATAGCTTGTAATTAGCTAGGGTAGTAGTTAGGTTAGTTTCTTAATCACTATTCTAGGTTGGCTAGATATGAAACCTAACCCGAGTAAGGTACACCTAGAGACCTGTGGTTTGATTAATTTATTACTTGCTTACCCTATGCTACACCCGGTCGTCGTTTATGTTTGGCCGTTGATTGGTATGTGTAGTTAGAGTCGAGCCAAGTTTTTGACGCCGTTATCGAGAAACAATCTAGGTTATCGAAAAAAGCTTAGGTCGTTGCTTTAGCCTTTTTTTTTGTGTGTTTATTGACCCACTCTTCATCTAGAAGGGTAGTTTGTGTTTGTTTGATTTTCTTTTTCTGTTTGTAGGTTGAATCATGGATCCCAATTGCTTCTACAAGATGTGGGGGTATCCACAACCACCCGAATGGGGGTAACCCGGATCTTCATAGAGTAATCAAGAGGGTGGAAGCCAAGGAATCGGGTTCTATAATGAACCTCTCTTCCAAAAAGAACAACCATGATCATGGGTATATCAAGAAGCTTCCCCATACCGAGAAAACTTTCCTCGACAACCCAAGGAGAAATCCAAGTTGGAGTTGTCAATGGAGGCCTTCCTGGGGCATTCCTCAAGACCATGTGACACTCCACATCCGAATCCAAAGAAGGAATTGGAGCTCATGGTGGAGCAGTTTCCCCGAGGCACCGATTAAGGATGCTCGAACTTGGATCTCCCACAACTCAAAGTGAAGTCCAAATTGGAGCTTTCCGTGGAGAACTTCAAAAGAGCATGCTCCAACATGGATTTCCAACCCCTCCTTCCTCCTGGCTTGACATTGCAAGATAAGGTGGCATGAGCTTGGGCAAGCTATCGCCTCTCATCATTACGGGAGAGAGAGGAGGTTTATAAGGCAATGAATGAAAATCGCATGGAGCAAGAGGAACTCATCCCGTAAAGCTCCCGTGGTGAGAATGATTAAGAGGGTTGCATTGATTATTTTCGCACCAATCCCCTTCCCGGGAACAACTTTGAAGACCAAGTCACGAGGGCAGAGGAAAAAGAGAACCCTTTCAATGATCTTGCATGGAATCGTGCCCTTCATACCGTGCTTGAAGACATGAATGGGAAGGAGAAAGAAGAGGTTGGAGAGGAGGAAGTGAGCATTGAAGAATAGGAAGATCTTGATTGTTCTTAAGTGGAGGAACAAAGTGAAGAAAGGGATGTTGGGGTTGAAGATGCAAAGGGTGTCCAAGATGTGGACGAGGTCATGTTGGATGAAGCTTCTACAAGTTACAAGTGCTATGAAAGCTTTCCACTAGATCTTGATGAGCTACTCGAGAAGGACCCGTTTGCAGCCCTTTGCCAAGCTAAGTCCAAACCATCATCGATTCCTCTTGGTGGATACAATGTTGGCCAATCCATGATGCCTTACATGGTGTGGGGCATAGGTAAGAATGAATAAGGAAAGAAGAAGAGATCTATTGGGTGGAGCCTCAAGACCATTCAAGTTCATCAGCCCTCAATCATGGACTCGTCCAAAGCTCGTGACTTAAGGCACCACCTCACCAACGAGAAACTCCAATTCAATGAGGTTTCAGGGTGTACTGAAACTTGAAGAGACACCACCATCTGACTCACGACGTTAAAGACGCACTTGGTGGGAGGCAACCCATCCCATCGGTTTGTTTTCTTTTCTCTTCAATAAAACAACCTTTGGGTAGCTATTGGTGTTTGGAAGTTGCCTTGCTCTTACGAATCTCACCCAACCTCTGATCTCATCCACCAACATTCACACCCTATCCGGTAAAATCGTTCTACCTCCTTATTTTACGCCATTGAGGGCAATGTCGAGCTTAAGTGTTGGGGGTAGTCTATTATGCGTGAGTGTGAATGATTTGTGAGATTTTGAGTAGAGCCTAGTTTTGTATGCCCCAATTTGAAAAAAAATGAGTGCTCTAAGCATAGAAACTTCTACATTTGCATGATCATAGTGGCACCTTTTTATATTCGTTTTTAATCTCGTGGCTATGAGCTTTGATGTATGGATGACTTGTTTGCTATTGAGAATAACCTATGATGATAACTGAGATATGCATTAGGTTGTGTAAATGTTCAGTTCTAATGTGTTTGCGAACCAATGGATGTTTTGGATTGATTACTCATTGATTACAATTACTTATGCACAAAATTGGAAAGTTAGAATGAATCATAGAACATATAAGTAGCCATGTGATACTTGTGTTTGCTCATTTCTTTGTTGTTTGATAGATCGCTTTTACCATGACATGTAGCATTCACGTTGTCACTAGTGAGGAAGATGGAGGCATAGATTAGCCCATGACCCAAAAGCTGACTGTACGGATCATAATATTCCCTAGTCGACCCTTTTGAGTCGTGTGTCTAAGATTCGCTACTGTGTTGTGTAGCTCCCGCTATTTGATCTTAGTTGGAGTAACCCTTGCTTTCTTCGTGGCTACACCATTGTTGAGTCATCCTTATGTCTCGAAGCTCCCGTTACTTGAAATCCATTGAGGTTCCATATAGTGATTCTTGCATGGTTCTGCTAAAAATGAAAAGTGAGTGTTGGAGGAAGCTCTTAAAAGTGAGCATTGTTCATAAAGTTCAAGATGTGGCATGTATTTTTTACTCTCTTCTTCCCCTTAAGCAAGAAAATAAAAGGAAGAAAAGAAAAGAAAAATAAAGTAGTAAGGAGGGAATAAAAGAAAGGCAAAATACACTTTCATAGCCATAACTATTCGCGTTGTGACAAATATAGCCAAATTTGAAAAAATACACTCATATAGCCATTTCTTCCAAAATTTTAACAGCAATCTCGCAACTGCTGACTGGACTAATGGATGTTTGCAACGTGGCCTAGGTTCATCTACGTGGCAATACAGGTGGAAAGAGTTTCTAATTCAATTACTTAAAAAAAAGGTTAAATAACTAACTTTACCAATCCCTCTACCCTGTTGACCATTTCGTTCCAATTTTAACATTTCTCTTCTCTCCTTCTTCGACTCTCCAATCAATCAGAAGCATCATTGCCATTCATCAATTATCTCCCTTCCTCTACTTTGGAGTTCGCAACTCAGAAACCGAAGGGTTTCTACGCTATTTGAAGTGGGTTGAATTGGCATCGGAATTGGTTTTATTGATGATGCGTTCTGTGGGCAATCGTCTTCGCGTTCAATCGTCGCACTTCAATCGTCTACAGCCTCCAATCGTTGATAGATCCCCAATCCCTAGTCGTCAATCGTCTTCGCGTTCTACCTGGTCCTTCCAACAAAGCGGTCAAGATTTTCAAGATCTGTGGCAAATTAGATGGCAATAGTGCTCGAGGGGCGTCACGTCGGCGGTGGGGAAACTAAAGGAGAATCGATGTAGGTGATAGATGAGAGCAGAACAGAGCTGGGGTTTCTTCACCTGTCGGCAGCGAAAGAGAAAGGGAGAAATGAAGGTCGCGGCTGCTCTATGCTGCTCGGCTTGGATGGAGAAGCAATGCTGTCGATTAAAGGTGGAATCCTCTCCGACGAAATCGTCGATCTCCGGCCAAATCCTCACCTTGATGGCGGTGACGACAACAACTCGTCCTCTTTCACCATTGTTATGCCCACTCCGAAGCAACTAGGTAGACGTCCTTCCTTGCGTTCCTCCATCGACCACTGTTCAACACATTTTTGTAGATCTGACGTTGTCGATTGATCCTCCCCTGCCATTGGCGGAGTCGGACGAAGAAGAAGCCCCCACCACTGCAGCCGTTGCTGAAGAAGCCAAAATAGAGGAATCCCCCAGTTCATCCACACACATCGATTCTAGGTTTAGGGTATGGGTTTGATTTGGCCAATCAGTTTATTGACTAAGGACGGGTTAGGTTGTGAGCAACGAAATTGATTTCGTCAAATCAAGAAGAAGAAGAAGAAGAAGAAGAAGGGAGGTGATGTGCAGGATTTTTGTGGTCTCGATTGTGAATAAGACTATAAGAGAAGGTTGCCGATTGGATTTTGGATTCGGAAGAAGATGGCGGAGGTAATTAGAGAGGAGTAATTAAAGGGGAACTAGTTAATTATATAATATTTTTTTAATCTGTTGGTGGAATCCAAGTCAGCGGTGAAGTGGGCAAATCGAGTCTAGTTGGCGACGATATGTCATCCAGGTGGAAGCCATGTCACTTGGCGATGACGGCGTCCGTGATGATTTTAAGGGCAGTAACGGAAATGGATATAGTTGACAATAAAGTCTTACAAACTTTTAATTTTTGGCTATATGAGTGTATTTTTTTCAAATTTGGCTATATTTGTCACAATGCGAATAGTTATGGCTATGAAAGTGTATTTTGCCTAAAAGAAAATAGAGTTGCCACCAAAGTTGGTTATGATCTAAAGGAGTGTTTCTTAGCAGTCATGCTTAGAGACACCTACATGATTGTTTACCTCCTTCACTCTTGTGTTTAAACATTTTCGATAGCATTTGTAGCAAAAAAGTATGTGTGGATAGTGTTTGTGATTGGTTGTGGTTTGGAATTGTGGAACAGGTGGTTTGTGGATGTTGTGAGTTGTCTTTGGTCATTTTGAATAGGTTCTATGTGAAATTTTGGAACCTCATGCTACACGTGCTACCACCCAAAAAGCTTTTTTCTCCATGTCCTAGACCCTAGCCAGCCATCTAAACCTTGTCTAAGACCCCCAGACAAGCTAGTGGTGACACCCATCTTTGTGAACTCTAGCATTTAGAGGCTACTGTCATGGTGAAGAGACGCTAGGGCTGAGCGTTTGAGTATGCACATCTTTTGCATCAAAATGGTCCTGGCCCCAGTGGTTGAGCGTGTGTGATTCTTTCTTCATTTAATCATGTACCTCGGTGAGGACCAATATTTCTCAGTTGTTTGTTATCATGACTTGATTTTTATGCATGGATAACTGTGATTAGTGAGTCATTTAGACAGGTTGTGTATTGGTCTGTGAACAAGGTGAGAACTCTATGTTTCCACGATTCTACTGCATTTAAATGTCGATTGTGGTGGTTTTCACAGTTGTTGTTGTTGTTGTCGTTCATATGTCGGTTTCAAGTAGCCATTGTGATTCACGTATTTTGCTCTTCTATGACATGCCCTTAAAGTTTTCAAGAAAGAAGTTGTTAGCTTACTTTGTGTTTTACATGGTTTGCTTGAGGACAAGCGAACATTTAAGTGTGGGGGACTTTGATTCGGGCATAATTACACATTTTCACCACTTCATATCTTGATTGTTTAACTCAGCAATCATCATTCCTAGACCTATTTTATGCTAGTTGTACTTCTTTTGTCACATTTCAGGTCCTAGTATGCGTGGAAATGTCAAGAACAAGTTTTGGGATAGATGGAGGTAGTAGGTGGAAATTGGGAACGGATTCCCGTCTCCCCTTACACACTTTCGCCCTATTCGCACGGGAGACGTTATTTTAAAGCACATTTTCGAGCACCTGTTACTTTCAAAACATGATACAATAGTCCATGACAGGCAGAGAGTCCACAGCACCACACAATTCAAGGGTCCTAAGATCACTAATTCACTCAATCAACCAACACACTATGAAGAAGAAATGAGACTTCTTAAATGCATCAACATCCTCCATAGTGCTACACTACCTCCCTAGGTTGCAAACCACTACAGAGACTGTCAATTCAAAGCATACTGAGCAGGCAATTGCAGGGAACACGTACTTGGAGCCCTCAAATTTAAAAATTTGGACAGTGGACTAGGCTCCAAGCACACAAACAGCTAAACACTCACCCGCATACATAATCGAACATTCCCCCACACTTAAGCACGACATTGTCCTCAATGGAGGAAAGATAAGGAGGGTAGAACGAAGTTACCAGATCAAGGGTGAATGATGATGGACGGGGCAGGCGGTGCATTCCAGGAAGAGAGAGTAATCAGAACACAAACACCACACAAAATCTCACAAAGGTGGAGTTATTGACTCTAAAACCAAATAACAAAACTGACTCGACCGAGGAGAAATAGAGAAAGAAATGCAAACCGACTGGTTGGGTTGCCTCCCAACAAGCGCTTCTTTCACGTCGTGAGCCGGACGATGGCTCCTAAGTTTCGGTCCACCCCAAAACCTCCTTGAAGTTGAGGTTCTCGTCGATGAGGTGGAGTCTCAAGTCACGAGCATGTGGTGCGGCAGGTGATGAAGGCTCGTGCACTTGATGCAGATGAAGTCTCCACCCTCGAGACCTCTTCTTCTCTTCTCTCGTCTCATTGCCCCAAACCAGATATGACAACATCGATTGACCACCATCGTGTCCACCAAGAGGGACCGATGTCGATGTGGCCTTGGTCTGGCAAAGAGACACTGCAAATGGGTCCTTGCTGAGCAATTCCTCGAAGTTTGGTGGGGATATCACAAGTAACTCATGGCCGGTGCAAGCCTCTTCCACCTCAACTCCGTCCTCAGCCTGGACGCCAATTGCTTCTTCAACCTCCCTTTCTTCTTCATGTGGTATCACCCCTGGGAAATGATCAAGAATTCCTCCTGCTTCGCTTTCGTCATCCTCCACAACCTCTTTCTGCACCCTTTCTTGCTCTTCTTCTTCTTCTAGCACGGATTGGAGAGCAAGTTGCCAAGCAATTTCTTTCATGAGATCTTCTTGCATCTCCTCACTCATGCCCACCTCTTTAAAGCTCAGTGTGGGATGTGGGAAAGGGTGGCCGGCTACGACAGGACATTCCTGATCATGATCATCACGGGAGCTCTCCGTGACAACTTCTGTGTGCTCCACAATGTCCTTGTAGCCTTCTTCTTCCTCGTCCTCTTCTAGTATGGTAGCAGACGGGTGATCTTGAGCAAGTTGTGAGCAAACTTGCTCCACCCACTCTGTTTGCTTCGCTGAGCGTTGAACAGCCTCCTCCATATCATGGAGAAATGAGGGATCGGAAGAGGAAAGGGCTTGGATTTGAAGATCCATCTTGCGATTGCGTCTCTCGGAGTCCCGAACGAACTGCTCCAAGAGAAGCCTCAGTTCATAGTTTGGATCTGGCTGTGGAGTGTAGCATGGCTCTGCAGAATGGCCCGTGAAGGCCGCCATGGGTAACTCCAGCTCTGATGGCCCTTCTGGTTGTGGAAGAAAGTCTTCTTGGTAATGAAATTGTTCTTGATATGCCCAGGGGTCAGATTGTACTCCGTAGTAAGGGGGTTGGTACTGGAACCCGAATCCATAGTCTTCTCCTCCTTGATTGCTCCAGGGTGTCTCGGGGTAATACCACTCGGATGGTGGTGGATACCCCCAATGATTGGAGAAGCCATGAGGATCCATGATTCAGATCTGCACCAACAAAAACAAAAACACCCAAGTGAAAAGCAAGGGTGGAAAAGAAAAGAAAACCGCTAAAGTAACAAACTTCTGCCTTTCCTAATACTCTAGAAATTCCCCGGCAACGGCGCCAAAAACTTGACTCGCTAAAACACAACTCCTAACAATGGCCAAGTGTAACCAATGAAAGGGACTGCAGTATAGTGGCTCAAGTAATAAATATCGAATCCACGGGTCTCTAGAGTTACTATTACTCAGCTTCAGTTCATTATCTAGCAAAACAGATCAAGATGAAAGAACTAAAACTACTCTAGCAAACTACAGTTAAAGTTAATCTAATTACAGGTTGGGAACTCACTTAGGTATGATTCCCCCTAGCCACTAGCCAGATTAACGATTGATAATCTCTAACTTGTTTCACTTTCATTCACAATGCGGAGAATCCTTGACTAGACCTTGAGTCTCGACTAAAGGAACAAGGCCCTCTTGAGTCAATTGCCTAGAGGGACGTATCCTTCTCTAGAACAATCGATCAAGGCGTTCTGAACTAGACTCCCTCTATCGAATGAGGTTCTCAATCGATACAAAGCAGTGAATCAACCCCTCGACTAAAGCAATCGATCCACTACTATCAATCTATGGTGCTCTATTGACCTAATCAGGTATTCGCTCTCATAGGATCAAAGCAGAATCAATAATCTCGACTAAAGCAGAATTGAATCGTGAAAACATGCATAGATTGAATATGAACTCAAGATTATCAAGTCAGAGTACTCATACAATCATCCAATCAAACAAACATAGCTAGGGTTCCTCAAAACCTAAGTGAAGGGAAGTTACTCCATAGAGAAGAGAGAGACTGCAGTAAGAATCTTCAGATGATCAGTCTTCAAGTCCGGGCTTGATTCCCGAGCTCCAATGGCGAAGAAATCCTCCAAAATAGCTCCAAGAATGTTCCCAAGTCGCTCTCTCTCTCTAGGGTTCGTCCCTTGGGTGTTTGGGATCCAAAACCCAGCTCTCTCCCTTCCTTTGGCTGAAAATCGGGTTTTAAACAGCAATTCCCGACTTGCACGGCCAGGGTGCACGGCCGTGCACATCACCATTCTGGCCGTGCACTCCAAAACGCGGCGTATCAATAAGTCGAACCTCAACCAACTCGCACGGCCAGGATTGCACCTTGCACGGCCGTGCGGATTTCACTTGTGCCCGTGCGTGCCCACGCACAATCCCGCACGGCCAGGCTGGTCACTTGCACGGCCGTGCGTGGCCACGCACAATCCCGTGCGTGCCCACGCACAATCCCGCACGGCCAAACTGGTCACTTGCACGGCCGTGCGGGTTGTGGGTGTGCCCGTGCGACTTCCTCAGAACCTCGCCATGCGTCCGATCCTCGTGCAATCGACCTCAAACTCGCTCCCAAGCCTCCATTCACGTACTAGGACCTGAAATATCATAAACAAGCACAACCTAGCGTGAAATCGGCCTAAAACACGAGAATCAATACCTCAAACGGAGTAAGAGCAGGGGTAAAAACATGTGTAACTAACGGTCTATCAAACTCCCCCACACTTAACCGTTTGCTTGTCCCCAAGCAAACCTTACTCAAACCAATGCAACTCTCCAGACCTCTATAGCAACAAACAACCTCGATCGTAGGTAGATGACTTCCTTGATCATTTAGCAGCTTACGAGGTCAACCGACGCACAAGTCATCTCATAGCTTCTTCGGCGAGAGTACTAGTCTCGAGTCAGCATCATGGCAAATAGCGAACAGAGGACAAATGAATCGTGGATGAAGAGACTCTAAAAAACGAAAGATCATGGACTCACATTTTTCAAGGTGCTCGATTTCCTTCTTGAAGATGGTTGGAACCCCTTTCCTTTCTTCTTTTTTCTTGTTTTTCTGTTTTTCTGTTTTTTTTTTCAAGGGTTCCAACCCGTTTTTGCAGAAAACGGGGGCTCCCACCTAGCAAAGGTTTTGCGGGAGCCCGGCTCTTACCGGCCATGCCAGGAGCAGTTGTCTCGAGCCTCGTGCGGGGAAATACATGTAAGGGGGCTGGAGGTAGTAGGTGGAAATTGGGAACGGATTCCCGTCTCCCCTTACACACTTTCGCCCTATTCGCACGGGAGACGTTATTTTAAAGCACATTTTCGAGCACCTGTTACTTTCAAAACATGATACAATAGTCCATGACAGGCAGAGAGTCCACAGCACCACACAATTCAAGGGTCCTAAGATCACTAATTCACTCAATCAACCAACACACTATGAAGAAGAAATGAGACTTCTTAAATGCATCAACATCCTCCATAGTGCTACACTACCTCCCTAGGTTGCAAACCACTACAGAGACTGTCAATTCAAAGCATACTGAGCAGGCAATTGCAGGGAACACGTACTTGGAGCCCTCAAATTTAAAAATTTGGACAGTGGACTAGGCTCCAAGCACACAAACAGCTAAACACTCACCCGCATACATAATCGAACATTCCCCCACACTTAAGCACGACATTGTCCTCAATGGAGGAAAGATAAGGAGGGTAGAACGAAGTTACCAGATCAAGGGTGAATGATGATGGACGGGGCAGGCGGTGCATTCCAGGAAGAGAGAGTAATCAGAACACAAACACCACACAAAATCTCACAAAGGTGGAGTTATTGACTCTAAAACCAAATAACAAAACTGACTCGACCGAGGAGAAATAGAGAAAGAAATGCAAACCGACTGGTTGGGTTGCCTCCCAACAAGCGCTTCTTTCACGTCGTGAGCCGGACGATGGCTCCTAAGTTTCGGTCCACCCCAAAACCTCCTTGAAGTTGAGGTTCTCGTCGATGAGGTGGAGTCTCAAGTCACGAGCATGTGGTGCGGCAGGTGATGAAGGCTCGTGCACTTGATGCAGATGAAGTCTCCACCCTCGAGACCTCTTCTTCTCTTCTCTCGTCTCATTGCCCCAAACCAGATATGACAACATCGATTGACCACCATCGTGTCCACCAAGAGGGACCGATGTCGATGTGGCCTTGGTCTGGCAAAGAGACACTGCAAATGGGTCCTTGCTGAGCAATTCCTCGAAGTTTGGTGGGGATATCACAAGTAACTCATGGCCGGTGCAAGCCTCTTCCACCTCAACTCCGTCCTCAGCCTGGACGCCAATTGCTTCTTCAACCTCCCTTTCTTCTTCATGTGGTATCACCCCTAGGAAATGATCAAGAATTCCTCCTGCTTCGCTTTCGTCATCCTCCACAACCTCTTTCTGCACCCTTTCTTGCTCTTCTTCTTCTTCTAGCACGGATTGGAGAGCAAGTTGCCAAGCAATTTCTTTCATGAGATCTTCTTGCATCTCCTCACTCATGCCCACCTCTTTAAAGCTCAGTGTGGGATGTGGGAAAGGGTGGCCGGCTACGACAGGACATTCCTGATCATGATCATCACGGGAGCTCTCCGTGACAACTTCTGTGTGCTCCACAATGTCCTTGTAGCCTTCTTCTTCCTCTTCCTCTTCTAGTATGGTAGCAGACGGGTGATCTTGAGCAAGTTGTGAGCAAACTTGCTCCACCCACTCTGTTTGCTTCGCTGAGCGTTGAACAGCCTCCTCCATATCATGGAGAAATGAGGGATCGGAAGAGGAAAGGGCTTGGATTTGAAGATCCATCTTGCGATTGCGTCTCTCGGAGTCCCGAACGAACTGCTCCAAGAGAAGCCTCAGTTCATAGTTTGGATCTGGCTGTGGAGTGTAGCATGGCTCTGCAGAATGGCCCGTGAAGGCCGCCATGGGTAACTCCAGCTCTGATGGCCCTTCTGGTTGTGGAAGAAAGTCTTCTTGGTAATGAAATTGTTCTTGATATGCCCAGGGGTCAGATTGTACTCCGTAGTAAGGGGGTTGGTACTGGAACCCGAATCCATAGTCTTCTCCTCCTTGATTGCTCCAGGGTGTCTCGGGGTAATACCACTCGGATGGTGGTGGATACCCCCAATGATTGGAGAAGCCATGAGGATCCATGATTCAGATCTGCACCAACAAAAACAAAAACACCCAAGTGAAAAGCAAGGGTGGAAAAGAAAAGAAAACCGCTAAAGTAACAAACTTCTGCCTTTCCTAATACTCTAGAAATTCCCTGGCAACGGCGCCAAAAACTTGACTCGCTAAAACACAACTCCTAACAATGGCCAAGTGTAACCAATGAAAGGGACTGCAGTATAGTGGCTCAAGTAATAAATATCGAATCCACGGGTCTCTAGAGTTACTATTACTCAGCTTCAGTTCATTATCTAGCAAAACAGATCAAGATGAAAGAACTAAAACTACTCTAGCAAACTACAGTTAAAGTTAATCTAATTACAGGTTGGGAACTCACTTAGGTATGATTCCCCCTAGCCACTATCCAGATTAACGATTGATAATCTCTAACTTGTTTCACTTTCATTCACAATGCGGAGAATCCTTGACTAGACCTTGAGTCTCGACTAAAGGAACAAGGCCCTCTTGAGTCAATTGCCTAGAGGGACGTATCCTTCTCTAGAACAATCGATCAAGGCGTTCTGAACTAGACTCCCTCTATCGAATGAGGTTCTCAATCGATACAAAGCAGTGAATCAACCCTAGACTAAAGCAATCGATCCACTACTATCAATCTATGGTGCTCTATTGACCTAATCAGGTATTCGCTCTCATAGGATCAAAGCAGAATCAATAATCTCGACTAAAGCAGAATTGAATCGTGAAAACATGCATAGATTGAATATGAACTCAAGATTATCAAGTCAGAGTACTCATACAATCATCCAATCAAACAAACATAGCTAGGGTTCCTCAAAACCTAAGTGAAGGGAAGTTACTCCATAGAGAAGAGAGAGACTGCAGTAAGAATCTTCAGATGATCAGTCTTCAAGTCCGGGCTTGATTCCCGAGCTCCAATGGCGAAGAAATCCTCCAAAATAGCTCCAAGAATGTTCCCAAGTCGCTCTCTCTCTCTAGGGTTCGTCCCTTGGGTGTTTGGGATCCAAAACCCAGCTCTCTCCCTTCCTTTGGCTGAAAATCGGGTTTTAAACAGCAATTCCCGACTCGCACGGCCAGGGTGCACAGTCGTGCACATCACCATTCTGGCCGTGCACTCCAAAACGCGGCGTATCAATAAGTCGAACCTCAACCAACTCGCACGGCCAGGATTGCACCTTGCACGGCCGTGCGGATTTCACTTGTGCCCGTGCGTGCCCACGCACAATCCCGCACGGCCAGGCTGGTCACTTGCACGGCCGTGCGTGGCCACGCACAATCCCGTGCGTGCCCACGCACAATCCCGCACGGCCAAACTGGTCACTTGCACGGCCGTGCGGGTTGTGGGTGTGCCCGTGCGACTTCCTCAGAACCTCGCCATGCGTCCGATCCTCGTGCAATCGACCTCAAACTCGCTCCCAAGCCTCCATTCACGTACTAGGACCTGAAATATCATAAACAAGCACAACTTAGCGTGAAATCGGCCTAAAACAAGAGAATCAATACCTCAAACGGAGTAAGAGCAGGGGTAAAAACATGTGTAACTAACGGTCTATCAGTTTTTTTACTTAGGTGGGAG
The DNA here is from genome assembly GCA_946122785.1 of Linum tenue. Lineage (NCBI taxonomy): Eukaryota > Viridiplantae > Streptophyta > Magnoliopsida > Malpighiales > Linaceae > Linum > Linum tenue. The sequence continues at coordinate 88,982,013 of CAMGYJ010000008.1, read as the reverse complement.
AAAATTTCCTTAGAGCCCATTATTGGCGTCTTAGGTTCACTCCTATCATATGTCATTCCGGGTATTCCCCGAGGGAGTCAATAGTGTTGATTTCTTGACGCTATATGAACCCCTAGGTTAAATAGAGCATTACCCATTCATTGCTACATCGTTCCAGGTGAATTCCTGGGGGGATCTATCTCCTATTGGTAGAGGAATTGAGTCGATTAAGCTAGGATTCTACGCAACATTGTTCCAAATGATAAAACTACGGGGATTCAAGCTAAGAGAGCTACATAACATGTAATTACCTAGGGTAGTAGTTAGGTTAGTGTAGTTAGCTTAGTTTCTTAATCACTATTCTAGGTTGGCTAGATAACGAAACCTTAAGCCAAAGTAAGGTACACCTATAGACCCGTGGTTCGATTATTTTATTACTAGCTTACCTTATGCTACACCCAGTCTCCTGCTATGCTTGGTTTTCGATTGGGATGTGTAGTTAGAGTCGAACGAGAAACACACTTTTTAGAGCATGAACAACTTTGTGGTCACTCTCTTCTTTTATTTTCCCTCTTTATTTCTTCATTTTCTTCCTTTTATTTTTTCTTCCTTGATTTTTTCTTCTCTTTTTTTTTCTTAAGGAGAAGAAGAGAGTTAACAAAATATGTCACATCTTTGAACTCCAAAACCACATGCTCACTTTTTAAGAACTTCCTCCAACACTCATTTTCGCATTTAGCATAACCATGCACGAATTGCTATGCGGAACCTCAATGGAGCTCCAAGTCACAAGGATGACTCAACAACGGTGTAGATACGAAGAAAGCAAGGGTCGCTCTATTGAATCTTAATTAAGCTCAAATTGTAAGAGCGATCCTAAGACACATTACTCAAAAGGGTTGACTAGGTGATAACACAATTGGAGCAAGTCAATTTTTAGGTCGTGGGCTAATTCTATTCCTCCATATTCCTTACTAGTGGCAATGTGAATGCTACGCATCATGGTAAGAGGGATCTATCACACATGAAAGAGACGAGCAGACACAAAGCTCACATGGCTACTTATATGCTCTATGATTTATTCTTACTTCCCAATTTTGATGCATAAGTAATTGTAATCAATGAATAATCAATCCAAAACATCCATTGGTTCGCAAACACATGAGAACTAAAATTTAGAGAACCCTAATGCATATCCCTGTCATCATCGCAGGTTGTTCTCAATCACAAACAAGTCATCCATACATCACGCTCATAGCCACCAGATTCAAAATAAATCACCAAAAATGCCACTATGATCATGCAAATGTAGAAGTTTCTTTGCTTGGAGCCCTCAATTTATTTAATTTTAGGCATTCAACTATGCTCCAAAGCATTCAAAATCACATCAATCATTCACACACACAAGCATAATAGAATACCCCCACACTTAAGCTTGAAATTGCCCTCAATGGAATTAAGTAAGATGGTAGAACAATGTCCACTAGGGGTGGGCAACGAGACGGGATGGGATACCCATCCCGCCCAATCCCATTTGTAGAGCAAGCTCCATCCCATGTCCCAAACCCGTATGGGTTAACGGGTACCCGTTACCCATACGGGACGGAAAATGGGTACCCATATTACCCGTAAATACCTGTGCAAAATTTCATCTAATCCCTTCTTTGCATCTCCCGTTCTCGTTCCTAGAAACAACAAAACCATTTCTTTTGCACACAAACCAAAACAGCAACAAAAAAAAAACCAATAACATATCAGAAACAAGAAGGCTGCATTGAGATGTGATGAAGTGAAAGCCCTTGTATCCTTGATTCCCATGCACCTCACCAGGTTGAGTGATTTCAACTTGGCTCCACAGTTTAAGATTGCCTGATAATTCCTGCTTCTGTAACTCTATTGCACTCTTCCAGCTGCAAGCTCTCGAGACAACCTGCTGATTTGGTGAAACTCACCAATCCATTATCATACCCAAATGAACACTTGGTGTCGCGGAGGTAAATTTGGTTCAATTATGTTGAGCCTTGGCCGCTGGTTTCTTTTTCTGTTATGAACTCTATTTCATTCTTTTAATATATATGTTCACCATTATCAATATAAAAAAGAATCTTGCAATAATTTTGGACTAATGGGTATAACGGGTACCCATAATACCCAAATGGGTATTAACGGGTAACCCGTTGGTACCCAAAGTAGCGATTCTTGATCCTAAGTTTCATCCCGTAAAAGAAATTATGGGTAATTGGGTACCCGTAACCCGCAAAAAACAGGACGGGTATGGGTATACACAAATACCTGTTTCCCGTTGCCCGCCCCCTAATGTCCACCTGATAGGATGTCAATGTTGGTGGACGGGATCGGAGGTCGGGTAAGATCCGGAAGAGCCAAGTATCATCCGAAACACCAAAAACTCCCCAAAGGTTGTCTTATTGAAGCAAAAGAATTTTTTTGATGGAATGGGTTGCATCCCACCAAGCGCTTCTTTAACGTCGGGAGTCGGATGGTTTCTCTTTAAGTTTCTGTCCACCCTAAAACCTTCTTGAAGTTGCGGTTCTCGTTGGTGAGGTGGTGTCTCAAATCACAAGCATGTGGTGTAGCATGTGATAAAGATGGCTCGTGCACTTGATGTAGATGAAGTCTCCATCCACGAGACTTATCCTTATTTCCTTCTTCTTTCTTCCCTTTTCCCCACACCATGTAAGACATCATGGATTGTTTACCATCTAATCCACCAAGAGGGATCGATGACGGTCGCTGCTGAGAATACTGACGCGGGCTTGTTGTTGAAGTTAGAGAGTCTGTACATTACTAAGTCTCTAACCAACAAGCTACATCTCAAGCAACGGTTGTTCAGCTTGAGGATGCAAGAAGGTACGCCTTGGAGGGAACATCTCGAACAACTTAATTCTATTTTGTTGGATTTACACAATATAGATGTGAAAGTTGATGATGAAGATGTTGCCCTTATCCGGCTTGTGTCTTTGCCGAGTTCATATTAGAATTTGTGGATTCTTTTATTGGTGGTAAAGATAGCTTGTCATTGGAGGATGTCAGATCTGCTCTTCACGCGAGATAGATCAGGCATAAGGCATCCGGATCTGGTACAGGTGGTGAAGCATCAGGGTTGGCTGTTACAGGTGGAAAGGGAAAGAAGAAACCTGGTAAAGGGAATTCGAACAGAAACTCGAATTCTAAGGGTCACGGACCATAGTTAAGAGATGCATGTCACATCTGTAAGGAAGTGGGCATTGGAAGTACAAATGTCCCAAGGATAGAGGGCATCAAAATAACTAAGGTTCTGTGTCATCAGGTTCTGCTGCAGTTGCATCATCTCAGGTTCCACAGGAAGATATGACCACTCTCTAGCACATGAGATTGGGTCATATGAGTGAACGCAGAATGCAAGTCTTGTCGAAGAGGGATCTTCTTTGCGGGTACAAGGTGCAACATTTGGAATTCTGTGAGCATTGTGTGTTTGGAAAGCTACCTTGCAGCAGCTTTCCTAAGATGGATATCCACCGGACGAAGGGGATACTGGATTACCTCCACTTTGACTGTTGGGGTCCTTTACGAGTTGAATCCATTGGAGGCAGTAGGTATTTTCTGTCTATTATTGATGATTACTCAAGGTTTACTAGGATTTTCATGATGAAGCAGAAAAGTGAAGCCTTCACGAAGTTCAAGCAGTGGAAGACTTTGGTGGAAAATCAGACCGGGAAGAAGATCAAGAAACTTCGAACACGCAATTGTCTGGAGTTCTGTAGTTCTGAGTTCAACGAATTCTGCAAGGATGAAGGTAGTGCCCATCATCGGACCGTTAGAGACACACCACAGCAGAATGACATTGCAGAAAGGATGAACCATACATTGTTGGAGAGAGCAAGGTGCATGCTCTTTAATGTTGGACTAGAGAGGAGGTTTTGGGCAGAAGCAGTAAATATGGCATGCTACCACATCAACCGTGGACCTCACACAAGTATCGAGTGCAAAATTCCTTATGAGGTGTGGTATGGTAAGCCTGCTGATTACTTTTTATTGAAAGTTTTTGGTTTTCCTGTTTACTATAATATGGATGAGGGTAAGCGAAATTCAAGAACAAAGAAGGGTGTTTTCGTGGGTTTCGGAGATGGAGTTAAGGAATTTCGAGTCTGGTCACCTTATGAGCATAGAGTTATACTTTGCAGGAATGTGATATTTGAAGAGAAGTCTGTTGTTGGAGATAGCAGGAATGTTGATAAACAGGTGGAGCTGCAAACTCTCAAAAGAGAGTGAGTTGGAGCACTAAGGTGGAGAAGATCGATATGAGGATGTTTCTGATGTGCGAGAAACTTCACAGTCCAATATAAGAGCTCAACAGTCTATAGCTTCCGGTAGACCGAAGAGAGCGAATGCAGGAGTACCTCCACAGAGGTATGGCTTCAAGGATATGGTGGCGTATGCTTTTCAGGTCGCCGAAGATGTGGATGCGGGTGAACAACAGTCCTATAGAGAAGAAGTTTCGTGTAGTGAAGCCGCGTAGTGGATCATGGGGGACAATATGGAATCCCATGACAGGAATCAGACTTGGGAGTAGTCAAATGTCCACAAGGAAGGAAGATTGTTATAAACAAGTGGATCTACAAGAAGACGAAAGGAATCACTTCTGAAGAGGGCATTAAATTTAAAGCTCGGGTAGTTGCAAGAGGCTTCTCGCAGAGAGAAGGAGTTTACTACAATGATATTTTCTCACCAGTGGTCAGACATACTTCGATCAGGGTGTTGCTCGCGATAGTGGCACATTATGGCTTGGAGCTCGAGCATAGGGGTGGGTAACGGGAAACAGGTATTTTGGGTATACCTGTACCCGTCCCGTGTTTTGAGGGTTACGGGTACCCAAATACCCGTAATTTATTTTATGAGATGGGACTTGGGATCAAGAATTTCCACTTTGGGTACCCGCGGTTTGCCCGTTAATACCCGTTTGGGTATTACGGGCACCCGTTATACCCATTAGTCCAAAAGCCCAAAACCCAAACCTACCCCAACCCCACGACACAAGCAATCAACAGCTATGTAACAGAATGTGATAGTTTAATCTACAATCCAATAAGTTGTACCACTCCTTCTTTATGAGTTCATAGAGACTTTGTTGGGCAGAATCCCATATATTGTCTCAGCCATTAGTATTATATCATACTCATCAACTTGATTCTTCCTTGAGATACTATATGTGTCCTTTACATCGTTGTTTTTGTGAGGAAGATATTGATGGACTTGGCTCAAGTCACCAATAAAGTATCCTACTTTAGTTTCAACATTTGAGAGCATGGGGTCAACGTGGTATGTCTATTACATGGCGGCAAGAACTCAATGGCAATGGCACCAGTGTGAAGACAGGATCCATGTTTCCTAGGGCCTGGATTGGACGGGTATTTATGGGTAGTATGGGTACCCGTTATCCGTCCCATATGGGTAATGGGTACTCATTATCCGTCCCGTACGGGTAATGGGTACCCGTTAATCCGTACGGGTTTGGGACATGGGATGGAGATTGCTCTTCAAATGGGATTGGGTACCCGTTTCAAATGGGACGGGTATCTCGTCCGGTCCAGTTGCCCACCCCCTACTCGAGCAACTAGACGTGAAGACGACTTTCCTACATGGAGAGTTGGAGGAAGAAATTTACATGACTCAACTAGAAGGATTCCAGTTCCCTGGAAAAGAAGACTATGTTTGTAAGCTGAAGAAGTCCTTGTATGGACTTAAGCAATCTCCGAGGCAGTGGTACAAGAGGTTTGACACCTACAAGCTTGAGCTGGGCTACAACAGATGTCCCTACGATTGTTGTGTATATCACACCAAGGCAGCGGTTGGTTCGATGATATCTCTGATTATGTATGTGGATGATATGCTCATAGCTGCGAGGTTGAAGTCTGATATCCAGAGGTTAAAGGAGCTTCTCAGTACTGAGTATGAGATGAAGGATTCAGGAGTTGCTTTGAAGATTTTGGTTATGAAGATTTACTGGGATAGAGAGAAGAAGAAATTTTTCTTGTCATTGAAGAGCTACATCCAGAAGATATTGTCCAGGTTTGGCATGTCTTCAGCAAAGTCATTGAATACTTCTAGTGCTTCGAATGTTCATCTATCCTCGGTTTATGCACTGTAGTCAGAGGCTGAGAAGGAGTACATGTCAAGAGTCCCATATGTAGTGTAGTTGGTAGTTTGATGTACGCTATGGTTTGCACTAGACCTGATCTTGTAGATTCTATCAGTGTTGTCAGCAGGTTTATGATACAACCTGGGAATGAGCATTGGCAGGCCGTGAAGTGGATCTTCCGGTATCTGGTACGTCTGATGTGGGGATTAGTTTTGGAAGTGATACTGAGTACTTAGTGGCTGGTTATTCAGATTCTTACTATGCTGGAGATGTTGACACGAGGAGATCGATGACCAGTTATGTATTCATTCTTGGGAGTTCTGTAGTGAGTTGGAAGGCAACTCTGCAGTTGACAGTGGCATTGTCTACTACTAGGGTAGAGTACATGTCGTTAACAGAAGCTGCTAAGGAGGGAATATACTTGAAGGGGTTGGTTGGTGATCTGGGTCTACATCATGATCAGACAATGGTGTATTGCGACAGTTTGAGTGCAATACGTTTGGCCAAGGATCAAGTACATCATGAGAGTACTAAGCACATCCATGTGAGGTATCATTTCTTGAGGACATAGAAGAGGATTAAGGTGAAGAAGGTTGGCCCCGCGGATAATCCTGCTGATATGTTCACGAAGCCGGTTCTGCATGGCAAGTTCCAACACTGCTTGGACTTGCTAAATGTCTTGAGTGGGTGAATCCGCCGCTACAGGGCATTGATGGCAGGAGGGAGAAAATGATCAGAGTACATCAGAGATTTCAGAGGAAGATTATTCAAGTCAAGGTGGAGAATTGTTGATGTGACTTGCATCGGACTATCAACCGCTACGATTGGAAGTCACAGGGGTTAGACCTAGGAGAAGTACTATAAATACTTTTCATACTCCTCTACAATCTGTATCTCCTCAAGTATAGTGAAAACTGGCTCTCTCCTGCCCGTGAACTAGCTAACATACATTGTGTTAGTGAACCACGTAAATCGTGTGTTGTTTGTATGTATGCTTTCGTTTCTTGCATTGTCGAATCCTCCTATTTTTCGATCCGCTGAAAACAGTCGTGGCACTTCTCTTTATAGCTCATTTGGTCTCCATAGTTCTTCAATGCTTGATCCAATCTTCCTTAGGTTGCTTTGTACCTTCAAAACCATCAAAATTATACGAAGAAAGCATCATATAGTACAAGAACACTGCCTATGTCTATTAAAAGCTCATTGGTCAAATAGTTGTGATTTAGACAAGAAATACCATTGAAATGACTAAAAATGCATTGATATAAACATATATGTATCAAGAATGGAAGTGACAAACACTATAAATAAAGGGTTATTAGAAATACCCCACACTTGAACTTTGTTTATCCCCCAAGCAAACATGGTGGAAACTGTTGTCGTTGTTGTGTATTATTATTTAAACCACATAGGGTTTATATAGAGTACAGAGATTGACTTCTATAATAACCCTAACACTAATACAACTTTGATAAGGAATATAACTCTGACCAATTACATATCAATACTCGTAGTATAACATAATACGAGTATTACACATACTCTAATAGTTGCGACATTCTGATTGACAACTACGCACACACCATGGAAATCAGAAAGATTTATATCGGAAAGTCGTTAGAGGCAAAACTGAAGCATCTACATTAGCGCCACATTAAAGCAAATGCAAAGTGAAGGTACGTACTCGCAGAAAGATATCTTTCTTTCAACCTTTCTGTATGATATTTCTATCATCTTCAGCCGACACAGGTTTACAAATGGAAAAAGGATGAAACATAGGGAGGCAATTAAGTGGGATTGATGTACATTTTAACCTGATTATCTGTTGGTTGCAATCGCCTAGAAATGCTTAACATTAACTCTATGTTTGTGGGAAATGCAATCTCTCCATTGGATTTCGAGATAGAACCAATTATCATGACTATGTATTTTGGAGCCGTATAAGAGACAACTTATCTCTGTTTTCTTTCTCTACAGTGGCATTTGAACTAGGGTCGGCCACGACATATCCCACTCATATATCCAACAAAGTACCAATTTATAAGCCGGCTATTTGTACTGAGTTTTTTAATTTTATCTGAAATCGGATCGTATAAGCGAATTGGGACCAGACCGGGATCGGATAGCAAAAAATCCAATTCGATCTTTGGGCTTAGATTTGAGGTAAAAAATCATTTGGAACCGGATTGAAAACCGAATAAGAGAGTCCAACACCCAAAACTTCACCAACTCTTCACCCTTTCAGGCCTCAGGCCACTCAAATGCCTACAAGGTCAATTTAAAATCAAGACCGAATTGGGATCGGACCGGTTCAAGACCAGACTATATCAAATCCAATCTTTGATCCTTATATTCTCGAAAAGACCGGACCGGAACCGAATCAATTCAGGCCAATTAACCGGATCGCACCCTACCAATTTATTCTGTTATTGCTTCCCATTTTAGAAGGCACACTATCCATATAGCCCTCTAATTTCTAAATCATGTCAATCTGGAAACCTTAGGCCCAAGAAAGGAAAACGAACTTTCAGCAATGTCACGTCTAGCTATGGCACCTAAAATTGGGATTGATAAGTGTCATTAATAAGAACTGGTCATGGACCCGGCCAGTTGGCCTAATTCAGTTGCCAATCACATAAATAATATTATCTAATTGTTTGTGAGATACGTGAATTTTGATAGTATAAGCAAATCTAAATTATTCAAATAGTTGAAACGTTCAAATTGTTTGGTAGAATAAGAGAATCCAAATTATTAAAGCACTTCAACAATTTAAAATATTTAGATAGTGTTTTTCGACATTGTACGCAGCTAACTCATCGACTAAAATCTTTTTACGAAAATGAAAGACAAATCTAGACCGACTCCTAAAGACATTTTAAAATCACCCTTCTATTTACTCCTCATCAACAAAGATTACTGGATATTTTCAATTTAACTTGTTTTCACTTCCTCCAACATGAGCAACATCATCATGTGCATCAATATTAATGTCTTCGTCTCCATTAGTTATACATTTATCTCCATTATGAATTTCCTTTTCTTTTTCTCTCTTGCATTTCAATGATCTCTTCCTTGTTTTCCTCCATTTTATTGAGCACAAATATTTTATGGTAAACTTTTTACAAATACCAATTATCTTTTTCGTTGGAGTAGTATTTACGTCTTTCAAAAAAGAAAAGGAGTAGTATTTACCTCGTCCAAGTTATGAACAATATCCAAGATTCGTTCTTTCTACTCATAATTGGTACTTGTATCTTCCTCATAAACAATGTATTTCTTCTGCTCAAGATAATCTTCATCTCTAGCACCAGATATAGTACACCTACCATTAACAGTCTCATTCTGGTTCTCTTACATTAACATTATGAAATAAGATCATTGTCATTCAAAAGCGCAATATATGGTGTGATTTTCTAGAATCATATGTGTTTAAAATATATGGGAGTTGAAATTGTAGCTCGATAGAATTGCTTGCATGTTAGTGTGAAAGAAAGCAAAGTTCTACCATAGGTTTATGTTATAAACGACATGCATTTACCTATAGATTAAAGAATACAAATAAGTGCCATTTGTGCATGATTTAAAAATTGAAAGCATATATTTGTGTATGGTATACAAATTTAAGACATACACTTGATAATACAATCAAGTATATTGTACGCATGCTAGTGGGTAATAATGGAACGTTCCTCTAAAATTTTAAGTTATACAATTAAATACAATAGTCAAAGTTAAAGAATACAACTAGTATTATCTTTGTATGATATACAAATTGAAGAACTATATACTTGATTCTATAACTAAGTATAATTTGCATGTGGTATACCGTTGATAGCAATTTATTTACTGGACAATAGACGCAATTAATTGCCTTGCAAAATCAACATGTGAGAAGTAGACATGGTAGGCAAATAATAAGAGGGTGCATGTTCAAAATGTACTACAAATTCAATAGAGAATATCAAAAATTTGTAATTAATATTGACTAATTATTTATAATTTACCTTGATCAAGTTAGGAAGATGTTATGAGTTCTGCTCTTCTCATCCTTCCCAATCATGGAAATCGTGTACTCACTTATTGATTAGCAATGTCATATATGAGCTTGCTATTGAACTTCACATCATTTCTTCAGTTTGTAAGAGATGAGAAACTGATAATCCTCTCATTCTATCGTTGTATTGGAATAGCATTTTAGCTGGCATTTCGAAAAATCCATCCCCCACTTGATCCATAACAACAAAAGTTAGCATCAGTGGTTTTTTCCTCAACTCGAAGGTGGCTCCTGAATAAGTATAATGTTAGTAATGACATAAACACCAATAGAATCTAATACTTATGTGGACAGGTTTCACATCCAGCATAACACCACCCTTCTTAACTTTGACAACTTTGTTTTTTACGAAATACATATTACATAAAATATTAGCATTTGATATTTAATGGGCTGTTAAATTGAAACTGATACTTCTTCTACATCCTTCATTTTTAACCGATTTAGCATCTACACTGTTTTGGTTGAAATTAGTTGTTGATGTGCTTTCTAACTTTTCATTGGAAGAGTTGGCCAATCTCAGTCACTTTTTTACCACAAAAAATGATAATTGATTAATTTTTCTATTTGAAACTTCAAACTTATAACGGGCAACCAAATACAGTTATTAAATTGTCATGAATTTCACCTTGCCCCAAAAATAATGATTCCTGAATTATTGGATTTTCCAATAGCAAAGTCACTCTAGATGAGGAGAAGGTTTTCTCGCTTGCAAATGTGTTGATCGTTTAATTAAATGCCATATTTATTTGCAAATGGTTTGATTAATAATAAAAAAGTAATAAAGATATTTCCTTACTATTATATGAAACGACATGTAATGATGTAATGACCAGGATGAGAGGGCGGTTACCCGCATTTGTAAGGATGACATTAATTGGGTAACTATCGTACTAAAGAGAATTATCTTGACAACCAATCCCCAACTCCCTTTTGCGATTAGTGCTAAAGTAACGCATGCTATTTTAAAACTGAAAAAGGAATTAAATACTTGGGAAATAGTTGGAGCCTCCTCGCAGGTAATTTTTCCAGTGAGTGTTAGATATCAATTAACCCGAATACTGCATAAGTTGACAAACAACATACGTGAAATAATTTTTTAAAAAATTTAATTAATGTTTTTGGCATCATACACATTATATTGAAGTAAACTTGAATTGAGAATAGTAATTTGAACCTGAAAGAAAGTTTATTTGGTTGCACTTCTTGTTAAATGAAATTAAACTTACAAGCTAGAATAGTTGGAATATCATTGCATGTTTCAGCTTTTTTGTTTGATTCAAACTTGATGACCAATTTGTTTAGAATTGGCCTATAACCTCTCATTGTCATACTGGCCATAAAGTCTTGATAGTGTGTAAACTCTCTAGTCATGTAACAGGGGACGAAAGTCCTTGTTTTTCTCTTTGAAAATTTGCACCCAAATATCATTATCTTGAAGAAAATAGTAGGAATATTAAAAAAATTCAAAAAATCGAATCATAGAGTTGAATTCGGGTGGTTGTTGTTAGTTTAGACTTAATTTAAGTCGATAACTATCATACCGAGCCAAAGAATAATATATGTCTTGGGATTCATTGGCAGCCACTTCCTCGGAATCTTATATGGAAGAATCTAGCTCCCCTTTCAAGTTGTGAGATTAGATATCAACTTGGATTGCATATGGACTAATTTCCAATTATAACAACAGTGGAACAAATTTTTTTGTTTCGCAATGGATATAAGATTAACTCACTAAATGTGTAATAATCTAAATCTTGATTATTTAGTGTGTGAATAAAAGAAAAAGAGATTAGTTTTTTTCTAAAATAAGAATCTTGGCATATATAACCATGTATATTATATTGGTAGTAAAATTCAAGTTAAAATCTTGTCAAAAGTTTAGTATTTTAACTAAGAAAAGAGTTACAAAATTACGAACGATAACAAACAAATTGCTAATATTTGATGCGTTACAAAAGATTTGGCTGCTATTTTATATTTTTAAAGTTTGACTAATAATTTGAAAAGTTTGAAAGGTTTGGCTAATAAATTGTAGCAATTCAAAATGATAATTTGTTTTGTAAATTTAGGGTTAATATTTTTGTATGGCCTGAACTTTGACCAAAATAAACATCATGGCCAATCGTTTCGATCTATAACATCCTGGCCCGAACTATACATCAAAATAAACAATTTGGCCAGATCCGACTTCTGACCGTTAACTTAGATGGTCAAACGCGTTGACTAATGGTCAACGCGCCATGTCACAGCCAACTTTGCAAATTTCAATTAACTTTTTTTTTAATTTACACCTATTTCATTTTCTTTCCTTTATCATTTTGAACGGAAAAAAAAAACAAATTTTCAATTCAAAATGATAATTTGTTTTATTTTTTTTCCCGAAATTTAAAAGGAAAGAAATGATAATTTTCAAATTAAAAAAAATGTTCTGAAAAATGATAATAATAAAAAATTGCCCCGAAATTGAAAATTTGTTTCATTTTTTTTTCGTTCAAAATGATAAAGGATAGAAAATGAAAATAGGTGTAAATATAAAAAAAATAATTGAAATTTGCTGAATTGGCATTGACATGGCGCGTTGACCGCTAGTCAACGCGTTTGATCATCCAAGTTAACGGACAAAAGTCAGATCTGGCCAAATTGTTTATTTTGATGTATAGTTCGGGCCATGATGTTATAGATCGAAAAGATTGGCCAAGATGTTTATTTTGGTTAAAGTTCAGGCCATACAAAAATATTAACCCTAAATTTATTTACCCTAAAACTAAAGTAATTAAAAAAAAGCAAAGATTGAATAATTGTAGCAATGCAATTTAATCCTCCCACAACCATGAATATACGTGAATGAAAATATTAATTTCTACTACCAATACATAATAACATGTTAGTACGCAGTGGCGTAGCCAGGATTTTTAGAGGGTGGGTACATTTAGAAAAAAAATTCATAGGATAAAATAGTTTTGTTAGCTTTTTAAATCATTCATTATATAATTATGTATTTACAAAAATGATAAATTAAATATATGTCGAAACTATAAAAAAATATCACTCTATATGTATAAAAAAAATCATTCACGACTTAGTCAAGACCGTTTAGTATCTATAACTCGAGTTGTTGGCAAAGATTTAATAATGGATTTTATAGTATTTAGTATTTACCAACACTTACCTTCTAACCAAAACCAACTTATACATGCTCAAAATTTTCGAATTAGAAGTGCCCTAAATTTCATTCTCAATTAACTATTATATTAATTTACTCATATTCGTCCTATGGAGCCACCCATTACACTCTCTATATCCCTGGTTGAAATAAAAATATTTTTTCAGATAAGCTATGATTTGGTGAAATTTTGTTATATATATTGAATAAGTCTTTAATTTTGAGCGGATCATATGCATCATTTTCATTTGTACATAGCTCGTTATAAAAATATTGAATATGTCAATACACAACGTATAAATCATATATCAAATATTTGAAAGGTCAACCATTCTCATTTAAATACATGTTATTTTTCATATCCGATTAACTCTTATACATAATTTACCATATTATCTCCCAAGCCAGACCGGAACCCACCCTCTAACCCTCTCCCTCCGGCCCTGTTAATATGGAGGCAATTGCAACGGATAGTGAGTAAGAAAAAGAAACTAAATTTAGTAAGACATCAACAACATTTGAATAAGGACTTGCTGGTGAAAGTAACAGAAGAACGACAATGGCAATCATCATAGAATACATGCAATAATTCATGAGCCAACATATAATCAATCGGGAAAGGATGGAAGTGTTGGATTGGAGTAGCATGATGTCTCTAATCCATGAATTATATAGTAGTCGGGTGAGAGTTAGTTGTTGTATATGATTATGTATCCCGCCTTCTCAACACTATTGTCAGTAGCAATTGTTGCTACTTAATTGTAAAGTTACAACAGGTGTAGCAGGAATACAATTGCAAGGTAATCCACTTTTGGTATTCATATTCAATTCAGCAACTATTTGTGTGTCGTGTATATATATATGGGTAGTTCTACGGTACCTAGTGTGAAATCCGAGGTATCGCATACCTTGAGTAAGAAAATGATATTCAGAACTTGAATTGACTGATCTTTCGGACATGATACTATACTCTGACCCTTAAATATCAAAAACTAGGTCTTAATTCTCTAAATCTTATACCCCAAGATCAATTTAATTAGAAACAATAATCGACGGTTATGATTCGTCCAAATATAGACAAAAAAATCTATGCACCATATTAGGGTTTATAGTTTATGATTTATATAATTAGGACCTAGGGTTCACTCATTAAGGATAAGGGTATAGTATCATGCTCAAAAATCCGGCTAATTCGAGGTCGAAATAGCGTTTTCATACTCAAGGTATGCAATACCCCGGATTTCACTCAGGGTACTGTAGAAGGCACCATACCTTGAATTATTGCAATATATGTTGGCTCATGAATTATATGGGGAGTTCTACGGTACCCCGGGATTGCATGTATTCACCCGGGATTTCACTCGGGGTACTGTAGTCCGTTGAAAATAATGGAGATAGACTCAGCCACAGATGTAGTATGTCTCAGGTTATAAAGATGGTGGAAAATATTACTCCTGCTCGAGCTGCTCTAATTCAGGGGTATGGGTTTGGTTTTGTGTTGAATTTGACGATGCACAACATTGATCAGGATTACTTGAGGATGATTGCACAACATTTCGATCACCGGAATATGTCTTTTAGTATGCCAGGCGGGCAGAGTTTACGCATCACAAAGTCTGATATTGCACGCGTTTATGGGTTGCCTCGGGGTACTAATTCTCCTCAACTTGATTACTTCCAAGCGCCTACCTCTAAAAAGTGGACAGAACGTCTGGGCATACGTCGTGTCAGCCCAGAGAATGTGAAGTTGATGAAGTTGAAAGAAGTTATGCATAGGACTGATGACGACCAATCGTGGGTGCAAATGTGCATCCTCCTGACAATTGGATATTTGCTAGACCCCAATGGTGGAATGCGGGTTCATCATCAGTACTTGGGATTTATGAGGGGACGCTTAGTTGACGAGTTTACCAAGTACAACTGGTGTGGGCATATGATCAGTTGCTTGCGTGCGGCTTTTATGAAAAATAAATCGAGGAAGTACGTGGAGGGGGATGTTCACTTCCTCATTTGTGCTTTTCTGGATCGGACAGGTGTCCTTGGTAGAGAGGGGTTTGTGACTACATTGATCCCCAGTTGTTCGTATTGGGCAGATTCTCGTGTATCAGCACGCAAGTCAGAGGTGCTGCGGAATGCTAGTGATCTACGAGCTGTGCCCATACTCAAGACCTCTCATCCTATGACTAAGACTTTTGTTGGCACTGCAACGAAGGAGGATAATACAGTAGCTACCACCCAGCCTGAAGTATTGGAAATCGCTAGGAAGGTAAGGGCGGATGTGATGCGTGACAATGAGGAAGAGCATGAGGGTTCTTTGGGGTCGGGATCCATTTTTGGGGCCTTGTGCTTGAGGCTTGACCACATGGAAACTAGCGAGGTAAGTTCCACCAAATTTCAATATTAGGTCTGTTCTTATATTAATTTTAATACGTTTGTTGTGATTTTAACTATCATATTCACTGTTGTTAACCATTATGCAAACATTATTAACATATATGTTAATAACAATTGTCATTCCCCATTATTAATTAGTTATATGTTTTTATACATTTAGATTGTGGCTATGCGGGACAATGCATGTATGTCACTAGATGTGTTGCATAGTCAAGCTATCTTGCTACGTCGTGTAATCAGAGACTGTAAGGTTGAGCTTGATAAGCGTGGGGCTGAATCGTCGGATTCTGATGAGGAATCTCAAGGACGGAATGAGTCACTATCCCAGAACGACGTTTCTGGTAAGATACCTCTTTCTTATGATTCAAATATCATGTTTAGCTCCGTATAAAATTGTTTTTCACGTCATCTATATTGGCATGATTATTATTAATCGTATCTGGTTCTTTCAGTAACAAAGGATAAGGGAGGTGTCAATGCATCTCAAGGGGGACTTGCGTCTGACCATGAGTCTCTATCCCAAAACGACGATGCTGGTTCGATACTTCTTATTTATGAGTCAAATGGCACGTTTGCTCCGTATAAAATTGTTTTCTCTCGTCATCTGTATTGGCATGATTATTATTAATCATATCTAAATCTTTCAGTAACAAAGGATAAGGGAGGTGTCAATGCATCTCAACTGGGGCTTGCGTCTGACCATGAATCTGCGTCCCAGCTACGAGGATTATCTGGTATTGGTGCAAACAATGATACAGTCGGTAAGTAATCTAATTCCGAAATATATTCGTTGTATACACTTTTTTTAGAAACAATTATGCGCCTCATGTTTGAATTAAAGAATGTGAACTGTGCTTTGATTATTAACATGCTGCTTATTCATTATTATTCAAAATGAATGGATTTTTAACACCTGCACACCTAATTATTAATTGCCAATTTTGAGGTGTTGCAGAGTACATAGTGGACCAACCTGTGAAGAATCGTGTATACAAACGAAAGAAGAGATCTCGGCCCCTAGTTGTACCCTCAGATGATGATTTTGAAACCAGGCCTAAGAGGGATGTCAAAAAATCCAAATATGTAAGGACGCCATTCACTGCAAATCAATCCAAGGTAGTTGCTAAAGTTGTACCTGTTAAAGAGAAGGGAGTTGATGTTTCGAAAGAGGTACCTCCTAACAAGAAGCAACATGAGGGTGTTGAAGAAGTGCCTGCTAAGGAGAAGCGTCCACGAGCTAAACCAAAGCCTATTGATGTTTTCTACATTTACAGGAATTTATGGGAGGACCTGGCACTTTGTTATGCTTGGCAAGGTCCAGGGGAATGGTACACTTCTATTTACACGCCTCCAATTTCAATATATATATTTTCTCTACCAAATTTTGTATTTACTAATCCACCGTTTCTTGTTGTTTTCTATTTCCCCATATAGGAATGAAGAGTTGAGGAAGCTGCAGGATAACACCATTTCCCTCACAAAGATGGATACAAAATCAACAATCCCTGGTTCTTTTATAGAGGATAGCTTTGTAGATTGTTATTTAGATTTTATCAACCGTGCCGAGGTTCGTAACACCAATGGGGTGGTCGGTAGATGAATTTTCTCATGCCTATTTGTAGTAAGTGTATTACCCAAACTTTTAACTCCATAATTTTCTTGACCATTGTGGCTAACCCCGTCCTTCTATCGTTTTGTTTTGCAGCAAACACTAATTGCAAAATGAATGAGAAGTTAGCACAACTAAAACCTGGTGAAGAGGCACCGGTGGAGTTGACTCAGCAAGAATACCGCAATACATTGATTGATTAATTCCTCCTGTACCCATGGTTGGAAGACAAGACATTCACGAAATGCCAATTCGTATGTATCCTATCCCTTCTTTTATACGTACTATGGTTATTAATACGGTGTTCGCCTATTATTAACAAATTATCCGACTATTATTAACAAGTTATCCGCCATTATTAACAAATTAACCGTCATTATTAATAGTTATTAGTAACAACGTACAAAAGATGAGATTATTAATAGCTTTTAGTAACTTTGATTTTTAATATATACCACGCCTGTTATTAACAAATGAATGAATATTATTAACATGTTATGTATTCACTTGTCGTGTAGTGGTTCTTTCCCCTCTGTGTTGGCAATCACTATGTCGTGTACTGCATTGATTTACTGCACAAGGAGTTTCAATTCATGAATAGTATGCGACATGATTGGGATGATTCACGCTATCAGACCATAGGAAGGGAGTTGGTGAAATATGTCCAGGCTTTCGTTGGGTGGGAGGTTAACAGGATATACAACTTTGAAGAGTTCCCTTGGAATTTCGATCTCGGATTCAGACAAAACGACTATATTTCATGTGGTGTTTTTGCTTTGAACTTCATTGAGTTTTGGGCAGGAAAGAGGGAGCGAAATTGGAAAACTAGATGGGCAGACTTGAACTATATCAACAAAAGGAGGGCAGAGTGTTGCAAACGCTTATTGCTTGACCCGGCGAACCTCAGGCTGCAATATTTGGAACATATGGTTGCCGAGAACATAGATGATCTCCTGCAGATTGGTAGCCAATGGACACCAGAGTTATTCTAGAAACTATTTATTTATCCCACAGATTTGTCGGCCAATTTTTATGCATTGGGAGCCCAGATACTAGAACAATCTTGTTTTTCTTGCTTGAATTTGTTCACAGATTTTCAGGATATTGAATTCTATATTCGGATAGGGGTACGTCCTTATCCTAGCGCATATTATCATAATTGCATATGTTTATCAACCATGATAGCATGCCTTATTAACGTTTTCACCTGTTTTTATTAATGTCCGTGTAGCCGATTAGCATTCATTTTTTGTTACGTCCTTATTCTAGCTCAGGTTATCAGAATTGTATCGGGTTATCAACCATGATATCATGCATTATTAACGTTTTCACCTGTTTTTATTAATGCTCGAGTAGCCAATTAGTATTCATTTTTTGTTAATGAAAAAGTGTAGGTTATCAACTAGTTAAGGTAGCAATTATTAACTACACATTGTTAACACTGCTCACGTTACACACGCGAGCCATGTTTCGCTTATTAATGACCTTCACTGTTAATCATAATAGTCTACATTATTAACTAGTTCCTGAATATATTATTATGTTTGGTCCGAACTCATTATTAACGCCATAAGTTGACAAACGGTTATCAATCTTTAACAAGTAAGCAAAACATTGTTAATCAAGATCACATATCTTATTAACTATGAACTGGGGTCATTATTAACGCGCTTGATTAACACCAGTTTACGCCTGCAAACAAATCATCACGATATGAACATATACTGCTAACCATAGTTTCATTGCTAATAATACCAAAAAGTTGTCATCTAAACTTCTCATACAGCAAAACCAAGACTGCAGTCTCATACTGTAAAATGATAATTGTACTCTTCATCACCAACTTCATAAACATCAGTTTTTCTTCTTTTTTTCAATTCCTGATTTCATTTCCTTCCTCCTCTTCTCCTGAATAAACTTTGTCATACTCTTCTTCCTTTTCCGTGTCCTAGTAAAGTCTGGTCTCTCCTTGAAGGTTGGGGGTGTCCATTCTTCTCCCTCCACAATTGAATCTACATTAACTTATCATTAAGTTTAGCTAACCACCTTCCCTACAAGTAATTAGTAATCAAAATTGAATATTTCAATCATGAAGTTTAAATCACCAGGGATAGCAAGGGGTGCAAGGACTGTCTTCAGCATGTTGTCCGTTTGTTCTTTTATTGTGGTCAAGCTCTGCAACAGGAACTCGTATATGGCATCATGCATGTAGACATTTGTTGCAATAGTGTTAACCATTCCTGTAACCTCCCGAACCCGAGAACGTTGGATGCCTTCATAGGTTGGCTTTGGCTGATACTGGGCTATTCCACCCTTAGTCTTCACTGTACGCGACCATCGATCCAACAAGTAACGGGCTGGGATCGTTGCCAGCTGTGGGTATGGTCCATACCCCAAAAGTTCCATTATTCTCAATATGTGTCGACACAACCAAACATGGGTCTTGAATTTCCTGCATGAACACTGCATTTTGCACTCATCCAAATCCACTAGTACGACCCTCTCGTCCAACTTCGACCCATCATCCTCCCTCTTGAAAACATCATATGCTTGCAATATGATATATAATTTATTCAATAATACAATATTATATATAATTTATTTTTAAGCTAAGTAGAGAACCCGTCTGTCTGGTCCCCCCACTTTCCTCACTCATTGACTAAGGAAAGAAAGATGAAGAACCCTAGTACTCCTCTGCCGTCATCGCACCTCCTCATTCATCGGTTGTAGTTCGTCTCTGTGAGGTCGCATCTTTTATTTCATTCAGCGGCAGATGCTTGCTTCTCCTCCGTCATCCTTCGCCCACGATCTTTGATTTCACAACACTTGTCTCCACTGCTACGGATTGTTGCATCGCCTTGCTTCCCTCATCGAAGATCCGAGAGCATCCTCAAGCCTTACATCGGTGTCCCAGCATGCAGAACCGCCTCCATTCATCTCTTGTGCTGCAGATTGTAGATCTTCTACTCTTTTTACTATAACGGTGAGCAACACAATTCCAATGCAACCTAGACTTTGGATGGGGATAACAGTAGAGAGAGTCTTGACGGATATGGTTTTGGATGTTTAAGTTTACTTGTTTAAGAGTGGAGACTCTCTCTACTGCTTGCTATTGATTTTAATAACAATGGCCATCTATTTCACGAGCTCTCTCCTGATATACTTTGCTAAGATAAAAGACAAAAACATTAGTTAATTACTTATTGTGATTGCTTACCCTGTTTTACAATCCCTACAAAACCTTTTATTGAATAGCTTTGGATGTTTCCCCTTTCTCCTTTGTTTATTGTATTTAGTTTTGTTGTTTTTCTTATTTTGGACTAAAGTAGTGTAAACACACAGACATCAATGAATAAAGAAGAAACTAAAGTATGTTGTGGTCTTAACATGAGTTAACATCATTATCTTTGTGGTCCAGAACATTAAAGAAATGGCAGGAGAAGAGTTGCTAGCAAATCTAGCTAATAACAATGTTCCTGCTGCTGCGGTTCAAGTTCAACCAGAGGGCCAACTTCAACCAGTGATCGAAAATCAAGGTGAAGAAGAACAACAACCTTATGAACGAAAAAAGCGGAAGAAGACTTCAAAAGCATGGGAGGATTTCAAAGAAGTTGTTGTGGCAGGCGTGAGCAAGCTAAAGTGTTGCCATTGCAAAACCAGATTACAGAAAAACCCATCAGGTTGTACGAGTCATTTCTTGAGGCATATACAAAGATGTACAAGGAAACCTAAATCTAATGGGAAGGGACAACAACATCTAAGCTTGGAAACTAATGATAGTGTTCTTGCTGTCCAGAATTTCAAATATGATCATGCTAAGGTACGAGAACTTATGGCTCATTACATCATAGTCCATGAACAACCCTTTGCTGCTGCTGAGTATGAATCTTGAACAAGTTGATTAGAGCATGCACTCCACACTATAAAAAAATATGTCGTTCCACTGCTACAAGTGATGTCTTTGAGACATACAAGATCTTTAAAGGAAAGATAAAATCTCTTCTTGAAGGTGTGAATAGGATGAGCTTAACAACTGATTTGTGGAAATCTAATCAGACTGTGCAGTATATGGTTCTTACTTGTCATTTTGTGGACAATGATTGGGTGCTGCAAAAACGAGTTCTTAATTTCTGCCATGTTAAACCACCTCATACTGGACTTGTTGTGGCTGATGCATTGCACAAATGTTTGGTTGATTGGGATATATCTAGAAAAGTGTGGACAATCACGGTAGACAATGCTTCTTACAATGATAGTGCTGTGAAGAATTTGAAAGGCATTCTTAGTTATCAAGGTGCACTTCCTCTTGGCGGTGAAATATTCCATATCCGATGTTGTGCTCACATACTGAATATATTGGTGCAAGATGGTTTGAAAGAGATTCAAGACATAGTTACTGATGTTAGGGAAAGTGTTAAACACATTGCTGCTTCAGAAATTCGAATTACAAAATTTCGAGATATTGCTAAGCAACTTCAGTTGCCTGCCAAAAAGCTTGTGTTAGACTGTTCAACTCGATGGAATTCGACTTATCACATGATGTCTACAGCCTTAGAGTTGAAAGATGTGTTTCCTCTGTATAAAGAAAGAGACTCTTTGTATCATTTTCTCCCATCGAAGGAAGATTGGGAAAATGTTAAACTTGTATGTGACTTTCTTGAATTGTTCAATGATGTCACAACAATGATTTCTGGAAGTGCTTATCCAACTGCCAATTTGTTTCTTCCTGAGCTTTGTGATATTAAACTGTTGTTAAAAAGACTTTGGACTCAAGTCATGCAAGTATGAGGTCTATGGCTTCTCGAATGCTCAAGAAATTTGATAAATATTGGGGTGAGGATAATTTGGTAGTTTCCCTTGCTGCTGTCTTGGATCCGAGGAACAAATTCAAGATGCTCGAGGCATACTTTCCAGATCTGTACACTCCGGCAGATTCTGAGTTGAATGTTCGAATGGTTCGAGATAAATTGTATAAGCTTTTCCATGAGTTTGTTGAGGATTTCAGAGCTAGAAATGTTGCATCAGCTGCAAGTGATGTTCAAACAGCTCCCTCTACTAGTACATCAACTGGAAATTCTAAGAAAAGAAGTGGAAGGGCAAGGTTTGATTCCATGGTTCAAAATGTTAACTTTGCTTCTACGATGAAATCTGAACTTGATATTTATCTTGAGGAAGGTCTTTATGTGCACACCGAGGAGTCTATGTTTGACATCATTGGGTGGTGGAAAGAGCAAAGGATAAGATTCAAGGTTTTATCAAGGATGGCATGCGATATTATGGCAATTCATGTTACATCGGTAGCCTCTGAAGCTACCTTTAGTGCTGGAGGAAGGGTGATTGATCCTCAACGAGCATCCTTGGGACAAGAGACAGTTGAGGCTCTACTTTGCTCTCATGATTGGTTGAGAGCCTATCATGGTCTAAGAGGAAATTCTGAGGTGAATTTTAACTATACTGTTTATATTTAAGTTTTATGTGCTGTTATGCTGTGAAGTCTAATTAGAAACTCTATTCTTGTCTTTGTAGGCTATGACGAAGAAAGAAGATATTATCGAAATTGACTTGGCCTAGACAATCTCGGTTAGTCTTGTTAGCATTTTGTTTATCTTTGTTATCTACTGATTTTTACTTTCCCCTTCCATTTATCTTTCTTTCTATCTCTCATGACTCTTTCTAGTTGCCTCTGGTGGTATGAACTTTGTAGCACTTGGTCTTAAAAGTAGGCCAAAAATGTATATATGGAACCCAAAATGAACCTAAAACTGGAAGCCAAACTTTATGTCATCAGAATCATTTCTAACTTATGTTTGTTTTCTCATTAGAGAGACACTGCTTGCTTATAAGTTATATCACAACATGTAGTTTTGAATTATTTGGTTCTGTTATGAGCACAAATAGAATATAACCAGTAACAAAAAGTGATATGGTCATGGATTTCTCATGTTTATGTTACTTTTACGCAGGGGAATGGGAGTTGACAACTGATGAGTCAAGTTGAAGATGATTAATGCATCTTTTCTTTTGAATTTTGAGACTTGTCACTGAGTTTCAAACTCCTTATTTAATGTTGTTTAGATTCTCAGAACTTGTTCACAAATAGGTTTATGTTTGGATGGTAATTGTAATGATGTACTAAACCATCAAACATCTTTTGCCCAATGCGTTGGTCTAACTAAGATATACATTGTAAGCCCTACAGGTTAGAATTTAATTCCGAGCCGAGCTTGAACTCGATTTTGGCTCGTTAAGCCTTTTTGGCGAGCCGAACTCGAGCTTGAGTTTTTTTTCACGAGCCGAGTCCGAATCATAGCAAAACTCGATTCGACTCGGATCATTAACAGCCTTACTTGAGAGTGACTAAATGTGACATGTTTCAGTAATTAAAGTGACCAAAATTAATATTAATTTTTTCTAATGATTAAACATAACATGATTTAATAATCTCAGTGACTAAATGTGACATTTACCCATTATATTAAATTAAAGGTCCAAAATTATTTAAAATATAAATATATTAATAAAATAAATTATATTAATAAAAATAAATTATATAAACTAAAATGAAACTAATCCGAGCAACGGCCAGGTAAAAGCTAGTTCCGACGGTTGGTGCGTAATTGGGGCATATTGGCCATTTTGGGTTTTAGGGCGACGTCACCGAGTGATAATAGGAGGGAAATCCGGGTGGGATTTCGAAAATCAGATCTGCCTCATCCAGCCTCCGTCATTTCCCTTTTCTTTGTTGCTCTTTCGTCTTCCTCTCACATCTCCTTTATCGACATCTATTCCTTATCGTCTCACTTTTCTTGTCATCGTCTTCCTCCATCTCTCGTTTGGCTTCGCCCTCCTGTGTCACGATCTCTTTGTCCCTCTCCTTATCATCCTCCCTTTTTCCGGCCTGCTTCTCTTTTATTTCGTCATCCTTCTCCCAGCGGCCACTTTGCGGCTCCAAGAAGGATGGTGATATGATTTCCCCAGGTGTGATTTTTGGGGAAAAATCCAAAAGTACCACTGTTTAAAAAAAAAATTCCAAAAATACCACCCAACCCTAAAAAATTCCAAAAATACCACCCTTTCTCAAAAACCGCCACCCCACCCAGCGGTTTGGTCGAAAACCGCTTGTTGGGGGCGCGGTTTTGGACCAAACCGCGGGCCTAGGGGGCGGTTATGAAAAAAAAAAAAATTTGGACCAAACCGCTGGGTGGGGTGGTGGTTTGGCCCAAAACCGCCACCCCAACCAGCGGTTTGGTCCAAAAAAAAAAAATTTTGACCAACTCCTAACTTCGGTCGAAACTTCAAACGAACGTAACTTTGCACTCGGGTATCCGATCGTAGCGATTTTTTTTTTTCATTTCGCATAACTTTTCAAGATCTACAACTTTTACTAGGATGAAATTTTCAAAACAGGAACTATTTGTGGATATACGGGACCTTGAGAATAACTTTACCTTTACTTTTTCAGAAATCCATGTACATTTTGAAATTATGATTATACTAAAACTTGTAGATCTTGAAAAGTTATGCGGAATCAAAAAAAAGTTCATAACATTCGGAGTTTGGAGCACAAAGTTATGGCCGCCCAAAATTTGACGAAAGGC
Organism: Linum tenue; assembly: GCA_946122785.1. NCBI lineage: Eukaryota > Viridiplantae > Streptophyta > Magnoliopsida > Malpighiales > Linaceae > Linum > Linum tenue. The sequence continues at coordinate 88,957,074 of CAMGYJ010000008.1, read as the reverse complement.
GAGACCCGGCGGTTTGCGGCTTGCAAGATCTCAAAAAGTTTGCGGCCTCCATTTTTTGAATCCGAATAAATTTTTGAGATCGTGCAAGTCTCAAACAGTCGGGTTCCGTCTTCGTCTCGAAAAAACGTCATTTGCCACCCCGAACGACCTTTTTTTTATTTCGTCAAACTTTGGGCGGCCATAACTTTGTGCTCCAAAATCCGAATATCATGAATTTTTTTTTATTCCGCATAACTTTTCAAGATCTACAACTTTTAATATAATCATAATTTCAAAATGTACATGGATTTCTGAAAAGTAAAGGTAAAGTTATTCTCAAGGTCCCGTATATCCACAAATAGTTCCTGTTTTGAAAATTTCATCCTAGTAAATGTTGTAGATCTTGAAAAGTTATGCGAAATGAAAAAAAAATCGCTACGATCGGATACCCGAGTGCAAAGTTACGTTCGTTTGAAGTTTCGACCGAAGTAAGGAGTTGGTCGGAAAAAAAAATATTTGGACCAAACCGCTGGTTGGGGTGGCGGTTTTTTTTTTTATAACCGCCCCCTAGGCCCGCGGTTTGGTCCAAAATCGCGCCCCCGACAAGCGGTTTTCGACCAAACCGCTGGGTGGGGTGGCGGTTTTTGAGAAAGGGTGGTATTTTTGGAATTTTTTGGGGTTGGGTGGTATTTTTGAAATTTTTTTTTTAAACAGTGGTACTTTTGGATTTTTTCCTGATTTTTGTGCAGATATGATTTCTTAAATCTTCGATCTGCTATTTGATTTTTCTTATTCGTACTTTGTGAAGATCTTATTCAAAGGCTTGTGTTTTGTGATTTCCGCAGATGATTTCCGATATTAATAATTATGGGTGGTGAAGCCGATGTTTGGTGTAGTAGTGATTTGCATATCATGTAGTTGTTTTCAATCCTTTCCAGATCATGTTGTAGTCATGTAGTGTTTTCGCATTGTGGTAATTTGGCAGGCTAGTAGTGGCTTTCTGTATGTCCAATTGTCGATATTAGTTATGTCTACTTTCCAATTTATGCAGTTGTAACATAAGTGGTGATGTTGTTTGGGGTTAAATTGGTAGCAGAGGGACTTGTTGATCGATGTCGTTACAATTTTATGAACACCAGTAGTGTTTTACCATCAATCAGTAGTAGTGTTTTACGATAAATTAAGATTTTGTGGTCTTGTTTCTTTGCTTTGTCCGCTTAATGTCTTAGCAATTTTGTTTACAATGCAATATCACTCTTTTTAAGGGATGGGTAGTGATTGTTTTTAGTTACGTTTTTGTTTGCAGCTCCCATTAAACTGCTCAAAGGCCATGAAGTTCCTTCTTAAGAAGAATAAAATTATTGCAAGTGGTGGCTTGGTGCAATCATAAGGAGTGCAAGAAAATAGATTAGGGAGTTTTCTATAGTAGTGGTTTTGTAAGAGTAGTATAGTTATTTCGTAATAGTGATTTTATAGATATGATGGTAGTAGCAATGCTTCTATAGTAGTGCTTTTATGGATTCTGCCTTTACAGATATGATGTAGGAGTGTTTCTTATTATCGACCAGTAGTGGTTAATGATTATTGACAATTATAGTTTGTATTGTAATATCATTTCTCCCAAAAATTTATGAAAATCACTACTAATAAACAATAAAATCAATACTA
>CAMGYJ010000008.1:88603147-88955327 GCA_946122785.1 Linum tenue | reverse complement strand
GTGAATCTAATTTTTAATAATAAATATTTAAAATTAATATAAGAATATCTATTTAAACCCCCTAATTCAATTAGAATCACTATTAAAAATAGTTAAAATAGAATCTAATCGATCATCAATACATCAAAATCAAAGAAGGATAAATAAAACACAATCAGAAAGAATTAAGCATATTCCACTAATTGAAAAATTTAGAACGAAATAAGATGGAAAGTAACCAAGTAATAAATAAAATAGAAAAGCTATAACATTCTGATACGAGCACGGTTGTGCTTGTAGGGGATCAAAGTGCACAACTCAACTCTCTTCCAACGGAACTTGAATGTAAGCAACTTAAAACGAAAATAAAACGGACCAAAGGTGCAACTTCACACTTGGGAAGAGGCTCGATTGGTTTAAGTCGAAGCTCGACCACGATTGATGTGGTTTCAATCGATACGAAGCAAACTTGCTGCTGGGACGCAACCCACACACAAGTACTTGGTGACAATGGTCACAACTTTTCATTCAATCAATAGCTACCTGTTACACGGGGTTCTCAAGCTTTAAATAGACAAATACAACCTAATTGGAACTCTAAACAAACAAGGAAAACAAATCAGAATTCTAACTTGACAAGGAAACAAAAAATCCTCTCCTAAAAGGGACACAAAACACACACGCCCACTGGCTTCCTGCGCAAGTAATTCATACAGCTCCCATAGCGACTTTGGAGCTCTCGATCATGGGCTTTCAAGGAGGTTCGACGAGATCAGCCTTCCTTCGTTTGTTCCCTGGGTCTCGTAGTTCAATTCCCAACTCACCTCGTCCCTCGACAATGCCCCATCAAGATGGAATAAGCCTCCAAAGTCGGGTCCTTGAACTAGTTCCAGACTTAGCCAAAAAAACAAGGCAATTAACAGTTTGATGCTAACAACTTGAGGCCTCTTAATCAACCCTCTTTGGCTCTTAATTCGCACAACCAAGCCTTCAACGTGGTCTATAAGCACTTGATCTCTCATTACCACCCTTCCTCTTGCAATTCCATCAACCGAGAGATAATATACGAACCTGCAAAGCAAGCACCACGAAACAAGTTGAACACTTAACCAAATACGACCCTTCTTCCTTCCAACGTTGGTGGGTTGTTCGTAGATCAATTCGAGCTTGGACACGAGGCTAGCTGGAATCACATCAAGCCCCCTTTCTTTAAAAAGCTTTATCCTCAAAGCTGGTCCACACCTGTAGTCAAAAACAGCGTCAGACAGGACCCAGAAAGGATCGAAAAAAAGGTACTCTTCAGTCGGCAATTTGAGCTCCGGCGACTCCATGTCGTCGACGATTCGTGGAAGCACCTCCCCCCGCAGCCTCTGATTGTCTCGATCGGACGCGGTGCTCATCAGGGGTCTTTCCTCACGGGACCGCACCACTTGAACCCTCCCGATCGCCCTCAATTCGCCGTTTTCAATTTTCCCGCCGTCGGAAAATTCAAACTTCCTAGAATCCGGCGATGAAATTCCAGAATCCGGCGACCTGAATGTGAAATTGGGGAAAATCAACCCAGCCTCTTTCGAGTCGATCTCTTTGCTTCTACACCACCCTTGGGACCCTAGAAATCGAACCCAGGTGGTTAATTTCGCCCGATCAACACCAATCTCCACAACCGATTCGGACTTATCTCGGTCGGCACTCTGCACATTTTGACTCAAATTCGTCGAATTGGGCGTTTCAATTTCATGGTCGATTTCCCCGATTTGTTTGATTCCACACGTTCCTGGGGTAGAATCAAACATGTCGACGTATGCGACTTGTTCCGAATCGCTTCCCAGCTTCCCACCCAATTCGTTCTCTCTCTTCCCCTGCCGCGTCGGAGAAGAAGAACAGGGCAAACTGATCGCGCTGGGTCGAGGACTTGGAGGCCTCCTCAAGGCAGTCAACATGAATCCTCTTCGCACCATACTAGTTCTTCTCCGTGCCTCCCCCATTTCTCCTTCGTCTCGAGCTCGTAGTGACGCCATTTGTTGCTGATCGGAGCGAACTTCCGACGGCGACAATGGTTTGAGCACAATCTGCTTCCCATTGTGCTTGAACCGGTAGCAATTCGTCCCACCATCGTGCGTAACTTCTCGGTCATACTGCCATGGTCTGCCCAGCAAGAGATGTGCTGCCTGCATCGGCACAACATCGCACAAAAGCTCATCCTTGTAGCCTCCAATTTCAAAGGCAACACGAGCTCGTTTGGTGACCTTGAGAGCTCCATAATCGTTCAACCAATGCAAGCTATATGGTTCAGGGTGTTTGATTGTCTCGAGACCCAATTTCTTGACAGCATCAAGGCTGATTACGTTTGTGCAGCTGCCCCCATCAACGACCACGGACAAGCACTTGCCGTTGACGAGACATCGCGTATGAAACAAATTCGTTCGTTGGTCGTGATCAGTCTCGCCTTCCGCCGTCAACACTCGCAAATTCATTCCTGAGAGAAAGGGTCCTGGCTCAGCTTCCATCTCTTCATCAACTTCGTCTTCTGATGACCCGTTCTTCGCGTCAGCACCTTGTGTTTCATCATCAGAGACATATTCGCCGTCTCTCAAGACCAAGGTCTTAAGATTAGGACAGTGAATCGCCTTGTGACCACGACCGTGGCACTTAAAGCATTGAATCGAACCACTGGAGGGTCCAATTTGTTTGGCTGGTGCAGAATTCTTGGAAGCAAGTTTGGCGATGTCTGGCTTAGTTACCTCGCCTGTCGCCTCTGCTCCTGGTTTTGGAAACCGTCTTCCAGCGGATAGCTTCTGCTGCTTCTCCACTTTAATGGCGAGATGAAGCACATCTTCCAATTCCACAAACGGCCGCAATTCCACCTCATGTCGAATTTCGCGATTCAGCCCATGAAGAAAGCGGGCGATCGTGGCCTCTCTGTCTTCTCTAACATCAGCCCTCATAAGAAGTAATTCGAGCTCTCGATAGTATTCTTCGACGCTCCTTGATCCCTGTCGAATTCCCTTCAAGGTTTCATGGAGTTCTCTCTGGTAATACGCAGGGACGAACCGTCCTCACATCAGTCCACGAAGTTCCTCCCAGGTTGCCACAGGAACCTGTCCGTTTTGTCGCCGACGACTCTGGAGTTGCTCCCACCACTGAGCAGCGTACTCCGTAAACTCATAGGTAGCTAATGCTACCTTCTACTGGTCTGTGTAGCGCCCACACTGAAAGAATAACAGAATTTTGCGTTCCCGATCCAGATATGCCGACGCGTTTAACGTACCCTGAAACGCCGACACTGAAAGCTTAATACCAGGTGGGATTGCCGGCTCGTCATCGCGGTTTTCTCGACGATCTCGCCCATGTCGTTCACGGTTGGGCTCAGCTACAATTATACGTCGCTCAAGCTCCTCGATTCGATTCATCCAAGCTGGATTTCCGTCGGGAATTCCATCGTCGCGAACTTCCCTGTCTTGATCTCTGTTTTCTGGTGGCGCAATTGCGTCAAACCGTTGATCAATTTCGCGCTTTAATTGGCCCAATTGCGTCTGGAATCTCGCGTCAATCTGGGTCAAAAACTCCTCCATGTCGAATTGAAGCCCAGCCATGGCTTGGTGGTTTGGTTGATTCTGGGTTTCGTTCTTCGACGAGTTCTCTGTTTTCTTCCGTCGAAGAGCAGGGTCAGCAGACACGGACCCTTTTGATCTTGTCCACGGCGCGGTTGCCGCCACGCCTTCCTCCGTTCTGTCCTCTGTGTGGAACCAGGCGATGATGCCACTTGATACGAGCATGGTTGTGCTTGTAGGGGATCAAAGTGCACAGCTCAACTCTCTTCCAACGGAACTTGAATGTAAGCAACTTAAAACGAAAATAAAACGGACCAAAGGTGCAACTTCACACTTGGGAAGAGGCTCGATTGGTTTAAGTCGAAGCTCGGCCACGATTGATGTGGTTTCAATCGATACGAAGCAAACTTGCTGCTGGGACGCAACCCACACACAAGTACTTGGTGACAATGGTCACAACTTTTCATTCAATCAATAGCTACCTGTTACACGAGGTTCTCAAGATTTAAATAGACAAATACAACCTAATTGGAACTCTAAACAAACAAGGAAAACAAATCAGAATTCTAACTTGACAAGGAAACAAAAAATCCTCTCCTAAAAGGGACACAAAACACACACGCCCGCTGGCTTCCTGCGCAAGTAATTCATACAGCTCCCATAGCGACTTTGGAGCTCTCGATCATGGGCTTCCAAGGAGGTTCGACGAGATCAGCCTTCAGACGTTTGTTCCCTAGGTCTCGTAGTTCAATTCCCAACTCACCTCGTCCCTCGATAATGCCCCATCAAGATGGAATAAGCCTCCAAAGTCGGGTCCTTGAACTGGTTCCAGACTTAGCCAAAAAAACAAGGCAATTAACAGCTTGATGCTAACAACTTGAGGCCTCTTAATCAACCCTCTTTGGCTCTTAATTCACACAACCAAGCCTTCAATGTGGTCTATAAGCACTTGATCTCTCATTACCACCCTTCCTCTTGCAATTCCATCAACCGAGAGATAAGATACGAACCTGCAAAGCAAGCACCACGAAACAAGTTGAACACTTAACCAAATACGACCCTTCTTCCTTCCAACGTTGGTGGGTTGTTCGTAGATCAATTCGAGCTTGGACACGAGGCTAGCTGGAATCACATCACATTCGGTAAAAAATATAGAAAAGAAAATATGACTATAAAAGTTACAATATTGTTTATTACAACATTCATGGAATAAATCAATTATTAAAATACATAATGATAATTGAAAATAATTATAATGATAATTAATTCTAAATTTTCTATTCAAAAATTGGTTTGGTATCAAGTATTCAAAAGAAGATTCTAATTAAACACTAAAAATGATATTTTTCATAAGTCCAAATGATTTTTTTTACAATAAAAAAGTAGAAGGACCAATTATGAAATTTAGAAAACGGAATATTCCACGAATATTCTATAAAGTTTAACGGAATGCACTTAGCAATAAACTTAAGTGGTATCGAAAGCACATATAATAGAATTCAGTGATACCCACACTCTATTCAATCTGAAGTGATATATCTATCCTAATTCTCAAATTTAAGTGCGGTATTTTAAGCAACAATAAACCGGTTAAACAACTTGATATTATGGTATTTTACTATTTTGGGAAATTGTAATACTAAGTTACTAACATTGACGGTGCCGGTACGGGAAAACTTAATCGCAACGACGCCAACGAGTGAAGAGTCTTCTTCCTATCTACGGAGAGAGACACAGAAACCGATCAAAAAACACAGATTTAATTAACAGAGCGCGAGCATAGAGATCCAGCAAACGAGTCAATAGTTCAATTCGGGCCTCTACCCCGTGACACAGAAAACATCCTGCCAGTTCAGAAATCGGAGGAGGACCGGAGGATCGAAGCAAGCTTTGACATCATCACTATGATCTCGCAGTTCTTCGTCCTCTCGCAGCGCGGCGATAATATTGTCTTCCGCGACTGTGAGCCCTTTCTCTTTTCCTCCCCCACAGATCTACTGCGGTTACATTACCTTCGCAATTGGCCATCCCGAATCTAGTTTGATTGAGATAATCATTACACAATTCCGTCGCCAAATCAGCATTTGGAACAGATCCGGCGGCTGGCTTTTTCGCTGTCTTGCTTGATTTCTATATTACGCTTGATAACTAGGGGAGGGGGCAATTCTCTGTTACTCAAGTACAGGTGTGTGCATTTCTGCGCTGCCAAGTAGTTGAGCCTGTGTGTGTGTTTGTTTGGTGAATTGCAGATCGCGGTGATGTGCAAAAGGGGAGTGCGGAGATATTTTTCAGGAAAGTGAAGTTCTGGAAAGATGATGGAGAAGAAGAAGCGCCACCTGTATTTGTAGGTTTTATGTTTCTGAATAATGTTGGGGTAGTAGTATCAGTTAGTTCCATTAGCTGGCCATGTCCTTGCTGTTGTGCTGTATCAACTTCGAATCACAAAGACTGAAGTTAGCTCTGTCTGGAAACTCTTCTGAATTAGGGCGGCCATTAGTTGTGTAGATAATTGATTTTGATGACGTTATTAATGGGAATCAAGGATGTTAGGTTTTGAAGCTGAAGAAATGATGCATATTAGATTTTATTGCTTGTTCCATTCACCTCGCAAGGGCATGCTGACCTTTGCATGTTGCGGTGATTGGTAAATATGTTGAGATAGCGATGGGATGAGGGACTAATAAGTTACTTTGTTTCCCGTGGTAAACACCTATAAGCTCTTCAATTTTCTTAGGTTGGGAAGTACATTGTCTAGTTTTGGTGAAAGCAGCCGTCATTTTGTTTTCCGATTTCTCAGTGAATTAGCCATTATGATTTCACTTTCGCGGATTTATTCATAACTGAGGTAAGAATGCTTCTACACGGTACCATGTCATGCTCTTTGCTTCATGTGATAGTATTTCTGGGTTGTTCTACAACTCAATGGGGGGTTTTCATCTCTCTGGTTTGGACTTACAATCTGCTTTATGTTTACTTATTTCTTCTTTTTCTGTTTATTCAACAGAATGTGGATGGTGTGAACTACTTTCATGTGAAGGTCGTTGGGCTATTATTTGTTGCAACAACTAGAGTTAATATGTCGCCTTCTCTAGTCTTGGAACTTCTACAACGAATTGCTCGTGTTATCAAAGACTACCTAGGGATTCTCAATGAAGATTCTATTCGGAAAAATTTCGTGCTTGTCTATGAGTTGCTTGATGAAGTCATTGTAAGTTCCCTGTCTCGTGTATTTTTTTGAAGTCATTGTAAGTTTTGGTTGCAGCAAACTGGAATTTGCACTCCTTTAGGGTTTGATTGGATATCTCTCTTCTGTAAAACCATTGTGAACCTTGTTACCTCTGTGAAGCTCAGTAATGGCTGGATTATTTAAGGATGGTTCTCCTACTATTATTGAATATTTTATGCTGTACACTGTTGACTTCTGTTTCCAGGATTTTGGTTATGTACAAACTACATCTACAGAAGTTTTGAAGTCATATGTCTTTAACGAGCCCATTGTGATTGATGCTGCCCGTTTGCAACCTCTCAATCCTGCTTCCATGTTCATGGTATGATTGTATGTTCAGGTGACATCTTTGTTGGTTGTTCTGTCACTCAACTGGTTTGTTTGATTCATGGACACTTAATGCTCGCAGCAAGGGACCAAACGCATGCCAGGTACCGCAGTAACAAAATCAGTGGTTGCAAATGACCCTGGGGGTAGGAAGAGGGAGGAAATATTTGTGGACATAATTGAGAAAATCAGTGTGACGTTCAGCTCCAGTGTAAGTATTGGTTGTACTCCTCTTAACTCTGAAGTTATGCTACCTTTTTGCTACATGGATATCTATCCAATCTTCAGTAACGGTGACAAGAGAAAGAGAGTTATGTTTTGATCTCAAAATCTGATGTTGGATCTTCTACATTTTTGTTTATCAAACTTTCTCATCAAAATTGCTTTCTTAGCTGTAGATATTAAGAAGCCGCGTCCATGATGTGTGTGGAAGATGTTCTAATTTTATATTAAAAAAACTAAGTTTCAATAGCCTACTTAATGCTGAGTTCTTGTAGGGTTTGCATAATACCTTTTAGACTAAGGTTAGTTTAAAGGATAGCTGTGGAATGCATTGATTAACACGAACTAGTGATGTAGTACCTACATGCAGATTTTACGGGTGTTCATTTTGCATGTTCATATCCACTTAGCAGATTTCATTTCTAGTTTTATAGGAACAGCATATCATGCCAATGAGTTTAGGATTTTTTCCTCGGGAAAGGAGAATGCCGGAACAAGATATGGTGCTGAAATTTTGTACTATAATATGCTGTCAATGCTGGTTTTTGTCTGAACCATTTTATTTGCTTCGTACCTATTGGGATGAATTCATTTGGTTATTTCAGTTATTTTCATTTTTTCCCATGCATCTTATTCTTAATCAAGTGTCGCTTCCTTCAAACAGGGATATATATTAACATCTGAAATTGATGGCACAATTCAAATGAAGAGCTACCTTAGTGGAAATCCAGAAATTCGTTTAGCTCTTAATGAGGATCTCGCAATTGGAACAAGTGGAGGGAGAGCTACATATGGTATCTTTCAAGACCTTAATTGTTTTTCTTTTGTCCATCATACAGTTTACCAATACTTTAATTTAGTAGGTTCCAAATTATCCTTTTAAGTTTGTTGAGGGAACTGTTAGGTACTAAGTTCAATATGCTCTGGCCGGTGCTATTGTTGCTAGTCTTATAATATTTTATCATTTTAAATACATTTTAAGAGGAATGTCAACTTCACCTCATCTCAAATTTACCACTTGCTTTACAGATTATAGGAGTTCATCGGGTTCCGGGTCGGTGATTCTTGATGATTGTAACTTCCATGAATCCGTTCGTCTTGATAGCTTTGATATAGACAGAACTTTGTCACTGGTGAGTAAATCTGACCCGATGCAAGTTCAAATTTTCCATTGCTTTTTCATTATTCTATTGAATTGATCTTGCCAATGCTATTGCCAGGTGCCACCAGATGGTGAATTCCCTGTTATGAATTATCGCATGACCCAGGAATTCAAACCTCCCTTCCGCATTAACACATTGATTGAAGAGGCAGGAAGCCTTAGGGTTAGTGCTATCTCTTACTTGCTGCCATATGCCATTTACTTGCTTGTCTTGAACAAGAGTGTCTTCTGTACTTTTGGCATGTAAATGTGCAAGTTAATTGCAAGAATGTGAATCCTTGTCCCTAATTAACCTTTTTCAGTTAATGCTCTACATTGTATTTGTGGCTCTGCTGTGTTCTTTAGGCTGAAGTGATTCTGAAGATCTCTGCGGAGTTCCCTTCAAATATCACGGCAAACACAATCATTGTGCAGATGCCACTGCCAAAGTATACTGCCAGGTAACAGTTTTTCTTTTATTAGACCATATTGAGTAAGTAAACTGCACAATTCTATATAGACAAATTTGTGGAATTCCTCTATGACCTTGATAGTAGGGTCATAGCCTGAAACCGTTGCTTCTTACCTTCTTTTGTTGACCCATACTTTTTGCATTATGGTTTGATTTGAGGTTGTGCTGACTTCATTAGGGCTACTTTTGAGTTGGAGGCTGGAGCAGTTGGGCAGACAACGGATTTTAAGGAATCAACTAAGAGGCTTGAATGGGGTTTAAAAAAGGCGAGCTTCCTTAGATATATACTGTTTTCTTTTATTGCTTTACACAAGTTAACAAAAACCAAGGGATTAAGTATCTGTAATTTTACCACAGATCTCTGGTGGATCTGAGCACACATTACGCGCGAAGCTGACATTTTCTCAGGAGTTGCACGGTATGAATTTTGAAGAATAGATGAAGCGACTGTATGTTTGTTCAGCTCACTAGGACTGATAATGCTTCTTTTCATCACTTTTTCCCCCACACGAATCAGGAAATATAACAAAAGAAGCTGGGCCAGTCAGCTTGACATTTACAATACCGATGTACAATGTTTCCAAGCTTCAGGTAAGGCAATTTACTCCCTCTAGTGATGAAAAACATATTCTCTATTGCCATAAGAGACTTTTAGTGCCACACATGCTCTTGAATAATTCTCACATATACACCTACTTGCTATCGATCAATCTCCATGGAGGGATCCTGAAGACGCATGTTTTCTTGTATGTGGATTTGTGGTGCAGGTGAAGTACTTGCAAATAGCGAAGAAATCAAGCAGTTATAATCCATACAGGTGGGTGAGATATGTAACCCAGGCCAACTCCTATGTCGCACGCATATGATGATGACGATTCATTCAGAGGAGTGGTAACCGGTTAACCGTTTCCCTGGGTGCTGTATCTTTATCCAAACAGAAGAAATACTTGGTAGAGACTCTCATGGATTTCTGTCTTGCATATGAAGATGCACCTTGTTATCTCCGACTTGTTCAATTTTGTCGATGCAAATCGTGTCGTCTGCATATCGAGTTCAAATGAGATGCAACTGTTTATTTGTTCATCAGACTCTCCTTTCCCCAAGCCTCAAGTTCCAGAACTGCTAAAACCTGAGCTCCCACCTTTCCCAAAACTTGGAGTTCCACAGCTGCCCGAGATAACAAAACCTGAACTTCCAAAAGTAGCAGAAGAACCCACTACTCCTTGAATCTTTGTTTCCCAACTCGGTCATGCTACTTATTCTACCTGTTGAAGGTGGCGGCGGCTACATCTACTAGTTGCTCATGCCCTCATTAGCCATATGAGGTCTGGTTTGAATACCAGCATTTTAATTTTTGTTATCAAATACGTTTGTCTGATTACTTTTGTGTATCGATTTTGTACCCTTTTATGCTTAGTGTAATTATTATACTTCATCATATGATTTTTATATTGAAAAGAACATTATTCCATTTCTATTTATGGTTTTCGGTCATTTTAGTTGGTCCATAGGTGGATCTTTCGGAAATCACATCCCAAGGAAATTTTAATACTCTACCTTTCACTATTTAGACTCAACTATTCTTTCTATTATAATTCTTATTTATTTATTTTTCTGTGCTCTTGTAAAAAAAAGTTAAATATTAGCTTTTTTCAAACGGAACATATAATTCTCATTCATTTATTTTTATAATAATGGGTCGACCATATCCGCCCTCACTCGCGCTCAATATGGAATAGATATGAGTATTGAGATACTCGCTCAGCCATGCTACATTGCCATCACTAGATATTAACCACCATAACTGGACTAATTGTTTTTAAATTCAAACTCTTGAATGCGATTTATACTTGGATGAGATAGTTTTACGAATTTTTTCTTAATAAACAGGATTTTACGATTCTCATGGGTTATTCATGAAAAAAGAAAACAGGAAGGCATTAGACTAATCTTATCCGGTAAACTCTACCAAAATTTCTTTTTTCATCTCCAAATATCTGTCACGGAACAGGTTATTATCGAAAGACATTCTGAAGTGGTTATTCATCAATTTCGTCAGTAAGTGGCTCTGGATTCCCTTGGAACTTGGAAGGCCTGTGCTTCAAGATTCTCATTCATATTTTTTACTTAGTGTTTGTTTGTACAGAGTTTAGAACAGCAAATAGGGGTTTTATTGTCATTGGGGAAAAAACTCCGCCAAATTTAATCAAGGCAATGCTCTTCAAAAGCTAAAGAGAAAAGGACACTAGGGTGGAACATAAATCATTATATATCTAATTTCAGCATTTAAAATATCCGTTATACAACATTTCCACGGACCCTCTTCTCTTCTTCTGGGCTGGGGACTCATCCCCTGCACTATACACTCTTCAAGGAATCGTCCCTATATACAGATTACAGAGAAATTAAATCATGGCAGCAGTGGGGGAAAAGGGAACTTCGACAAAATGGTGACGGCTGAGCTGATTTTCCAGTCACACAGAGTGGAAAAACTACCACTTCAGCCCCCAAATCCCTTTTCCCCATCTCCAACACCACTTTATTTACCCCTCCCCAACCCTAAACTCCAATTGATGCCGCCGGTTCCCAGCTAATAAAATTACAAATGGCTTAATCTGTTCTGTCGCTCACTGATCTCCTAAAGGGTACACCAGATTTTACATCATTTGAAGACAACTTGCTACTAACCCGTCCTACTAATCTCTCCGAGTCAGCTTCTCTACAACTACTACTACCTAATTTCCTACTACGATGAGCACTATGCTTAACCGTGTCAGCGTGGTAAAACCGACGCTCACCTCCTTCCGTTACCCTCCTGCTCCCCGCCCTATTCTCCCAAACATCACCACAATGACTTCCAGATGTCTCTGCAAACCCTGCTGCTGAAGCATCCCGGTCTGTGTTGGAAAGGGGTGAATGCCTCGAGTACAACGGAGATGAAGAAGTCGACGATGACGATGATGAAGATGCCGTGGCGGCGTCAAAATCTGCGGCTGCTTTCCTCCAAGTGCTACTGTTCCAACCCCCAAAAATGTAATCGGAAAGATCATCAGCACTCGTGGAATCCCGGGTGCTATCAGTGCTGCACGAGCCTTCATCAGAATTATTGCTGCTGGTGAACGAGTAATTGTCGCTAGACGAGGAGTCCTCTTCCAAGATCCTCTGCAACCGGTGGAACTTCAAATAGAAAGATTCCACACTTGCTGCTTCATTATCCAGAGAAGACGCTACTGAATTGGGCTGATGTTGAAGCAACTCATGATCGCCACTTGATCTCGAACTTATTACTCCCACCTTCGGGTGGATTTTAGAAGCACTGCTGCTTTTATTATTCTTCACATCAGGAGACAGTACTGTTCCATTCCTTATCAACCCTGGTGGGGCCTGGGGAGAGCATCTGCAAGAAGAAAAATCAATCAGTCAACTTACACTACATTGACCAATTAAAAGAAGTTTTGAAGGGATGTAAAAGCGAACGTAATTTATCCTTACCTTGCATAAAGAAGCATGTATGCACCTTTGCTCAAGACCCTTTCCAGTTCAACAGTTGTTACCTGATTAAACAATAGAAGCAAATGATTGGTAATGGACAATTTCATTTTATTTAGTGTGTCTAAACCAAAATAAAGAAACAGTGGAAAGCTTCGCAGATTAGCAATAAATTTTAAAGGTTACTAAATTGTCACAGCCTTTTCCAAAGATCCTCGAGATGTGAATCATTCATTCACTAGGCAGGGGTTCCCATTTATAGAAGGTGAGTTTACACTCAAATCCACATGTAGAGTAAAACAGTAACAGCTGAAGTTACTTGAAGAAGATAGAAGGTGCGATATAGCTATGCCTTGATGCATAGTTGAAGACAATACACAGGGAAACATAAATAAAAACTCTTCTCAATGGAAAAAGAAAATCATAAATGTACATATAGAACATACCGTGCTGTCGTCAATCTTGAACCACCTATTCTGGCTATTTTTAACATAGCACACATAGTGACCGGAAAATGAAGCATTCATTACATCTAGGTGAACGATCACCGCGTAGAGCCTGTAAATTGGCGATTTATCACTTGTACCACTCATGTATGGTGCCAGGTCCAGGATCTCAGGGAACCGAATCGATTTATTGAGCTTTCCAAATTTACCCGACTGCAAAGCAAGACTTAGTCAGATTAAAGCTGCTAGTCTAGATGCATTATAAAGTATTTAAAGTAAGAGACTTGCCTGGAATCTCTTCAAAGCAATTGTAAGTATATTAGGTGCCTTCAATATTGTCAGCTTCTTCTTGGCTTTCTCATAAGATTTGCATCTGAATAGCGTTACAACAACAAAGCGAATCAGAGAACACAACAGACATGTAACAGCAGCATTTAGCTAACTTATGGGTCAAAATATACATCCGTCAAGCTAATCATTTTGCATATACTGAGCTGGGCAGTGTGAAGTTAACATAATCGGGGAAATTAAGCATATACTACAATTCTGAAACAAATGTGCAAGTCACGTTTGTTCACCAGACTCTGGGGAGACCATATTATTAAGTACTATCTACATCCAACAGAGATCCCCTGAGGAACGAAATATCACAAAGTGATACAACTGTAAGGTTAACCATACAAAAATGACCATGCATCAAGCACAGAAGTCATGAATCAACACCAGTCTCATAAAAATATTGCAAGTTCTGAAATTTCTGCACCAAAAGATAGCGAGGCGGTAACTTACATGCAGTGAATCTAAGGTTCAAATGCATTACCAGGTCAGTATTATACAACAAAATCTATAAAGCATTGCAGGGTGAAATTGTCCAAATATGGTGTCTAAACTCTAAAATAACACGATTGATACAAATCAATTAAAACATAAGTACAAAGCAAAGTGACATGACCAACCTGCCGCACTGGTACTTGTTTTCCCCATCTAGAATCTCAGTACTAGTAAATCGCCTGAGCGCATCTTCTAGCTTGCCTATGTCCCCTTCGATTTCAACTGTGAGATCCATCATTCTTTCTTGCCGTTCTGATTTGTAGTGGCACTTCATGCATTTTATCTGCAAAAACCCATATAAATGTTAAGAATCAACACTGGCTGCACTACACATTATCGCAACAGGTTATTCGGTTCAATTCAAACACAGTATCCAAGGACAAAAGCTAGAGACAAGATTCGGGGGTTGGACAATTACTGGGGAGAACAAGTACCAACACCTGAAGGTTTGGGGGTGAGCTGAACCAAGTCATCCAGCTGAATGCTAAATAGTTACCTTTGATCTTAGATAGCCCCCGAATGTCAGGCCAATAAGGGTAGTTTCTTCTTCGGTTGAGCCCACTGCTTTAATTCCATCTTCTTTCAGGCAAACAGATTGCATAGCGTCAATAGCATACCTAGAAAGTAACCTGACGGTTTAGAAAGCTATGATGGAAAACCAAATTGAGAAAACAGCAGCTAAAAACATGTAATTTTAGGGAGTATACCAAACAGAGTCATACACCAACCTCAAAAATTCATGTGCATCTTCTTCTCTCCCATTACCAAGGTTGCTTCCAATGTTCTGTAGTTGTGAAAGTATAGAAACGGGAGAGAGTGGGCTTCTCCCTTCCTTAGCCTTCAAAACCAGATTTTCAAGCTCACAAGTGAAACACCATCCCTTCCTTACACCTGATATTAAAAAGAAACCCTCAGATAACATATGATTAAAAACAGAAGATTATTTTTGAAGCTTAAAAGATAGAAGTGAACCATTAAGAATCATACAGGCTTTAGAGTGGTGTCCTTGGGAAAAATAAGCAGTCAGGGGAGGTGTAAATGACAAGCACTGAAGAACAGCATTAGCATAGCAGCTGCAAGAATGGATCAAAGAGTGTGTCAATAATAGCTGTGCAGGACATTTACAGAAAACATTTAGATGCCCCCTCATCCAGCCACAGTAAAACGATATAGACAGAATAAGAAAGTGTTTATCTCGAATGCTTTGGACAAACAAAAATTATGCCGAAATTTACAAACATAAAACATGGTACCGAAATAACCTAATTATGTACTTAGTGTGCACCTGTTCCCGCAATTGATGAGTCCGCATGGTTGCAAATCCACCTTGTGAGAGTATAACTTTACAAATAGATCATAAGGAAAAATGCCCTGGTACAAAACAAACTACAAGTGAATTTCTGAACATTTTACCTAAGCACAAAATAACAAAAGAAAGCAAGACAAACCTTATTACTGTATCTTCCACATTTAGGTCCTCTAAGTTGGTCAACAACCTTCCTCATTGATGATCTCAATCCACTCATAGAACTTGAAGACATGCTTCCAGACTGGTTAGAAGTAACAGGTAACACTTCACCATTTTCAACTTTCACAGCTTTCACAATTAGCAATGGCTGCGCAATCATACTAGAAGCATGCTGCTCAGAAGATAGTCTGGGTTTTGACAAATGTGAAGCTGCTATAGTATCACTAGCAAGAAGATTTGATCTCTTGTTCGAGGAATACAATCCAGAGACTTTCGAAGCATCTCCATACAATGCATCCCCTTCACAACTGGAAGATACATGCGGAGCAGAGGACTTTGATGCAGCCCTAAGCTCATGGGTCAATAAGACTTTTGAATCCCCACAGGAGTCATTCTTGATGCGAGTATGCCTTTCTGAGTTCCCAGATTTAGAGCTACTGATTCTTGGAGCATCCGCAATGATATTCTCGAGTGCAGATTTCCTACTGGGTTCCTCATCAGATATAAGTTTTTCTCCTTCTGACCGCTGTATATGAGAGGAAAGAGCATCAATTCTGCCCATGTTGTACTTCAAGTGACGGTTTTGATCAGATACCTTAGTCTTCACAGCTCTAGCAGAATTGGGTTTAGCATTAACATCTTCGACAACAGTGGCCACAACAGACTCTGAAGTGCCACCCCAATAATCAGAAGCAATCTTAACAGGGTTGGTTTTAGAAAATGTAGCACTGATGCTGGGACCTGAGGAACTAGAGGACACATAAATATTTGTTGGCTCTCCACTATGCGGTTTGATGTCATCTGAACGAGCCATAAAATTAACATTATCAGTGGCATCAGCCAACTTAGCAAATTTTGGAGACAATGGCTCCAGCTGATCCACTTTGCTCAAGCCAGAACGGAGAATGTCAGATGCAACATAGGTGGATGTTTGTCTATCTGGACCCTCAGGATCATTTGAACTGATGCTTTCACTGACAGAAGCCTCATCAGACGATTCCCCGCTTGTAGCAGGACTAGAAAATCCTGAAAAGAAGGTACCTGACGATTCAGATGTAGAATCCACCCCTCTTGTATCTGAAATGAAATCAACTCCAGTATCTTCTTCCTTTCTAAGTGCAATTTCAGGAGACCAACCGGAATCAGAAGATGCATGCTCAGTTGATGATGTATCACTTGGTGCATTTTCCCATCTGGCATCATAAGTATGAGGCTCAATTTTCTCTGCCACCTCCACCTTGAAACTGGTTCTATCATCATTCAAGATGGAGGGAGGATGACAATCATCCTTATGACCCTGTCGCCAGTGGATGATTTGGCATTTTCCAGAACTGAAACAAATCAAATGTAGGTGTAAATGCATCAAGGAACAAGCAAGAATGATATGTGATTATTGCCGTTATAAGAAAAAGAATGACAAGGTCAATGAAGAGTACTGTGCTAACTATTGTACTAAAGAACGAACTCCAAAAGAGTTATAGTCATATATAAGTCACGAAATTTTGCCTGTTGGTGTGCCACATTTGGCTAAAGTTAAACAGTTCATACCAGCCAGAAGGAATTTGAGGGGCGCCAACTGCTCTATTAACAACCAATTTCTCCAGCATCGTCATTAATATTCAGTAATGCTCGAAAGAACTCATCAACTATCTAGAAGAACATTAAAGACCACCCAGTTTTTGTACCCTTGTTAGGAACCTTGAGTATAGTGTCTTTCCAGCAGACTAACGATTCCTAAGAAAATTACTAATTCATTATAATTCCCGATCGTATGCTAGATAAAAGAATCAAGCTTGTTGATGATCATGAGATAGAGAAGCTCTACACATACTCAACAGATCTATCTCCCATGGACAGCATTTCCTACATAGAGGAAGGTGATTCTTTGCAAAGCTAAAATACAGAAACTTATAACTCCATATCACAAGGGTAGCATTTCCCACTTACGGAATGATAGCAAAGCAAACCCGGACTTCTGAATCTCAATTGCATATGCAATCCATGGAGAAAACTGAAACCACATCTCTATACCAACCCTAAAAGCAAATATATGCTCAGCGACACAACAGATCCCCATTCTCTCCCTTCTAAACATACTCAACAGATCTATCTCCCATGGACAGCATTTCCTACCTAGAGGAAGGTGATTCTTTGCAAAGCTAAAATACAGAAACCTATAACTCCACATCCCAAGGGTAGCATTTCTCAAGTGCCGAATAATAGCAAAGACAAACCCGGACTTCCGAATCTCAATTGCATATGCAATCCATGGAGAACACTGAACCCACATCTCTATATATCAACCGTAAAAGCAAATGAATGCTCAGCATCACAACAGATCCCCATTCTCTCCCTACTTCTATAGCCTAGCCCATAATCAATTCCCCAGAGAAGGATCATCTTAGTTGTAATTCTGGAGCAAAGTAGCAACTAACAGGAAAAGGCTAAGTAATTGAAACAGGGTTGAGATTAGAAACGAATTAGCATACCAATATCTGACGGCTTTGCACTGGGCACATCGCGTGGTGGTTGGGGAATAACAAACAACGCACTGGTACACATTCCGGGGCACAGGGACGGCAGTGTAGGAAACCGTAGCCTCGAGCTCAGCTCTAACAGCCTCCTCGGACGCCAACACGAGGAGCCTGTTGATCTCCTCGTTCCTGGCGACGGCAATCCGCCATTTGCGATGAATTAAGAGGATTGCAATCGGGAAAGCGAGGCACACCGCCGCAAGGACCAGGCTGGAAAACCCTAGATCCCCGGGGACATGCATTTATGATTTCAGACTCCTCAACCTAACACGCATCCAGCGGAATTCACAATCCCAGAAGCTCCTGCTCTCTTCCCCACGCATAGAATGAGCCGGGCAAACCGGAGGCGGCGATTGCAAATGGACAGACGGCGAGATCGGGAAACAAGGGGCGTCCAATCGGTTTCCGCCGAGGGCTGGGAGAGAAACGAGGAAAGCCGAAAAAGATGCCAAACACAAACGCCCACCAGTGAATTGCCGGGAAGAAACGCAAAGGGGGAAATGCCCTGATACGGTTTGATGGGAGAATCGCAAGCTCGGACTGTGGAGATGGCGAGGAATATGAGTGCGGGAATGTGGATTTTTTTTTTTTTTTTTGGCAATCAGATCGAGATTTTAGGGTTTGTTTCCTCTCATACCGTTTTTTCCTTTTCCTTTGTTTTTCTTTTCAACAGAAGTAAAGGGAAAAGAAATGGAAGGAGAAGAGAAGAAGAGCGACGAGGACAAGAAAAAGACAAAAGAGTTTAATTCATTTTAGATTCGTAAAAGAAAAGAAAAAAGAAAATTGGAGGGGCGAAATAAATGAAATAGGGGGAGGGAATATTGGTTTAATTTAATAATAATTGGTACGGGTGAGGACAAGGGAAATTTGATGTTGGAGGGAAAGGAATTTTGTTTTGGAGCAATTGAGCAGAGAGAAAGAGAGCATATTAGTTTAGTCTGTGTGTTTGTGTATAGAGAAACGTGAATTCTTTGCTCATCTGATATTCGGAATCCATCACATACCCGACCCGAGTCCAAGTCCAACTCACCTCATTGGTGCTTTTAATTTTTAATTTAATTAGAACATTCAACGTTTATTCAAAGAGAAATAATAATTATTGTTATTAATAATTAAAATTCAATGGTTTTTTTTCCATGCTCTAATAAGTAATAATCTACCGGTACTATAAGATTATATGCTATTGTCATTTTTTTTAACAACACACTTTTTAATTTGTTATGAAACTAATGGAAAATATAAACAACTACAAGAGAATATTAGAGAGGGAAAGACACAAAGAAGAGAGGGGGAAGAGCTTTCTTATTCATTCTTCTCTTTTGATATAATGGTGTGCTTTATTTATAAAGAATTTGTGACCTCCTTCGCTCTTGTGCTCTAGAGAATTTGAGTAATGCAGAATGGCAGAAAGAAAGTTACTGGTTTGATTGGCTGTGAATGTGTTGGGTTTGGAACTGTGGAACCTTGTGCTATGAATACTTCCACCACCGAAAATGCTTTCCCCCCATGTCCAAGACCCTAACCAGTCGCTTGAACCTGCGTCTGAGACCTCCGGATTAGTTAGTGGTGACATCCCTTGTGTGAACTTTAACATTTAGAGGTTGCCATCATGGTGAAGAGACGTAGGATTTGAGAGAATAAGCATGCACATTTTTCACATCAAATTGTCCTGACCCCACTGGTCGAGAGTGAGCGATTCATTTCCTTGTTCTTTATGCTCTTTACCCCGGTGAGGACCTGGATGGCTCGGTCTTGATTCTGATGTCTTGAGGTTGATGCATGTGATGACTGTCTTGGTCAAGTGTTTGAGTCAAGTCTATGTTGGTTGGTGAACAGAAAGGATTCCTCTTCCTTTACCCGATTCTGCTTCACCCAAATGTCCTCTGTGATGGTTGTATAGGATGATGTTGAGTTGTCCATATGTCAATGATCAAAAGCCAGTAGGATTCACGTGTTCTATGCCTATATGATTTGTCCCCAAAGTTGGTATGATTGAAATGTGTTGAGCTTACCTTGTGTCTGACTTGGTTTGCTTGGGGACAAGAAAACGGTTAAGTGTGGGGGAATTTGATGACTTGATATATACACATGTTTTTATCCACCATTCTTATGCCGTTTGAGCCTCATTTCTCGTATCTTAGGCCGATTTCATGCTAGGTTGTTCTCGTTTGTGTTATTTCAGGTCCTATTACGTGATTGGAGGTTTGGGAGAGAGTTTCGGGTCGATTGGACGAAAGTTGGACGTCTGGCGAGAAGCTGAGGAATCCACACGACCAGACCTAGTAGCCACACGGCCGTGGGGCGTGGCCGTGTGGAATCCCATTACGCGGCCAAGCCACACTGGCCGTGTATTGGACCCCTTGTGGTCGTGTGGAATTTCCAGGGAGCTCACACGGTCATGCTGAGAATCCACACGACCGTGCGCTTCTGGCCGTGCAGCGTGCCTGAAGACCACTTAATTGAAACGCGGTGTTTTCAATTCCACACGGGCAGACTGGAAAGTCACACAGCCGTGTGGTCGGGAAATTTTGGGTTTTAACCCAATTTCGAGCCTAAGGAGAGGGAATCAAATTTCTGGAGAAAAAACAGAGCCATAGAGAGAGAAAGTGCGAAGAACACCCCCTAAGAGTGATTTTGGAGATGGGTTTCATCAATCAAGCTTGGAAATCATCCTTGGAGTGAAGATCATCATCCCAGAGCAGATTCTTCCCATCTTGAAGAGTATGACTGCTTTGTTTGCTGTTTTGCTCTCTCTCTCTCTCTCTCTATGGAGTAGAACCCTCTCTCACTTGGGTATGAAGAACCCTAGTTCCATGTGTTAGGGATCTTGATGGTAATGACTTGGGATTGTTATACTGATTGGTTATACGAGAGTTAATCGATTTACTGCTTTGTACTGGAACCCAATTCCAGTAATGAAGTTCTGTGCTTATTGCCTTAGCAGTCTATTCCGGTGAAGGGTAGTCGCCTGCCGGTTAGCCTACCTGAGAGGGCTTGGTCAGCTTAAGAGATTCCAAACTACTGTCGGATCTTTCGCAGTTTAATCAACAGTTAATCAACCTAGGGTAATTACAACCTCGACCTAACTAAGGAGCTAGGGGGACTCATTCCCAAGTGACTCTTCCCTTGCTTTAGAAAATCGAACAATTTCCTGCTTTCTTATGCTTTTAGTTAAAATCACAATCACTCGACTTAGTTTTCTATATAATAAATAATCACGGAGTAGGCAGTAGATCTAGACCCCGGGTTGACAAATAGAGCTTGCCACTTACTGCATTTCTGGACTGCGATTACACTTGGTCGCAGTTTGGTATTGTGTTTTAGCGTGTCAGATTTATACCTCATTTTACTGACAAAGAATCATGTAAGCTGGTCATGAAAAGAAAGAGGACGAGACTACGAGCATCTGGGATCAAACGACACTTGAATTAGAGATCAAACGAGCTCGACGAAGCTTAGGAGTTAGGAGTGCATGCTAGAAATTGTGCACGGCCGTGTAATATTGTGCACAGCGTGCGAGTTTTCCAGGGAGTTGCACTGCCAAAATCTCAATTTGCACGGCTGTGCAAGTCGCGGGTGCAAATTTCAGCGGGTGTAAAGGCTGTTTTGCGATTTTTGGAGAGGGAGAGTTAGGTTTTGGTTCCCAAACACCCAAGGGACGAACTAAAGAGGGAGAGGATGATTTGAGGACATTTTTGGAGACTTGGAAGATCGAGGAACAAGCCCGGACTTGAAGCACACTTTGGTATCCCAGGTGAACTGCTCCACCATGAGCTCCAATTGGCTCATCGATGATTGTGGAGTGTAGCAAGATTGTTCTACGCTTGAAAATGCTCCATCAGATCCCCGGGTAAACCATTCAACCATGAGTTCCAATTCGCTTCTTGGCTCCGTTGGTGGAAGAAAATCTACTCGGAATAAGGAAGCCTCTTCATATCTCCATTGGTATGGTTCTTCTTCTTGGAAAGGGGGTAGGTAAAAGAATCCGAACCCTTGACTTCCACTATCTTGATTGTCCCATGATGGTTCGGGGTAACCATCTTCAGGTATTGATGAATACCCCCACACTTTGGTGAAGTCATAAGGACCCAAGATTCAAAAGCTTGTACACAAACAGAAACACTAAAAAGAAAATCAAACACACACAACCACCCTTCAGGGAGAAGAGTGGGTGAAAAACAAAGTACGAAAAGAAACAAATGCGAAAATAACAAAAACACATAAAAGCACAAACAAACTCAAAAGAAAACAACACACAAAGCAAGATAAAGTCTAACTAACAACTTAATGGTTTTCTACTAGTTACCAAGGGTCCCCGGTGACGGCGCCAAAAAAGTTTGATCTCTTGAATCAGTGTAGGTTATTGTTAGAGGTTAGCACATATCAACAACTATCCCATTATAGGACAAGTTTAACCTAAGATGACATTGCCGTATAGTGGTAATCAAGGTCGTATTCTACTCGGGTCCTGGTACCCTAGCCTACTTCCCACCTAGTTGCTAATTAGTTAATCGGTTTTTGAGGTTTTGAGTGGAGGATATGAGGAAACACTAGACTAGAGATTGATCAAACCTAAAAGCGGGTACTTCGGGGAACTATCCCTCCCCCTAGCTTAGGGTTACTATGCATGTCTAGATACTTAGGGTCATCGAATGTGGTGAGTGAGCTCTTTTCCGTGGGCCATCGTCATTATCCACACGCCTCCGAGTACACCTCCCCTAAACCCATATATAGTAACCTCGATCTAGGCTATCGTATATGGGGAATTAGGCTTATGGCTCATTTCAATGGACACTATCCACCGTCCACACCGAGGTTTCATCCCGGGTTTCATCTAGGAAGGCTACCTATAGTAGGAGTTCGGTCGCCTCGACCACTATAGGCCCCATTCACACATCTATCTTAAACTCGCCAGATGGCGCATACCCGTCTAACCCTAGAACTCCATACCCAACGCGGTATCATAAAGTAGGATAAGAGGGAAGATTATGGTGACTTACCCAAGCATCATCATTTAGGAAAGAGTGGCATTAAAATCAACTAGACAAACACATTCATTCATTCAAACCCTAAAATATCCATACATACATAGTAAAATCTAAAAGTAGGGTTTGGGGTTCAGAACCCCTAGTACCTTAGAGGAATACTCCATACAGAAGGTAAGAAGATATATGGTAGAAATAGAAGAAGACTTGGGGTTGAAGAAGATGCATCATTGCTCCTAGCTCCTCCTCCTCCTTCTTCTCTTCTCCTTCCTTCAACTTATCTCTCTTCTCTCTCTCTAGAAACCGGAAAATTTCTCTCAAAATCAACTCACTTCAAAAGGGGAAATGGGTCTTGTATTTATAGGCATTATGGATTCGAAGAATTTCGCGGCTTGAGGTAAGGAGATCGCAGGCGGGATCTTTGGTCTCTTGGTCGTGATCTCAAAACGCAATCGTCGAGGCCTTTGAGAAGGGGAAGATAGCGGGTTGACTTCGCGGTTGCGATCCTCTAGTCACGACCGTGATCTTCCTCGCGGGCAATGTGAACGTGGTAGTGACGTGACTGAGGAGACTCTCTGCTTCTCTCAGGCTACTTCCTCACGAAGTTCGCACCCTGAGCCCCCAAGATCGCGGTCGCGATCTATGACTTCTGGGCCGCGCATCTTCAGCTAGACTTCGCGGCTTGTGATCCCGACCGTGATCTTCGGCTTCTAGGCCACGATCTTCAATTCCTGCCCCTTTTTTACACTTGTGACCTTGTTTTATACCTAATTCACACATATCGACTAATACACCTTAAATCACATCGAAATCAAATAGAAATGCAATAGGGACGTATTTGACGATGTTTAAGCATTTAAGCACATGAATTGGCACAAATCATCCCTCGATATGTAGGGTAAATAACACCAATTTTGGTGTAATCATATCTACATATATCAAATGCAGGTATAGGAAGTATATGTGGCTTTGAAGAATAGTGAGTGATCCACTTGGTTGGGCTGGTACCCCTATGTGTAAAGGCTATCAGCCAGAGTAGCATACCACTGTCTCTAGGCTTGTTTGAGGCCATAGAGGGGCTTTTTCAGCAGACAAACTAGACTGGGAATATCATAGGGAGCTTGATAGGCCTTGGGAAGCTTCATGTACACTTCCTCCTGGAGATCACCATGTAGGAAGGCATTGTTCACGTCTAATTGGTGAACAAACCAGTTTCTAGCGGCAGCTATGGCCAAAAAGATCCTGACAGTGGTTAGCTTGATAGATGGGGCAAATATGTCTTGGTAGTCAACACCCTCCTCTTGTCTGAAGTTTTTGGCCACAAGTCTTGCTTTGTGTAAGTCAAGTTGACCATCAGAGAGAAGTTTCAGTCGAAATATCCACTTGTTGCCAATATGCCTTTTTCCTGGAGGGAGTCTCACAAAAATCCATGTCTGATTCTTAAAGAGTGCTTTGATCTCCCTCTGAACAGCTGCATTCCATTCAGGACTAAGAAATGCCTCCTCATTCGTGTCAGGCTCTTTGTGGGAAGATATACTGAGAACATATTTATGATGTGGGAAAGTAAGAGTAGAGTAATCAATGATATCAGAGAGAGTATAGGTGATACCTGAATCATGATCCCCTAAAGAGTTACTGGTAGAAGAAGACAGCTTGAGCAGGTTGCAATGGAATTGTTGAAGTTTACTAGGAGGTTTGATTTGCCTGTGAGGTTTTCTAAGTGCAATTGGAAGTGATGAGGAGGTGGGGAATTGCTGGAGAGGTAGGATCATGTTGAGTGGGTGGAGGAGAGCTAATTGGGGCTGGTGTGTGGGGCACTGGGGAGGGAGCAGTTCTCCCAATCATTTGTCTTGTTCTTATTTCTTTGCTTGCAAGTGAGTTGAGAGAAAGGCTGCCTAGCGCTCTAACGGATTTGAGAGCTAGGGCCGCACGATCGAGAGTAGGGTGGGAAGTAGGAGTAATATCAGGGAAGTCCATGGAAGAAATAGGGGTATAGAGAGGATTTTCTGGTATATCTGAATGTTCTGCATCAGTTGACAGATCTTGAAAGGGAAAGGTTTGTTCATACAAGATGACATCTCTAGATATAAACACTTCATGGGAGTTTAGATCATAGATTTTATAACCTTTTATCCCTGTTGAGTAGCCAATGAAAACTCCTTTCCTAGCTCTGCTCTGGAACTTAGTTCTATGGTTGCTTATCAATGTAGATGCATAACACAAGCAGCCAAAAACTTTTAGACTGTGAAAATCAGGAACTTTGTTGTGAAGTTTTTTATATGGGGTGAGATCACCTAGAACAGAAGTAGGAACTTTATTGATTAGGTGAACAACATGTTTGACACACTCACCCCATAATCCCATTAGTAAGTGAGATTGAAATTTCAGGGCTCTAGCAATGGCTAAGATATGTTGATGTTTCCTCTCAACTTTACTATTTTGTTGGGGTGTTTCTACACATGACATTTCATGAACAATAGCAGTGGAAGAAAAGAATTATGGCATTGAGAACTCTCTGCCCTAACACTCCTGATCTTTTTGACAAAATGATTATATTATCTTTCAGCTAGAGTGCAGAATTCTTGTAGTTTTGGTCTAGCCTTAAACTTGTTTTGCATTAGAACTATCCATATCATCCTACTAAAGTCATCAACTATAGTAAAAAAATATTTAACACCATCAAAAGTTGGATAAGAACATGGTCCCCAAATATCTACATGGATCATAGCAAAAGGATCAACAAAAACAGTGGTACTGTCTGGAAAAGGAAGCCTTCTTTGCTTTGCAAAGTGACAAACATCACAAGGAATAGAACTGTTGATTTCTATGGATTTGCAAAGGTTTTTTTTTAACTTTGGTATCTTGAAATGAGAAACATGTCATAATCTAAAATTTCAGAGGTCAAAGGTTTTTGCTATAGTAGTGGCTATGACTAGCTTAGGGCTACAGGGAACTCCTATGTTTGTCATGTGATAAAGGCCATGGTGAAGCTCAGCAGAATCAGTTACTCTCCTGAGTTCCATATCCTGTATCATGCAAAAATTTGAGTAGAAGGTTAAGCATAGTGATTTGTTGGTGATCAACTTGCTTAATGAGATGAGGTTGAAGGGAAAATGTGGGACAAACAATATATCATCCAACAAAGGTTAGCTACTGAGGTGACCTGACCAATGTGTGTGTCTGCTACTTGATCACTAGTTGGAAGAGAAATGAAAACAGTTGAGATAGGTCTGTAGTTCTCTAGTAGATGCAAGGAGCACACAATATGATTGGAGTCCCAGTATCCAAGATCCAAGTGGAGCTTGAAGGTTTCCTACCAGACACAGTGAAAGACGATTTACCTGGTGATCCTTAATAGCTGTTAAAAGCAGCAACAGTATGGGAAGATCAGCCTAAATTCTTGTTGGTCAAGTGTAGCAGAAGGAGAGGAGATCACAACATTTGATTGAGGTCTGGAGATAGGATCAGATTGAGTGACTTTTGGTCCTCACCAGCAGGTCGGCCATGCTTATGAAAGCATTTGTCTTCAGTGTGACCTCTTCGTTTGCAGAAGGTGCAGTCCAAGGATTTTTTTGTGGATGTCATGGCTCTTGTAAGCATGCCAGGAGGCCAGCCATGTTTATGGTAGCACACATCCTTAGTGTGACCATTCTACTTACAGAAGGTGCAGTGAGGGCGCCTGCCAGGTGGACCAGTACGTCTGCCCTGAGTAGCTAGAGAAAAAGAATCAGCAACCAACACTTTGCCCTACTGAATGCCATCCTGCTGTCTTTCGTGTTGGAGGAGTCTTTGAAATACTTGATCAATTGATGGTAAGGAGTCACCAAAGAGCACTTGAGAGCGAACAGTGTTGTAGTTATCATTGAGACCATGCAGAAACTAAATAACATAGTTGGTGTCTCGATACCTTAGAACTAGTTTCAAAGCAACACATGTCTGAGTACTGGTTTCAGTACAGGTGCATGAATGGTAATGAATTGACCATCTAATTCATCATGAATGGTAAAGAGCACTTGATAACCATCTAATTCATCATGAATGTTAATGAATTGACCATAATACTCATTTAGGGTTTGAGTGCCTTGTTTCAGACTAGATAGGGCCTCAATTGGTTCAGCTACACGAATGACATCACCTTGACAATATCGAGCTTTCAAGCTTAGCCAGGCTTCATATGCAGGTTTGAGAGACAAGGTTTTTTCGAATACCTGGTTCAACAGTATGCTATATCCAGCTAAGAACCATGATGTTGTTGCGACTCCAAGACCAGTAGAGAGCATCAGTGGCTGCTGGAGGTGCAATGGTGCCTTCTGTGAAGTCGATCTTTTTCGATCCAAGGGCATTGAACATTGCTTTGCTCCAGTCATTGTAGTTTGTGGTGGTGGCCTGTTGAGAAGCAGTAGTTGCGGCCATTTTTGGTCAATGACGGCTAGGGTTGAGGCTCTGATACCATAACATCATAGATGCAATGAAAACCAAAAATCGTCTTACTTTGTTTCTCAGCGATTTGGAGTATTTGTACTCAGTTTGCAGTAGCTACAGTCCAAGGTTTGCAAGGTAAAGAGAGGTAAGAAGTATATAGTAAAAGATAAGGAAGAAGACATTCAAACACAGAGTTAATGTGCTAATCTTGGCGCCAACTTCCTTCCACGTATGAAGTCGCTCCAACTGATACTCTGCGTTGTGTCTTGTGACTGAGATGGCTCTGGATCAAAACTTGGAGATAGCGAAGAAAGACGGATTTCTTCAGCTGTTAGCAGATGCTGGGAAGTTTACTGAGCTACATACTGTTTCGAGCAGCTATGAGCTATCCACTAGGGACGGTGAACCAGAAACCGGAAATAATTATATGAGCAAGAGTTATCGCGAAAGATGGAATGGAAGTCAAGAAATACTATCCCGGCTAGTTGGAAGGTGATGGCAGAAGCTCCTATCGCTCAGCCGCAAGCGTTTCTGCCGATGAAGCAACAACTGTCCGTGGTGATGATGAAGAATGGGAGAGGAGGATTCTGACCGGTGATGGCGTCGCTGGATCAGATCCAGAGCAATGTGGAAGAGAGCATCAAAGGAGCACAGGAGGCTTGCTCAGAGGATCTGGCTAGCGGGGAGTGCGTGGCGGTGTAGGATTAGGTGGAGAAGCTAATCTCCGCTGGTAGCCACACCCTGGACAAGCAGAAGGTATCCGACCTGCTCGGACCTACTACAAGGACTACGCCAAGAATTGACTTGGCAATTACAGAAAATTAATTTTAATATTTTTATAGTTATGAAATGAGGTGTAAATTTTAAAATTTATATATTATTTATTTATTAATTGTCACATCATTTATTTAACGGCCAACTTTCAAAATTGACTGTCACATATTCACATTAGCTAAAGTTAACGAAAACTGACAGAGAGTGACCAAACTTGAATTGTTGAACTAATTTGAGTGACTGCAGATGCAATGAATAAATTTAGTGACAAAAATGAACATTTTAAGTAATTCTAGTGAACAAACTTGCAATTTACCCCATTACTAAACATATCACATGATAGAAAACAGAAAGATTCAAAACGTGGCCTAAGTGTTAACATTGGATGCATTTTTATTTTAAACAATCTTCATAAATTTTATGCAGCGTTTCCTTTCAACGCTACACAGATTGAGTGCTCCAAAAACTATTTCATAGGTTTCTAGTCCACCATTAATATATTGTACACTTTGGTGAACTTTTCCCGAATTCAAATTTCCTCTTCTCTCCTTAATTTGCGGTGAGGGTAGTTAAGTAAGTTTTCAGTTTCTTTTTTGCGGGACATCAGACTCAAGGAAGAGAAGAAATGCATCACGGTGTTTCCTTTTCCCCCTTTTCGGAATTAGTTTTCTTTCTCCTTCCCGCATCCATGACGAACACGATCGGAGGATTCCGTTTAGCCTAAAGACAAGAGCTGGTGGCCAGGTATTCTTCCCATAGCGTTTTCTCTACCTCTTTAGTTCACCCCAGTATAACCTTCAATTTCCCATCGTGTTTATGATTTGTTGGAAAAAAAATTCCTTCAAATCCACTTCGTGATTTTTGCTTAATTGACCTGGTGGGTTGCTGAGTTACGCTTTGTCTACGAACTTTATAGTTGCTGGGGAGATATTATGACGAAAATTTTCATTTGCCCATGGCTCTTCGTACCGACGAAACGATTGATTCCCAAATTTTGGGTTTTTTCAGTTGCAGTTTGTGAATGCTGCAAAGTTTGCGTGTTGGTAGGTTAGTTCGATTTGCCCATGGCTGTAAGACTCGACAATAAAGATTGATTCACAATTATCAGAATTTTTTCACTTCCAGTTCCAATGACTAGGATCTATCTTATGGCAGGCCACTTCAAGATTTTTGTGGAATTTGTTTGATGGTTAGGTTATCCTTTGATTCTCTATTTTGTTTTTCGTGTTGGTGATATGAGAAACTCAGAAGCTAATCTTGAAGGAGATTACAACTTCACCAATAACATGATTGAGTGTAAAATTAAGCTGCCAAGACAATGCAGTTCTATGGTACAAAACTAAGAACTTCTATTGCATATCCTAACTTAGAATCTCATGTGTGCCTTTGATTCAATGTTCATGGGTAAAAAGTAGGATTTGTTCTTAATGAAAAGGATTTAGTAGTTACAGTAATGCATGCATCTAATTTCTTGCTTGGGAATGGGTTAGATATGGTTCCGCTGCTTTTCATTGGTCATGGGTAGAACTTAGACTTTTTTCTTATGAGAAGGTTTTAGGTATTACTGTAATATATTCATTTAATTGTCTACTTGGCAATGAATGATGCTCCACAGTTATGCTGTTTGTCAGTCTCTTTTCATTGATCAACAAAACAATCACGTCACAGTTCTACTTCTTTTTATCACCATTAAGGCAATAGGATAGGATTCAGAGCAAAGGGCTAAACCCTTTTGATGTTGCGGTTGCTTGAACTTGGCTGTGTGTCTTCTGGGAGTGGTGGATTTAAGCTCTTCCAGTATGAATCAGCGCATAGCAAGAAATCGCTTGCTATATGATCGTGAGGGGTGACAAGGCATGCCTCTGCTAGATTGCAGTATGAATGTGAAGGAGCGAGCTTTTGATGGGGAACTTGGGCTACACTGGCTGCTTTGGTTTCAGTATCCAGGATCATATTGATCTTGGCATCAAGTGGGTATCAATCTTCTAATCTTATTTTTTCTGTTTTTTCCTTCTATTGTCTTAGATGTATAGTTAGTTATTGTATCCCTATACCTTAATTAGAATGTCTTATATAGTTTATTTCTTATTGAATACAACAATTTTTACTTAGGCCATTTGGGTAGAGAGGATCATCGGTTCTGCAAATTCCTTTTACTTTATCAAGTTGATGTAAATTTTGTGTAACTCACAATTCCCTGTATTGATAGAGCACTACAGTGTAACTGATAAGATTGGTTTTGGAGAAACCTAGAGTTCGTATGGAAGTTGGGATTACATATGAGATTTCATATGATGTATGTAGGCAATACATGCAATGTGTAGAATTCGTCATTTTTTGCTTAAAATGAAACACAATTTTTTTTTTCTTTGGTAATTGTTGTTATCAATTTTATAGCTCAAAGCTTGATCAAACCGACCTAGCTTTCCTCGAGAATACCTGCTAACTGCTAAGAATAGCAGAACTCATGGTACACAGCCCTACATACATATGTCTGTTGAACTATCTTCTGCAATCTATTCTAAAGCAATAGACAACTAAGCAGCTGTACAAGGAAAACGAGACTGCGAGAGCACTTGGGCAAACTCACATTTACCCACACATGAAACAAAATTTGAATGTGTGCGGTTGGTATGTCATTTCATATGTTACTTATTATGGAATGTTCATTATTTGTGGACTTATTGTAGCAAACGTTTCAGGTTGCTTTTTATCTACTTTGTATTTTCAGTATTTGTATGTCCCTTATTGTCCTTTTTGCATTTTAGTCGTGTTTAAGATATTTTCAATTTATCGGATGTTCCCGAAGGGACGATATTTTCAATTTATGAGGATCGTTCTAACTATACAAAATTCTTGATTGATAATAAGGTAAATAATTTTTCGGTGAACCTCATATATCTATTGAATAGGATTAATCATGTCACATTTCCTCGCACAAAGGAAGCTTTCGACGCTACTCTTTTATTTTTCATCATGTCAATATTCCTCTCTTCCACCTATAACATGCTTTGATAAGCAACACACATTTTTATTGGAAATCCAATGTTGAGTTTGAGTTGTGTTGATTGTGACTCTTGCTAGGCTTTGATCCATGGTTTATCATACTTTACAGGTCCGTCGAGGAAATGAGCTCATGATTTTTATATTTGATCCTTCGTGATGGAGAGTTAAATCATTTACTCAGCAGTAGCACAATGCCACAAGCAAGTGATCCAGTTTTTATAGGCATTATAAAGCTTTTCAATTTATGAATGGGACGAAATTTCTAAAATTGATCTAGGGAAGAGAAAGAGTGAGATTTTATTGATTAATATCGCATCAGTCCAGCAATATCCTTTCTACACATGCGTTCACCTGAAAACCGAAACAACCAATCCAAGCCGCCGGCTTTGTGGACTCAAACAATAGAAGTACCCTCCTAATGTTCTACCTTGATTTCAACCATCAAACTTTGGTATTTTTGACTTCAATATGAACACAAAACGGGGAGACAAAAAACATTGGCCGGTCTTCTTGTTTAACAGCATTTGTTCTCCAGGCATGAATGATACCCTTCCCGCAGCTGAAGAACCAGTGACTTGAGTCCGAATGAACACTAACGTTGAAATGAGAGAGAGTAAGATCCAGTGTTTGGATCCTTCACAGCTTTGAAGTTGTCAACGCTCATCCCAAATCGACCGAGCACAGAGTTCCCCATCTCTTTCAGCTTCTCTGCTCATAATAAGATTTACAGAAAGCCAGCCAAGTATTACAACCTCATCATGCATTGTAGTCAATCAAACAAGGTAGTAGAGATCACAAAGAGTCTTTCTGCAAAGCAAGACAAACAACTATATATATATATATATAAATTTGTCAGGAAATTTTTTTCCTCCGTCCATCCAGCTTACCAATCATCTCTTCCTTCAATTTCTCACGCTTTTCTGCGGCCAATGGTTCCAGCCGAATCATAGATTTACGAGCAAAGTCATTCGACGGATCTAACTCCAAAATCTTTTTCATATCTGCAGCAGGCACATACATAAAGAGAGGGATTGAGAACACTTAAATTACTTTATTACATATAAAGTATTGTGGATTTAAAGTCAAGATATTGGGTAACCAGAAGAACAAACCAGAAATAGCTTCCTCAAAGTGTGTAAGCTTTTCATGGGCCTCTCCTCTTCTCATAAAAGCTTTAATATATGAAGGGTTTATTTCTAATGCTTTTGTGCATTCCTTGATTGTTTCCTCATATTTCCCCTGCATCATCATGTTCACAAAACTTACACTAATTGTCTGGCAATGCATATAACCTCCTCAATCTTTCCAATGACACAAAAGACAATAATACTGAGAGGCCTGGAACGAGTACATGAAAAAACAAGGCACACAGAAGAATTTTCACGCATAAAAAAGATACAAAACTACAGCAAATAATGCCAAGATAATGTTTCAGAATTCGACTACTTGTATAGCTTCACAACCAAGCCTGCTTTCTAAAGCAGAAGAATGTCCTAATCCTATGTGCATAATACAGAGGAACAATGCAGAGAGAAAATGTAACTGAATTCAGCCCAACTTTTGTAACAACCAACTCTGCTTTATAAAGCAGACGACAATATTGTAGTAATAGATGAAAGAGCAACTTCAAAAAGTGAGCAAAAATACCAAATATAAGCATGATGATCATTGTTGTCTCCTTCATTAAGGTCCATTTGCCACATCACTGTTTCTAAGTATGCTTTAACAACAGACAAGAGAACATAAACTTCACTTCAAACTTATTACCATCACAGTATCACACTAATCTAGACAAAGCCAAATCTATGCAGGCATGCAATGACACGTTAATGAGAAGGAATGTCATGAATTTCAATCATTCTAAAAGCCGATTGAAGTATGGATTTCAAAGAATCACTAACCAACACAGAGAAGTGAATGCCTATAAGAAAATAACAAATAATAGATTGTCATTGACAAAGAGTTGATTTATAAAAAATGGCATTCCACGTGTACCCCCGGAACATGGATGCCATTTAGAAAATGTAAGCAACTTGCAACTAGAAATGGAGATGGAGATGAAAACAGGGTGTGAAAAGCCAAGCGAACACCAATTCCCAATGGACTAGATGAATAATTACCAGCTTCAAAAAGCACACAGAGCGGTTTGTATGGCATATGGACCTGAGCTCCGAAGAAGAGGGCAATTCAGGGGCAACTTGTAGGGCAACATCATACTGCGCTAGTGCCTCCTCATACTTCTTATCCACAAATAGTCTATTGCCTTCCAATTTAGCATCATTGGCTTGCACTAACGCTTTCTGCTTCATCGAGAAATGACAGTCTATAAGTATTCACACAAGACGTATAAATGGAGAAGCTTTCTTCTTCAAGCAAACATATCTGCCAATCAGCTTCCCTCTACAAATGCCATCAAACTCCCAAATAGTAATCCTATGCTAAGATAACCTCGTCAATCTAAATATCAGAACCCCAAAATAAAATTGCAATCCTAATGTCAGGCAATCAAAACGAGAGGGTCAAACTGAATTTGGGGGGAGTAAGAGAACCTGCTTTGCTTCTTCATCAGTTGCAGCATCTTCCTGATGCTGCTTCATGTCCTGATTTGCTTCATCATTGTCGCTCACATCACGTTCACTCGCAGTTTCAAAGCCATCTGAGTCATTCTCTGCGCCTCCAGATGGTGTTGATGCTGTGGCAGTGGCTGAATCTGTGGTGGTCTCTGCAGGCACTGCTTTGGGCTTCCCTGAAGCGACCTTCTCAGCCGCTGTTTCTTCTTTTTTGTCTTCCTGAGGCACTTCTTCAATCAAGGCCATACCTTCTGCAGTGAACAACCAATTATTAGAATCACAAAAACGTATCTCTCCCCCAACTGAAAGTTCTCATACCTCCAAAGTTCATTGAAACAATAACCAAATTGTAGAAACAAAATCAGGCGTACCACTGATAAGCTCAAACTAAAACAAACAATAACATCCTACTTTCCTACTAGCTTTCTGCAGCAAAGCTATGGAACATCAAGTCAACAAACAATAACTATCCATCCTAAGAGATGTACACTAGTAGTTTAAAAGAGAAGCGAGCTCTTTAACCTCCAAATCGATCAAAGAATCTCATCTCAATAAAGTCGCCACAAACTTCTGTGCAAGTTGAGCAACTTGCTAAATTCAAACACAAGGGTTTTGGTTGCGGCAATTCCGGCATCCAGCGATTTCAATTCAAGCATCAATTCAGAAACAGTAAACGAACAGATTGGCTCGCAATTACCAGTGTGACTCGAGATCAATAAGAATAACGGGTAGCTTCGCAATGACGGGGAAGAACAATAGATATGGTTCTCTAGCTAGGTCTTTCTTACGGCCTCGCGAAGAAATGAAAACTCCACTCCCCAATAAATTTCTCTTCCTCCCTCGCAGAGTCCGACTCGTCCGTAGCTTCGTCTCCAAGGTTATTACTGCAAGTACCGCGTCAGCCACCTCGGCCAAATCCCTAGATTTGGCGGAAAAAGTGGAAAAAAGAGGAAAAAGGGAACGAACAACTCGAGATCATGGTTAATCTCGACCAAAAAAAAAAAAAAAAAAAGATCATGGTTAATAGTTCAGTAGATACTAGATAACGAGGGTCATTCTGTACTTTTATAATCACTCGCTTATAACCTGGTGTGTTGGCCGGAAGATTCAATATTTTTACGTTGTTTTGATGGAGATGATACATAAATAAAAAAATATATAAATTAAACATTTGGACAAATATCATCATCATTTAAGAATATAAATTATTGATCCCATTTTCATAATAATAATTAAGTTCTCGGTAAAATATTATTGGTTAGTTGACTGTGAACAAAGATAGAGTACAAAAGCTCATTGAAATTCCCTTGAAACTAAATCTTAAACCTTGCAATCCTACATAAATGTCCAATGCTCTCCTTTTAAGAACAAATGATTATGATTTATGAACAAAGATAGAGTACAAAAGCTCATTAATCAAAAAGAAATGGAGATTTGTTGATTCAAATCAACTATATAGTAACACCTCAGCAAAGAGGGGACCATCAAAACTTGAGAGCAAACGCCAAAATTAGGGTTACCTCCAATATACAAATAGACTCGATCGAAGTAATAAGGAACAAAATTAGACACTCCTTCTCTATCAATTCCAGTAGGTTGAATAAAGAATCGACCGACCTACTTCAGTAAATCAATAAATGATTCCTCGTTTTAAATAGAAATATGTTGCGATAGCTGCAAAAATCATAAACCTAAAGATCCAATAGCCACCACTCTCTATTGTACAATCAAATTTTTATCCACTCTATATTCAATCTCAAGAGGCATATGTTTCAACAAAAATTCAATTTCTAATCCTTCTGCAACTCCATTCTATTCGCCATGGATTGATATCGGAGTTAAAATCTTCTACTTGCCTAGTTTAAATTTTTTTTAGATAATGGTGATATAAGTTATTTTTTGTAATTAGGTACTACTGAAGGAATTCGAACCTGGGACCTCCAGGTTCAAGGCTAGTAGTATTACCATTAGACCAATCCCTTGTTCGTACTTGCCTAGTTTAAATTCCCAACGATAAAATCACAGTTCCAAGAGATACCGGAAAGATTGATTTTCAAAGGCGGTCTTGTACTATAAAGTGAAAGGGGCAAACTATTGCACGATGGATGGAATTTCGTAGGAAGTTATAAAGATATAAGAACAAAGAAAAAAAATACTAAATTCAAATGAAAAAAATGCAAAGACATAACACTTAGTAATAGAATTAGTTTATTCCATGCTAACCAATTACCAATTTACCTTTAGTGAAAATTAAGAGCATTAAAATTGCAGTATCAATCCCCATAAAAATACATATGGTAGACTTAGTGGGCTTGTTAATCATGACGAAAAAGTCCTTCGATTTTCAAAGTTTCACTTCGTGTATGTTTTGTATTAAAAAAGAAACAACAAATTTATTTAGTGTAATTGATTGTGATTGTTGTCTTTGTTTGAAGGGAACTGAGTTCAAATCCCGATATTGACATTTTTGTATAGAATAAATAATTAATTGTAACGACAAAAATGCCCTTCCTACTTTCACTCTCCTTGCATAAAATTTAAAATAGAGAAAGTAGACAAAACTCTACTATATATTATTGGAAGATTTTTACTTTCGTTATCTTTATTTGAATTTGAATTTTTTTAGAAAGAATCTGAATTTTCTCCAGCAATGAAAAGTGGTTGTTGTAATCTACAAATAATATTTATTTTTAATGTATTTTGAGAATTTTTTATGGTTAAATAAAAAATTGCATTAAACGTGGATAAACTCAAGGCAAATCACCTGGATCTATTAGAGTTGTAACTAGTGGTATATGTGTATGAAAGATGATCAATGACGATAAATATATTTATATTATCATGTATGCAACAATTCTACACTTTGGTGTGTTCACACAAGCATAATACACATTTTTATTATACATGATATAATCTTATATACTACCAATCATTACCACATGGTATGGACTAGTAATAAATATCTCAATTTTTTCCAAAATATATCAAAGTATATGTGAATTTGAAGAGCACAATTGATCTTTGCCAAAAAACATGGAATTACAACTTAAAACGAAAGAGATATAGCACGTTAAAATTAATAAAACATGGAATTACAACTTAAAACGAAAGAGATATAGCCCGTTAAAATTAATTGGGAAAAAAGTTCCATAAATAGTAAGTGATGAATTATGCAAGATTACTGACCATAAGGTTATGCAACGGATCATCTTCCCATGAATTATCAATGTCATATTAGATAAGTTGATATTAGGGTATTTTCCCGGTAATTGATAGTTGGGTATTTTATGGTACACAGTTACAGTCGTAGTTCAACCTTTCATACGCTAAAGTAATGTTTTGAAATAATTTTTTTTTATCAAAGTACAACACTGTTAAAAATTTATTACCTTACCAAAATAAGACCGAATTATAAAGAAATTATATCAGATAGCACATAGTAAAATACTAAAGAACAAACATATCTACGACTACGAGATATCCTATTCCCGAAGGCAAGGAAATATTGTACATAATTGTTAATATGTAGACTATGGAAAGAAAAGTACTACCCTTTGGTTAGTTATTTGTATGATTATAATCATAAATTTAACCATTCAAAGAACATTGATGTTCTCTTGCAAAACTATAATTTTGGCCTGAAATTTTTTTTATAAGAAATATGAGACTTTATTTAGTTTGGCAAATTATCATTATGGTCCTTCATTACAATGTGAAGAATGAAAATGGGGTCTCTCTAACCATATCTCAGTCTCCTCCCATATGCATTCTGCATAGCCATTTCATGAGTTGTTGTGTTACCTCATTCGACATCTCCCCCTAAACCTCCAACGAACCTCCCCTATCTCTAACCTCAGCTCACAAATTTCATCCAACACCACTCCTAGCTCCATCTCAATCAACTCCTCCCTGTTAATTTTTTGAATTAGGGATTGACAATCAAATTCCAGTAGAATCGGCTTTGATGCATGCGTTCGAGCCAACCATAGAGCCCACAAAATTGCCAGAGCTTCAGCAAGCTCTAGCTCTCAATCAACCCTTATTAACTTCACCGCCGACAGCACGAAGTGCCTTTCCTCGTCTCTTATCACCATCCCCAAACCTATCCCACCCTCCTTTAACTTTGCCGCATCAACATTGAGTTTCAAGACTCCCCACTCACTACATGCCAAAACCCTCTTCCATGGGTCTCACCTTGATGACAACTGTGACTCCTCCAGGAAACTCTGCAATCTTTCAATTACTTCCCACTCTTCTAGCTTTTTGTAGTTGAACAAGTGATTTTTTGTTCTTTCCACATAAAGTTAGAGCCATCACCACTGAGAATAATTCTTCATCCGAGTTTTTTCGATCATTCCATAGAGCCACTCTTCACTGAATTTCGTTTCCCTCCTTCTGAGAATAGGCTACCTAGAAAACTAGGCCTCCACATCCTCTTTTCCCAATTCCAATTCCTAAGTATATGTTCGTGGATTTCTCGTAATACGTAAAATGGGCATTCATCAGTTACCTCTCTTATCCTTTTAGTTGGGTTACCTCCAGACGATAGGATGTTGCTACCCCAACACTAAAGGAAAACTCTGACTTTTGGTGGTAATTGAAGGTGCACATCCTTTTCCAATCCACATGGATATACCTTTCCCCTGTCTCTTCTCGTCACCTTCTCCTCCAATTTTGGTAACCTGACTTCACGATGTACTTCCCTAGTCTGTCTCGTCCCTAAACTCAAACATCTGGTTGTTGACTTTAAGATAAAGGAATTTGAACAATCTTTGCTCTGTCAATAGGGTGGAAATTTGAATGCAATATATTGCTTTCCCCACTCCTATTGATTGCTCAATGAGATAAAAAAAAAACCCTTGCCTATAACCACAGGGTAGAGAATGGAGATTTAATTTTGTAATTTGGACTGTTTGGCACCCATCTATTCCACCAAACTCGAACTTGATCACTCGTTCATATTCTCCACCTTATTCCTTCTTTCATTAATGACTGAGCAACCATAAGGCTGCACCAAATGTAGTTAGGATTGTTTCCTAGCTCAGCTTCCAAAATGTCACACCTAAGATAGTATTTTGCTTTGAGGACTCTGGCTACCAAAGAGTTACGATTTTTTAATGATATTCCAAACCTGTCTGTCTAGTAAAGCAATATTAAATCCATGTAAATCTCAGAATCCCATTCCACCTTCACTCTTCGGCTTACTTAGCCTCTCCCAACTCATCGAGTGAATCCTCCTTTCTACTTTATTTTTTCCCCACCAGAAGTCTACTATTAGGCTCTATAAGTCCTGAATCACACCTTGAGGTATAAGAAAGACATACATGGCAAAGGTACTTTGAGCTTGAGCTTAGACTTTAATTAGCACCTCATTGGTAGCATTGGATAAGGTTTTGTTTTCCACATCTTCACTTTCTTGCAAACTTTATGTATGAGTTGAGTGAATACAACCTTTTTCGATCTTCCAACGATAGTAGGGAGTCTCAAGTACTTGTCATATAACTGGACTTGTTTCATTCACAGAAGGTCTGCCATCACTCCTCCTTCCTCGTTGATGACTTGATATATACACATGTTTTTGTCCACCATTCTTATACCGTTTGAGTCTTATTTCTTGTGTTTTAGGCCGATTTCACGCTAGGTTGTTCTTGTTTGTGATATTTCAGATCCTAGTACGTGAATGAAGGTTTGGGAATGAGTTCGGGGTCGATTGGACGAAGATCGGACGTTTGGTGAGAAGCTGAGGAAGCCACATGGGCACGCCTAAAATCCCACACGGCCGTGTGACCTGGCCGTGTGGCACCAAATTGCACGGGCAAGCCACACTGGCCGTGTAAGGGAACCCATGTGGCCGTGTGAAGGCTCGGTGATTTTCACACGGGCATCCTGGAAATCCACATGGCCGTGTGGTTTTGGCCGTGTAGCGTGCCTAAAGTTCACTTATCGAAACGCCGAGTTTTGCACACTCACACGGGCAGCTGGGAAAGCCACACGGCCGTGTGGTCGGGAATTTCTGGGTTTTAACCCAAATTCGAGCAAAAGGAGAGGGAATTGACTTTTTGGAGCAAAGACAGAGCCCTAGAGAGAGAAAGTGCGAAGAACACATCATAAAAGCGATTTTGGAGCTGGGTTTCATCAAATCGAGCTTGGAGATCATCATAGGAGTGAAGATCATCATCCCAGAGCAGATTCTTCCCATTGTTATGAGTATGACTGCTTTGTATTATGTTTTTCTCTCTCTCTCTATGAAGTAGAACTCTCTCTCACTTGGGTATGAAGAACCCTAGTTCCATGTGTTAGGGATCTTGATTGTAATGCCTTGGGATTGTTGTACTGTGTGGATTTAATTGAATGATGCATGATTCATTGAATTAATTGAAGTCTGATCAGCTTTTCTTGGTTTCTGTTGCAACCTGAGATAGATAGAATCTGATTAGGTTTTTAGAGCTTCATCATTCGGTAGTAGTAGATTGGTTATACGAGAGATAGTCAATCTACTGCTTTGTACTAGAATCCAATTCTAGTAGTGGAGTTCTGTGTTCATAGCCTCAGCTTTCTATCCCGGTGAAGACTAGTCGTCTGCCGGGTAGTTGGACTGAGAGGGCTTGGTCAGCTTAAGATATTCCAAGCTACTGTCGGATCTTCCGCAGTTTAATCAACAGTAAATCAACCCAGGGTAATTACAACGGAGACCTAACTAAGGAGCTAGGGGGACTCATTCCCGAGTGACTCTTCCTTTGTTTCAGAAAACCGAACCAATTCCTGTTTTCTTACTGCTTTTAGTTAAAACAACAATCACTCGACTTAGTTTGCTAGATAATAGATAATCACGGAGTAGGAAGTAGATCTAGACCCTGGGTTGATAATTAGAACTTGCCACTTTACTGCATTCCCGGACTACGATTACACTTGGTCGCAGTTTGGTGTTGTGTTCTAGCATGTCAAGTTTTTGGCGCCGTTGCCGGGGAACCTCTAGGTTATTGGGGAAACGTGAAAGTTTGTTACTCTAGCTTTTTCTTTACTGCATTTTATCTCTTCCACCTGTGTGCCTTCACGGGTTGGTTTTGCTAGTTGTGTGCAGGTAGTTCATGACCCGTAGCCAGTCGGGAGAACTACTACCATTAGACCAGAAGCTTGAACGGACCTGTAGGAACTTCAAGCGGGCTCTAAAGGCGCGACTGGCTGCGGAGGAGGCGCTAGCACAGCTGCAAATCGCCGACGAAGAAGAGATGGGTGACCCACAGAACAATGATGTGGTCTTTCCCGAGGAGCAAACCATGGGGTACTACTGGACCGCTAGAGCCGCGGACATGAGGTCGCTCATTCAGCACCCTCAAGTCCCAGCCAACAACTTTGAGGTGAGCACCTCGGTCATCACTATGTTGCGCGGCTCGGTAGTATTCCGTGGAAAAGAGGGGGAGTGCCCCCGATCACATCTGAGGCGATTCCACGAGCTCATTGATGGAATCAAGATAAATGGGGTCCCAGCCGATGCCATCCAGCTAAGGTACTTCCCATTTACTCTGGAGGGGCAAGCCAAAGAGTGGCTAGACACTCGACCTCCAGGCTCGATCACCACGTTCGCCAACCTAGCGAACAAGTTCCTCACTCACTACCATCCCCCGTCCAAGACGGCGGACCTGCAGAAGCAATTACCCACTTTGCTCAGGATGAAGATGAGACCATCCGGGATGCTTGGGAGAGATACACCAGTCTCTTCCTCAAGTGTCCCAACCATGGTTTTACCGACGCCTTCAAGGTGGGCACCTTCTACCATGCCCTCTTCCCGGAAGACAAGCAGCTGATTGACTCGGCCTGTGGCGGAAATATGCTCACCAAGACACCGCCACAGCTGAATCAACTCTTTGAGGAGATGGCAGAGCAGGGATATGATTGGGGGACTGCGAGGAGATCGAGACGAGCACCAGGGCGGGGTGTGCATGAAGTAGCCACCCAGTCATCTAATTTGGTGCAGGTGGTATCGAAGTTGGTTTCATCCATCGATCTCTCTGGGATGATTGCAGGTACAGGACAGCAGCAGGCGATGCACTGCCAGTGGTGCGAGAGCACCCATCACACTATGGAAGACTGCCAGACGATGAGGGAGTCGACTACACCCCAGGAGCAGGTGAACTTCATCAATAATGCTAGGCGCAATGACCCCTACAGTAACACGTACAACGAGGGGTGGCGTCAGCATCCCAACTTCTCCTGGGCTGGGGCCAATCCTAGACCACCAGCCTCCCAAGGACCGCTAGGCTTCCAGAGGCTGCCATATCAGCCCGGACAGGGGAAATTCCAGCAACAACAGTCTCTCTACCAGCCCATGCAGGGGCATGCTGCTCAACCACAGCCGCGACCAGTGCAGTCAAAATCGCGCATTAAAACGTAAAAACTTATGTTTTTACGTATCCAGGTCACCAAAACGTTTCAGTTTCTACCTAAAGTCGCTTAGTCACAAAAACTGGTAAAAACATGGGTAAAATCGCGATTCTGAAGCATTTTTATACGATTTTATCATCTCATAAACATGTGCTAATTGGCCCAAAATGATGTAATTTTGGAAACATATCAGCAAAAATAAA
Organism: Linum tenue; assembly: GCA_946122785.1. Lineage (NCBI taxonomy): Eukaryota > Viridiplantae > Streptophyta > Magnoliopsida > Malpighiales > Linaceae > Linum > Linum tenue. The sequence goes on along the minus strand of CAMGYJ010000008.1, from coordinate 88,913,299 downwards.
AAAAAGGAAAACATGATTAATCTCTCGTTCTACAACTAGTGTTGAGATGGGGGCTTCACATTAGGTTGAAAAGACACCTAATGGTATTCTCAACAGCCGTTGACCTTCTATCAGTCTTCTCCCTTAATCTTCACCTGTGGCTCTTACCTGGGTTACGATAAAAGTTTATTGGTAATTGATTTTATGTAATTATGTATACTCAAACCAGCTTATGAGGATTTGGATTCTCAATCTCGTTTACGGGTTACGATCTACAATAATGAGCTTATTATTAAGATGTGATGAGTTTTCTCTACTTTTGAGTCAACACAAATTAGTTTATTTGTTAGATATTACATTTTAATTATGAATTTCATGTAGTTATTCACTTATCTAAAATCTACACACTCACATTTTACATACTATATGTTGTACCATATTTTAGCTATTTTAGAGGGTGTGTCAAAAACTTACGCTTTTAACCTTTGATTCTACGTTTTACGATTTTACCCATTTTCCGCTTCTAGGTAGAATCGCGCTTTTAACTGCATTGGCCGCGACCATTCCAACAGCCAGGTGCAGCCCCTGCAACCCCAGTGCAGAATGATCCGATAGCTGAACTGCGGGACTTGGTGGGTTCTCTTGCCAGTTCCAATGCTCAGAAATTCAATACTATCGAGCAGTTCATGGAAAAGGCCTCGGGTAAATTCCTGGCTCTTAAAGCTGGTCAGAGGGACACACAGGCTGTCTTGCAGGATATCCAAACCCAGCTGGGAAGTGTGGCTCAAGCAGTGGCGCAGGCGCAGAGGGGTGCTCGGTCATTCTGCAGAACAAGCTTCCGCCGAAGCAGAAGGACCCAGGTAGTTTTACTATCCCGTGCTCTATAAGTAAATTACATGTAGAGAGGTCCTTGGCGGATCTAGGTGCTAGTATCAATGTCATGCCATATAAATTTTTCAAGAAACTTGGCCTAGGTGAACCCCGTGCAACTAGGATGAGTCTTCATTTAGCTGACCGATCTATAGTTCACCCTAGGGGCATAGTGGAAGACCTACTGGTTAAGGTTGGAAGATTCTTTTATCCTGTGGATTTTGTTGTCTTGGATATCAATGAGGACACAGAAGTGCCCCTTATACTGGGAAGGCCTTTCCTGGCCACCGCCAAGGCTCTCATAGATGTACATGATGGAACCTTAGTCTTGAGGGATGGCGAGGAGCGAATAACCTTTTCCATTGCTAATACTCTCCCTGCTTCATCACCTATGCATGCTGTTTCTCACCAGGAGCACGAGTCTGTCGTGTATCCTTCTGTGCTTCCCATTTTGCAGGATCCCCCTCTCATATTATCGCCGCCACTCCCATCCACTCCGTTCCCAAAAGAAAAGATCAAGGAGGAGTGGCGGCCGAAGCTGCAGGTAGCTAAGCCTGCTCACAAGAAAGCCGGAGACCACTATGAGCTGGTTCCGCCTCCTGAGCCTCGACCTCCTTGGCCATCAGAGTATTCACTCGCTTGCATCCTGCCGGATGGCCAAGTCGAGTTGACGAGTGCTGGTGGCCACATTCGTCGTGTGCATGACCACCACCTGAAGCTGTACCTCAAGAGCGATGTGGATCCGCTCTTGGAGGCACCTGTTCCTTCACCTCTCTAAGAATCCACCCTACTGGCGTCCAGCTAAAAGACGGTAAAGAAGCGCTTGTGAGGAGGCAACCCCACCAAGGTTTGTTTTTCTTTCTTTTGTTTTTTCGGTTTGTTCACTTGGAACTATGATTTCTATCATCCAGTGTGTTTTGCTGATGCTAGCCCCGCTGACTGGTCCTCTTCCAGTCCCCCGACAGTCTTTCCTTCCGTTAACATCGTTCCCTTTATCTTTCCCTCTGCTCCATTGAGGGCAATGTCGTGCTTAAGTGTGTGTGTATGGGGGGGGGGGTGCTTTGTATCGGTTGGAATCTATATATGTGTGCTTGGAGCCTAGTCCAATGTCCAAATCTCGATATTTGAGGGCTCCAAGTAGAGATATTTGCATGATCATATTGGCAATGTGATTTGATTGGTGAATTGAATGGCTTTCGAATTGTTTCATGACAACTTGACTGTAACTAGGACAACCTATGATGATGACTGAGACGTGCAGTAGAGTTGTGTAGGGGTTCAGTTTTTCAACTGTTTGCTTACCAACTGTGACTTGGATTGATTAATTTCTCTTGACAGTCGTTTATGCATCTATTTCAGGGAATCAGAATGAGAGATAGAGCGTATAGGTAGCCATGTGAGATTTGAGTCTGCTCGTTTCTTTCTTGTGCGATAGTTCTCTCTTCCATGATGTGTAGCATTCACGTTGTCATTAGCTAAGATGTGAGCTTACCTTGTATCTAACTTGGTTTGCTTGGGGACAAGCAAACGGTTAAGTGTGGGCGAATTTGATGACTTGATATATACACATGTTTTTGTCCATCATTCTTATACCGTTTGAGTCTTATTTCTCGTGTTTTAGGCCGATTTCACGCTAGGTTGTTCTTGTTTGTGATATTTTAGGTCCTAGTACGTGAATGAAGGTTTGGGAACGAGTTCGGGGTCGATTGGACGAAGATCGGACGTTTGGCGAGAAGCTGAGGAAGCCACACGGGCACGCCTAAAATCCCACACGGCCGTGTGACCTGGCCGTGTGGCACCAAATTGCACGGGCAAGCCACACTGGCCGTGTAAGGGAACCCATGTGGCCGTGTGAAGGCTCGGTGATTTTCACACGGGCATCCTGGAAATCCACACGCCGTGTGGTTTTGGCCGTGTAGCGTGCCTGAAGTTCACTTATCGAAACGCCGCGTTTTGCACACTCACACGGGCAGCTGGGAAAGCCACACGGCCGCGTGTTCGGGAATTTCTGGGTTTTAACCCAAATTCGAGCCAAAGGAGAGGGAATCGACTTTTTGGAGCAAAAACAGAGCCCTAGAGAGAGAAAGTGCGAAGAACACATCCTAGAAGTGATTTTGGAGCTGGATTTCATCAAATCGAGCTTGGAGATCATCATAGGAGTGAAGATCATCATCCTAGAGCAGATTCTTCTCATTGTTATGAGTATGACTGCTTTGTATTCTGTTTTCCTCTCTCTCTCTCTATGGGGTAGAACTCTCTCTCACTTGGGTATGAAGAACCCTAGTTCCATGTGTTAGGGATCTTGATTGTAATGACTTGGGATTGTTGTACTGTGTGGTTTTAATCGAATGATGCATGATTCATTGAATTAATTGAAGTATGATCAGCTTTTCTTGGTTTCTGCTGCAACCTGAGATAGATAGAATCTGATTAGGTTGTTAGAGCTTCATCATTCGGTAGTAGTAGATTGGTTATACGAGAGATAGTCAATCTACTGCTTTGTACTGGAATCCAATTCCAGTAGTGGAGTTCTGTGTTCATAGCCTCAGCTTTCTATCCCGGTGAAGACTAGTCGTCTGCCGGGTAGTTGGACTGAGAGGGCTTGGTCAGCTTAAGAGATTCCAAGCTACTGTCGGATCTTCCGCAGTTTAATCAACAGTAAATCAACCCAGGGTAATTACAACGGAGACCTAACTAAGGAGCTAGGGGGACTCATTCCCGAGTGACTCTTCCTTTGCTTCAGAAAACTGAACCAATTCCTGTTTTCTTACTGCTTTTAGTTAAAACAACAATCACTCGACTTAGTTTGCTAGATAATAGATAATCACGGAGTAGGAAATCGATCTAGACCCCGGGTTGATAATTAGAACTTGCCACTTTACTGCATTCCCGGCCTGCGATTACACTTGGCCGCAGTTTGGTATTGTGTTCTAGCGTGTCACTCGTCATCCACGTTACTGCTAAAGGATATTTCTGATTTAGGGAGACTAACTTGCTGACCTGAATCCTCTTCATACTGCTTAAAAATATGCATAATAACTTCACCTTGTTCCTTATTGGATCATTCTTACTCACTTGAATTCTTTTTAGCTTTCCTTTATCTACCGCCTTGATTGTTAAGGTAGATGGTCCCTCAACACACATAAGGAAAAGTTATGGGGAGATAGGATCTCCCTGTTTTAGTCCTCTGGTGGCATAGAAACCCTTGGATATGTGGCTATTGATTAGAACGAATAAGATAATGTTTTGACACACTGCATAATCAAATTAACCCATATGGTTTCAAACTCCAATTTCAACATAACTTTCTCCATAAAATCCCACTCCACCTTGTCATAAGCTTTAGCAATATCAAGTTTGGAAGCTACAAAGCCCTTCTTTCCAGCTCTCCTATTTTTCATAGCATTCAAGCCTTCGAAAGCCACCATAATGTTGTCTATTATATATTTGCGAGGAACAAAAGCACTCCGGTGTCTTCTAATAAACAACGTCAATCAAAATATTGATCCAAATTTTAATATTAGGTAATAAAATTCTCATAACTCAATCCTAACCCAAACTTAGGAGTTGAGTAACTATGATTATACCATACGAATAACATTACAAGATCGATTCTCTAATCATTTTATAAATAACTATATCGTTTCTTAAGATGTGAGACTCAAGTATTCAAATAAGTTAATATGGCAATCCTAACCCTAACTCAGTCATGCATTAATTGTTGTTCTTGCTTACTACAGTTCGACTTTGAATCAAGCCCTTTCGAAGTTGATGTGTGATCACTAGGAGATGAAAGAACGTAGATTTTTTCAAGCTGCTTCACTTTTTCAACATTTTCTTTGTCCCTTTTTCTCTCCATGCAAGATATAACCAACCCTGTAAAATATCTCGTCGTTGATAAATACCTTTGCTTATTGCATTTCATGCAAAACTTTGAGAATCTCTCGTATGTTCTCGAGACTCTGTAGAGCTCCTTGATGAACGCGACATAAGATTCCCTAGCCATTTCATTCTCTAGTCGAACAACAACGGAAATTTGCCAAACCAAAGGACTAACATCCACTCCACCAGAAGTATCCTCCTTGACCAACAATGTCGGCTTCTCTGGATTATGCACCAGTTACAACCTTTATCAACGACTTGGATTTTCTCCAAAACTGAAATCCCAACTGGGTTTTATTGTCTAGGAGGCTCCCTCAGCTCCCGGAATTTCAGTGATATGTTGGAAGAGGGAGTTAATATGCGGATTAGATAGTGGTGCAGTAGGTTTATGTGAAGTTCTCTTCGCGATGGAATGAAATTTTCTTGATGATTCTGAGAGGTTTGAGAGACTAGGGGCGAGAGAAGAGTTACCTTGACTTAGTTTGAGATTGAAAATCGCATTTGCGCCGACAATCTCATCCTCATTAATATTTGGTTTGAAACGTGGTTTCTAACTCATTTACTGTTTTGAACTTGTTTGTCGTTTTATGATTATTTGGTTATTCGGTTAACAATTTGGGAGATTTTTTTTGTATTGTTGGGGTTTATTTGTGGGGTGTATTATTTTGAGTAGTTATAGAGAATTTATCGGCTTATAAATATATTCTGTATTAGTGAAACTTTCCTCATTAAGCAATAACATAATAAATATTTGCTAAATCTAAATCATTCTCCTTCTCCCTGTCATTCTCGAGTTTCTCTCTCCCTTCCCCCTTACTGTCGTCGACCATCTCCCCACCTGGAGAGCCGATTTATTCCTTCTTTCTACAATTCCCCTCTCTCATAGGGGTGGGCAACAGGACGAGACTGGGTACCATTTGGAGAGGAAACTCCATCCTATACCTAAACCCATATTAGTTAATGGGTACCCATTACCCGTACGAGACGGATAACGGATACCCACGGATAACCCATATAATACCTAAAATGACAAAAACATAATTTTTCCACCTTAAAATGACATCACCCTCACTTATCCACATGCACATCATCGACACAAACTGAAAAAATATCCCCCCTGCGCACTAGCTCAGTGCAACTGGTAAATCGAGAAAAGAGATATGTCGAGCAGAAATTCCAAAAGCTATGTATATTGTAGCAGATTATCCAATTAGTCAAAATTATAAAGAGGAGAAATATGGCATTATTGTGGAAAGACAATGATTATTATTATGAATGGATGGCTCACTGATACGATGAAGGAGGGTTCCTGCTGCATATAAAGATTGGTCTTTCATTAGTTGTTGCTACGTTGGTAACTTAACTAACGGCTTTCTAGTTATTTCTGTGGAATAAAGGTGGTTACTGACCTGAAAAAATTAATAACCAGAATCTCATTTGGGGTAGCCATGCAATGCCAAATATATATGTAGTCATGCAATGCAGCAGAGATATCCGTTGTGATTTGGGCTATGGCGGGTAGTACGTGTACCTGTAATAACCAAATGGGTATTAACGGGTAACCCGAGGGTACTCATTGTAGGTTTTCTTGATCTCAAATCGCATCCCGTAAAAAAAAATTACAGGTATTTGGGTACCTGTAACCCTAAAAAAAGAGACAGGTATGGATATACCCAAATACTTGTTTTCCGTTGTCCACCCTATTCTCTCTTCCTCCTCATATCCCTAATCATTTACTCAATTCCAAATTCCCAAACCCTAGATGTACATGTCTAGATTTGTGTGTTTTACAATTGGTATCATAGTCTACTTGGCGTGGGGTTCTGGAACAATGGCTGTCAAATCACAAAAGACCAGAAGGATGCTAGCACTGCCAATGATGTGACCAAGTACGAAAACCTGTTCCAGATTCTGACATATGTGCAGTCAAAATAGTTGGACTCAACATCCCAACCTCAGGTTGCAGCGAACCAGACTATGGCGGAGCTGACAAAGCTGAGCAAGCAGGTGAGCAAGGTCGGCGGCAGGTTGGAGGTGGCAATGGAAAGGCTGGGGCGATCAATTGTAGAGGCGATTTCGAAGATCGACAAGGGCTAGCTGATCGTGCCTCTGTAGGAGACGCAGGTCGCGGTGGGTAGTGCCGACGAGCAGCTGGCTGTGGCGGAAAAAGAGCTTATCTTGGTGGGCCATGGTGGAAGATGGGCCGACCCTGGACCACCCGGAGCGGACCGAGTGTGGATTTCGGACTCGAGTCAGGACACATGGATTCGACCCGACCTGACCCGTCGGAACATAATTGGGCAAACCGAGCTTAGTCAAACTCGAGTCAAACCTGCCCGGGACGGACAACAGCATGGGAGGCCGAACATGGGGGTGGGGAGGCCACAACCGAGCCCCCAACCCGGTGTATCCTCATTGGTTACATCTAGTTTGGAACTGGGAATGACCAGTTGAGTGATGAAGCCTGTACAAGGGTTTGGAGTAAAGCTGGGAGACACCGAAGGGTACATGGAGGAGAGAGGTGATTGGTTTCTCCCTCAGTCATTCTGACATGAGCACGGGCGGAGCTACGGAGGAGGCACATGTCAGTTCCGTCAGGGAATGGACAGGTATTAAGGATACAACCCTTTGTATGATATGACTGATGATATGGTGTTCATAGCTAACCTGCCAGTCATAAAGTTTCCTATGTTTGATGGTCATGGTGATGTGGGATTGTGGTTGTATTCGGCGGAGAGGTGGTTCAAAAACCATCCAACTATATAGGGGGGAAAGGAAGGCGTAGCTGGTTTCTTTCTACCTAGAGGGATATGCCTTGCAGTGGTGGGAATGGATGGAGAGTCTTATGCAATAGTAGAGACCTAGATTACCTGATAGATGTTTTAGGAAGAGCTAAAGTACCAGTTCGGTAAGTCTGAGGGATGAGCAGCTAGCAAAACTAAAGCATACTGGGACGGTAGAGGAGTACATGGCGGAGTTTTTGAGATTGGGAAATTTGTGAGAGGGATGGCTGAGGAAACTGTGTATGGCAGGACTGAAGCAAGAGCTAGCGGTCGAAGTTAATGTTTTTGAGTCTAACTCTCTACGAGTTGTTTTTAATGGAATTTTTCTCATTAAACAATAACATAATAATTATTTTCTAAACCTAAATCCTTCTCCTTCTCCCACCAATCTCATCTCAAGTTCTCTCTCCCTTCCCTCTTGCTGCGGTCGGCCATCTCCTCCCTGCAGACCCGACTTCTTTCTTTCTACAATTCCCCTTTCTCTTCCTCCTCAAATTCTTAATCTTTTACTCAATTCCCAAACCCTAGACGTACACGCCTAGATATGTGTGTTTTACGTATTTAAGCACCTCATTCTTGAAACCGGAAACTAACTTAAAAGCTGCAGTATGCATTGGAACTTTAGAAGGTGAGTGATATGATGTCATCGCATCTTCCCGCCATGGCACCTTGAGTGCCTGATTGAATATATCGCAAGTTACTCCATCAACAGGGATAAATAGCATTTCAGGTTCTATATTATGCTTCTCAACCGGTCCATAATAGGCCAACCTAAACAGCAAACAAGACAAGTATAGCATGGGCCAGAGTTGCTCTTTTATTTTGTCTTCCCTTCAACATTAAACCACCAAAAGCTATAAATTATTTGGTATTTCCCTCTCCCATACAAAGAACATGCAGTTCAGCTTGATGCTATTGGCTATTAATATCATTACACAATTCACCTTGGTACCATCAGCATTGTACTTCCGCAAGGCCCCGCAACTATCTCCCTAGTTCGAGCTAAGGTTCAGGGGCGAAAAGTCAGCAGATGAAGCTCAAGCACAAGGGTTCTGATTTTGGAGTGTCAGGCACGCTGATCTTGAAGTCTTGGAAGCTGCATTTACGTGTTGCCTGAAAACAGCATGCAATGAGCAGAAAAGCAGGAGTCAAGTACAGATTAAAGATATTCAACATCCAATGCTAGGAGTTACAGATTTTTTTTTTTTTTGTGACTATATTAGAGGAAAACAAAGTCTGTTAGATCAAGATGACTGACGGGCAATCAGAATCCTTCCTAACATGCATAATAATAGCATAACTGCTCGCTAAAGTGACGGGCAGAATGCAACTACCGTTGGTTAATGGTAATCTGTGAAAAGCTTCAAGTCTATGGCCCTCAACGAGAAAAGGGACAGTTTAATGGAAGTTTGGGTCAACAAGAACATACGAAACCAGCAAATACAGAGAAATTTACAAGCTTCTGGCCGAGTATAAAAGGAACATTTCAATTATACTTACGTGTCACTCGGGAGTAAGTCGCCTCTGGTTCTTCAAGTTAGTAGCTAATGATAGTAGGAATGATTCTGTTGTGCATGCCACAACGGTATATGCATTGTAAAAGGCCTGAAAATTAGCAGCAAATGTTACGTGACCATTCATCATGGACTCAAAAAACTAATATTTGATAAACAGAGTCTTCCATCCTTCATCATGCAAACTGAAAGTATCCAGACCTTATATGGCAGTCTAGATTGTCATTTGTCAACCCTTGTTATAGGGTGCTAACTGCTGACATGTAAACATTAGGAACAACCAGGAAATTTGATACATTTGACTACAAAATGGAAAATGAATTGGAGAAGTTGGTTCACATATAGTGACCACCCAGTGAACTGTTCTGTATTCTTATCTTGAAATTAATGCCATAAAGCATCTACGGCTTTATCCTCTGAAACGAAGTCACAATGACTTAACATTCCATGTTGACTCACTAAATATTGAAAACCAATACACATTTCGATTGAAAAGAATTTGGCTTGCCACCACAGTAACAAATATTTCTATTTACTTGTGCGACCCTTTCATTTGCTTTACAATTATAGATAATTTACAAAGATGAAGAGAATCTTCGTACATAAACAGTATTTAGTGAAGAAAGTAGAATCCTTTGCAGATAGTCATGATCTCTTAAGAATGTTGCATCTTTAAATGATGTAAACTATAATAGGAGTACCTTTCAGAGTCTCTTCACTATTTCTTCAATTGCACGTTCATAATAGGTCATTCTCCGGATGCAATCTTTAGCTTCTTCGAAGCTCTTACTTTCAAATGCATTTGCAAAAGATTTAGACCACAAATCTATTTTTTCCTGTAGCTGCAACGAACACAGACCAATTAAGAATATAACATAGAGAGAAAATGCAACTATCATGTGATGACTGAACTTAGTTTACTGGAAGCACCAACCATTGTCTATGGAATTGTATTAAAAAACAAAAACACAGCTAGATGTTCCTTTCAGTATCAGAGCTATGCAGGTAAAGGGAGAGTTTCCCGGAACAACTTGATTACACTAGAGTTCTATTCATTACTTTCCACTTTTATTCATTGCTATTTGGGTGAGACAGTTACCTGAGACTGAATCTTGTTTAGAGCTTTAGAGTCTGGTGCCTCTTCAACAGATTCTCTGATCTCCATAACCTGCATTTGGAAAATTAGAGGGGGAAAACCCTTACTCATTTCTGCGTCTCATCTATATTTTCTGACATTTCCAGTGACAAGAAATGTGAAATCTAAAATGTTGAAAATTGTAGAATCTAACAGCAATTTCAGGAAATGTGAACAAAAAGTTCTCAACTCGAAACATGAATGACACGAATAAAGCAATAAATATCCCATTACTTACATCTGCAACTACCAATGCACAAATCAAACAATCTTATCCGTTAGATTTACAACTACCTTTGTAAAAGTAATGTCATCACAACTACCACATGTCGACGGAAACACCCAACATTAGTTAAAAGTCAGTCAAGACAAGCATGTAAGGACATTGTATTTTATTTTCTCGAGAGGGTACTCAAGGGAGCAGCAACCAAGTGAGTACATATCAGGTCATTTAGACTTATGTTTAGTACCTCTTACAGTTCGATCCAGCCTACTAAAATATGATTAAGACACAAAGCTAATGATAAACTATGAGGAACTGAAATTCTTCCACAAACGTTCTGCTTTCCCTAGGTACTACATCACGGCAAAGACAAAAGTAACAACAGATGCAACAGGAATTGGCATTGAGCTCCAATTAGTTACCTCAACTAGCAGGTCTGGGTCTGATATTGTTTCTTCTTCATTTACATCCACACCCACAATTTTCATCTGCATAAGCAAAATATAACTTAGTTGTATGATCATCCAAATAGCAATGATAAGCTGGGATAGATACCTGAAAAGATTAGCGAAACTGCCAAAGAAATAAAAGTTCCAAAACATAACCAAGGAATCCAAAAGCCTGAGGTCTTTCGACCAAATAACTTTGCCGACATACTAAACATCACATTATATCAAGTTCATTTGGGAAGACAGTCACCAGAAAACCCAAAAAGCAAGCATAAGCAGTGACTCACGATGTACATTGCTCTAAGGAGAGGATTGATCAGCGTGCGATATGCATCACCCACTCTAGCCGACTGTTCTCGAGCAAAATCCCTCTCTTTCTGTGTAGAGAAGGAAATAGTGCACGGACTTAATAATCTACATAATAGAAGTAAAAACATATTTAATTTCCTTTCTTCAGAAGATGGAAAACGAAATGCACCTCGGACTTCGAATGAACCAAATCAGGATGCAACTTCTTCTGCCAGTCTTTGTAATTATCATGCAAATGAGCATCCCCAATCTCATACTTCTTCTCTCTGACAATTCCACAAACACAACCTCCATCAGCGGAAAATGGAACTAGTCGCTCAAGCTGAGAACTTCCAATTGGTAACCTGCTGGCTTCCAGCAATCAAACCAAACTACCAAGACTGTATTTCGAGAAAATGATACTTACAGCCCAAATAAACGGAAGTAATCCAGGGAGCGATCGACAGGTTGGATGACACCACAGGAATCGCAAACAAGAAATAGACCTGGTTCAGGCTGGGCATCGCAGTTCCAGCACCTGGCGTTGCTAAATTCCCCCGAAGATTGAGAGCAGAAGCAGTTTCTAGGAAATACCCGAGGGTTCTGGAGAAAGCGAGCGATGGCAACAGAGGAGCTAGAGCGCTCGACGGCTGAGTTCGAGACAGGGAAGGAAGAGCAGAGTTGAAACGGTGAGCGAGCATCATGAAGCGGTGGAGGACAAGCCGTTGACGGGAAGTATCTCCGGCGAAGAAGGTGCGGAAGAGCGGCAGAGCTAAGCTTCTTCGACGTCGACATGATTCTCTTTTCACTTTTTAGCGAAAAACCGATACACTTTCGTGACACGAAATTTGGCAATTCAGTCGTTTGGCCGTGGAAATGTAGGAAGTAAGGTTGTCAAGTGGGTAAAGGCCAAAGCGTTAATGTTGTGATCGATTTAGATATTTGTAATCGGAATTAGACGACAGACTGCACGCCACAAAATTTTGGCAGCTAACCCTAATTAGGGTCATTCAAAATCTAACCTAATATGAAGGGATAGGTAATAGGATAGAATAACAACTGAATGGTTAAAGGTCGTCCTAAAATTTACTAACCATCGTCCTAACTTAATACGTAAATTACTGAATTACCCTTTCTAAAATTCAGAATCAAACTCCAAACAAACAGTCCCCTTCCCAAACCCTTCCCTTCCTCCTCGACCCGACCTCTTCTCTGCGTAGAGACGGCCGCCGCAGAGAACGCCGCCACCACTCATGCCGACACGCCGCCACGCCCCACGCCGGCGTTCGATCCTCCGCCCCCACGCCCTCTAACCGCCGTCCACCACGCCTCCAGTCCCTGTCAAGCGCGCCTCCAGTAGTCGTCGTCAGTCCGTGCTCCTCGTCGTCGCCTGTTTCACGCCGGAGAAGGTGACCTTCCATTTCGTCGAGCCCGTTCGTCAACCGAAGCCAGATTTCGGTTTCACCAGTGCTCAACCAAGTCACCATTTCGGTTCCACCGTGGCTTAACCGAGCGCCAGTTTCGGTTCTCCCATGGCGTAAACGAAGAAGGGTTTCGGTTCTCCCATGGTGTAAACGAAGAAGGGTTTCGGTTCACCCATGGCATAACCGAAGGTAATTTTCGGTTGGTCCATGGTTCAACTGAATCTGATTTTCGGTTGAACTATGGACCAACCGAAAATTACCTTCGGTTGAGGTGTTTTTTTTTTAAATACGAGATTTATACCTCGTCGGAATCGCTACTCATTGTTCGGACGTATTATCGACGATTACGACTTCAGAATGTCATCGATGAATTCGAAAGTGTGGGAGAATGAGTGTTTTTTTTCTAAGTGAAGGTGTTGTTTGTTTGCTAAAGGAAAAGTAAAGATGCCAAAAGGTTAAAAGTGTAATTTTGTTGTTTTTTAGGACGATCATTAGTAATTTTTAGGACGACATTTATCAACTCCCAATAACAACACCCTTGTTGTTACCGTAACAACATAATTTATTAAGGGCAAAATTGGAAATTTACAATAAAAATAAAAATTAGCCCTCATGTACGTGCTTTCCCCTCCGCTCTATTCTCCATTGCTGGTGTCCTTCTCCGACTGCCATTTAATCCCAAATTCCAACTCTCCTCCGGTGGAGAAATCCTACTCCGGCGCCGGCGAATCTCAAGTACACAGAGACGGATTTTTCTCCAACGACTGATTCTTCTCCAACAGCTTCGATTTGGGCTGGATCTCCATTACTTACAGTGCCGATTCTTCTCCAACGGCTTCAATCTGAGCTGGATCTCCTCGCAGCGACATGAATGATTCCACTTTTTCGGCGGCGGCAATGCGGCGGCGATTGTGGTGAGAGTCGGAGCAAAGGAAGCTGTAGGTGGAGGAGTCGGCGACGCGGGAGAGGAGACAGATTAACTGTTTCATGATTGTATGAGTTTGATTTTTTAATTGAATCTCACGGGAGCGAAGGTGGAGGTGGAGGAAGGAGGAGGGAGAGATTCGCAATTGGAGGCTGCGGTTTACTGGATGCGGTGCTACGAGGTGGCGAGGACTTCGACGCAATTGGAGCTGCTAGTTTCATATATGCTTTCCTATTATTTTAGGTTATTATGACTATATTTGTAGACCTGGCAAATTACAACCCGACCCGTTGACCCGACCCGAAACCGCCCGAAAACTAGAAATTTTTGTAACTCGAAATTCAAATGACCCGAACTCGATAACCCGTGATTTTTTGGGTCGGGTTGGGTGGGTTAGCGGGTCGACCTGTTAGACCCATTCCATTTAATATATTACTCCCAAAATATGATAAAATCACTCATAAATTGGTGAGATGTTTAAAAAAATCACAAGGATTTGAATGACATGTTTGGAGTTTAAGGATAATCAAATATCATGTGTTTCTTGTAGTAGTATTAATCTTGTGATTGTTTTTTGATGATTAGCGCAATTTATATTTTATTTCATTAGCGTGGGAGGATTTGAGAATTTGTTAATCGACATGTGTTAGGTAAACTATTGTCATGCATATGTGAAAATTTGTGTTCTTTGAGAAAATATGAAGGATGTTTGATATTGTTTCCGAGAACGCTCATAACCCGAAATGACCTGTAACCCGACCCGAAACCGAATGGGTTGGATCAATATTTGACCCGAAATAAGCCAACCAAATATAACCTGACCCGTAACCGAAGTTCTCAACCCGAAATTACCCAACCCGACCCGATTGCCAGGTCTAATATATGGATTGTAAACGATGAATAATTGAGAGATACACTACTCCACTAGGTTGATCTCGTTTGGTAATGATGTAAGAAGTGTGTTTTGTTAACGATTCTTCTTCTTTTTGTTTGTTTGCCAAAGCCCGAAGTTGTCTGGTGCAGTGGTTCTGCTGCTTGTTGAATACCTTGCTCTTTCAGCTACAAGCAGGTCATGTCATGGTAAGAGAAGAGAAGTGTACTCAATTGGAGTTGCTAGTTTCAGATATGGTTTCATTTTGCCAATTATACATGCATTATTAGTAATATGAGCCCTCGTCACAAAAGCATACAAAAAACGTATCTAAAGCATACTCGAGAAACCTCCTAATGCAGACCATAAATAGGAAAATCAATCCAAAAAAGTATACCAGAAATTTCCTAATACGTCCAACAAATTGCCTGAAACAAACCAGAGATCCCACAAAGCAACCAAAAACTGTTCGAAAGCACACCAGAAACCTCATAATGCAAACCACAAACGCCGTAAAGCAAACCACAAAAAAGCAAACCAAAAACCTCTTAGTGCAGACCACAAATCCATTAAAACAAACCAGAAACCCCACAAATCAAACCATAAAATTTTCGAAAGCACACCATAAACTTCTTAATGCAAACCAGAAACCTCCTAATGCATACCACAAACCACAACATTTGTGAAAGCACACCAGAAATCTCCTAATGCAAACCACAAACACAGTAAATCAAACAAAAAAAAGCAAACCATAAACGTCCTAATGCATACCACAAATATATTAAAACAAACCAGAAACCTCTCAATGCAAACCACAAAAGGCATACAAAAATATGAGAAACCAAACCATAAATCTCACAATGCAGACCATAACATCTGGTGGTCGTTGACCGTTGACCGGTCAACAAAGTTCGTTGACCAAACTCCGATAACCGTAGTGAGTAGATTCCGACGCTGATAGGAATATTCCAGTCCCGATGACTAGATTCCGACGCCGGTAAGCATATTCCCGACCTCGGTGAGCATATTCCGGCGACCTAAATTTTTGGCAGAAAATAAAAAATATACTTTTCTAAATTTTAAATTTTTTATTATTATTTAAACATATTTTTCATAATGACAATTTTACCCTTCTTTGATTTTACAATAGGTTAACTCAACTAATAAAAAGTCATCACAACATTAGCTTCCTATTGGTTGGAGATTAGTGTTGTTACAATAACAACACAAGGGGTGTTGTCACACTATCTAGTCCCTAATATGAATAAACATGGAAAATGTGAGAAATCCATTTTGTGTTCCAATTCCCGCTTCCATGTAATTCGCACCACTGACTTGAGATATATTATACACGATTGAACCTGGAAAATATGGTATATGATATACGATTGAACCTCTCCCAACAACTCGAGTTATTGAGACCAACTGGTTTATGACATGGTATCAGAGCTAGTTTGGCCAAGTGGTCGTGTGTTTGAATCTCCACGACTAGGGGTGAGCATTCGGTTGGTTCGGTTTGAATCGAACCAAACCAGGACATGCCGAATTTCCGATGTAACCAGCACCCCAACCGAATTCGAACCGAGCTATAATTTGGTTCGGTTCGACCGAACCGAATTACAGCTCGGTTCGGTTTTAATGCCCAAAACCGAAATCTACAGCTACTGCCCAACCATTTTTGTCTGCTGCCTTCTGGTCTGTTTCGCTGGAACTGGAAATATGGCATGGGGCAGGCTGCTCACTGCTGCAATTTGGCATGGGGCTGGCTGCTAACCTACCATTTTTTATACTTTGGAAGTTTGGAGTCTGACTTCGGAGTTGGAGTGTAGGAGTAGAGGAGGCGAGTGCCGAGTGTCGTCGGAGTCGGCAGAAGATTGAGATTCAGTGGCGGCCGGAGCCCAGAGGAGACTCGGCGGCCGACGGGTGCTTGCCTGGGTCTGGGTCACTGGGTGGGATTGCGAGAAGCGGAGAGCCGGAGACCGGTGCCTGGTGGCGAGCAGCGAGGGTGAGGATCGAGTCAAGAGGAAGATGAAGTAGCCTCTCTCACTCTAAGCCCTCAGGTCGGGCCGTCGACGTCGCCGTGCTCGGGCAGTGGAGGAGGAGTCACAGTCGGCAGTCGCTGCAAGTGCGTCGGACAGTTCCCCTTCCCTTTCCCTTTGCCGCGATTCTTCCTTTCCTTCCCCAGTGGCCAGTTCCCCTTCCCTTTCCTTTTGCAGTTTGCCGCGATTTTGTTAATTCGATAGACCGCTAGGGTTAGGTCGCAGACGACGGTGGGTCGAGTTGTTGAAGTCTGAAGAGGCCACCAGCCCACCAGACCAGACGCACCAGACGGCAGCAAGCAGGGAGCAGGCCCAGCCGCATAGGCCATGATGGGAAGCCCAATCCAATTTGTTGGACTGGGGCGGAGTGGGCTGGAAAAAGAAGGCTGGGCCGCGAGTATTGGGCTGGGATTCAGGCAGTGGGTTTACATTTTCAGAATTCGGTCGGTTTTTCAAATTTCGGTTCGGTTCAAACGAACCTGATTTCCAAAATTTCCCCTATTTACATCCGAATTTCGAACATAATTACAAGTATTTCCGTTTCGGTCGATTTTTATTCGGTTCGGTAAAACCGAACCTAATGCCCACCCATATCCACGACCCCCAATATTAATAGTTGATTAAAGCTGAAGGGGCGTGTAAGAGTATGGTATAAGATCCATAATAACCTTCTCCCAACAACTCGAGTTATTGGAACCAGCTGGTTTGACCAAGTGGTCGTGTGTTCGAATCTCCACGATCCCCAATATATCACTTAATTAAAGCACAAGGTATGGTGGACCTGTGCATACCTCAAGCACGTAGGTTGGCTTTCGTTTGAGGAGGCGTGTTAGAGAGTGCTATAAGATCGACATGTTATCAGAGCCTTATGTGACCGAGAGGTCTTGTGTTCGAAACCCCACAACCCCCATTTGTTAAGCACATGGTATTCTTGTCTTCAGACCTGTGCAAACTTCAAGCCCTTGTGAGTGGCTTTCTTTTGAGGGGGCGTGATAGTGTTTGGTATATGATCCACGATTGAACCTCTCACAACAACTCGAGTTATTGGCACCAACTGGTTTATGACACATTCAAGCAAACACAAACCAGGATTTTTTCTCAAACTACTAAAGTTATTTAAAAAATATCAAAAAATATCTCTTTCAAGTCAGTATCATGTTGCCAAGTCAATATTACTAACAAAATTGCTAACTAGAAGTTAACATTTGACTAATTCTTAGTATTTCGATAAATTTGGTTAATAAAAAAGAATCCGAAAAAGGTTTGGCTAATAAATAGCCATTACCCAAAAATCTCAAAATACAACACTCATAGAAAATATTCCCAACATAGAAGGTGACATGCCTCTACCGTCACACTAGAAAGTGGCCAAGTGTAACCACCTACTAATGCATAGTATAGCGGGTTTAGTTATAATGTCAACCCGGGTCCTAGGTGTAATGACTACTCCGTGAAAATCTTATTATTTAGCGGTTCAAGTGTAGTGAAGGTCTAACTAAACTAGCAAGCAAAAACAGTGAAAGTTGTGTTCAAGTTGAGAGAGGACACCCAGATATGGTTCCCCCTGGACTGCAGTTAAGCCATGTTATAATTCACCAAGTTCAAGTTCAATGATAGTTATACCGCGGGAGGTTCTTAGACAGTCTGCTGTCTCGACTAAAGGTCTCCAGACCCTTTCAATCTGATTCCACGGCGGGCGACTAACCTCCACCGTAGTAAACAGATTGAGGCCCTAACGAACCAAACCTCCTCTACCGGAGTAAATCCGGTACAAAATAGTGAATTGACTCCTCGATTAAAGTCGTCAATTCACTACCTTCAATCAAGGGTGCTCTATCAACCTAGGCAGATATTCTCTTTCTAGGTCAAAGCATAAATAACAGGAATTTGATCAGGATTCATGCCATTTAGGAAATCAAACCTCAATTGAATATAATCAATATCAACGAATTCGTACTAGGGTTCATACAATCTTGGGTTCTTCATACCCAGGTGAGTGAGAGAGTTTACTCCATAGAGAGAGAATAGAAATCTAGAAAACATGCTGTGAAGGATGAGATTCTGCTTTTGGCAATCAATCGACACTTCTCCAAGGTTAAGCCGAGCTCCAATGGTGATGAAGATCAATTTAGGGCGCTTGGAGATTCTGGTTCGTCGCTCTCTCTCTCTAGGTATCTGCTTTCTTTCTCTAAAACTCGGAACCCTTGTAAAATTGGCCTTCTTTTCCTCAAAAGGGAGCAGATCGCCATAATACCCGGTCGGGTATTTCAGCTGCCCGGCCGGGTATTTTGAAACGTAGCGCAGTGGGGAAAGAGAAATACCCGATCGAGGTTCAGAATACCCGATCGGGTATTTTAGCTATCCGGTCGGGACCCCTTATGGAATTCTGGCATCCAAAACTTCTTATCCCCGGCCTCCTCTTGTATTTTACCCGGTCGGGTATTTTAACTCCTGACCGGGTATTTTCTTCTTCCAGCGCCCCTTTCACTCCAACGTCCTCCCTTTTGAACCAAAACTCGTTTCCACGCCTCCATGTCCAGCCAAGTCCTGAAATATGACATTGACGCACAACCCTCTTACAAGTTTTTAAATTACTTCTATATTATTATCATATCTAAAGTGGGAAACAAATTCTCAAGAAGAAGAATGCGGGATTGCTGAGTCTGAAACCCTACTTGTGGTAACCAGGCTCTGATATCATGTGGAATTCAGACCCAAAATATCGTAAAGGAACCCGCAGACACCTCAGTGGCTCAAGGCCTCCAATATATACAAAAGAATCCACAACCCCTTCTTCGCGAAGGGAAGTAAAGTTTACCCTATACAGCTATACAACGGTAACAAACGGAAATCAAAACTACCAACCAATTTAAGAAGAACACGTAAGCTGTACAGTAAAAAACGGAAAAGAGAACTATAGCTAATGGAAACGATGTCGTATCTACCCAGCTCTTCACTTGCTTTTGGGGAAATACGACGCCAGTCTTCGTTCATTCTTCAATAGAAGTATCTATGACTAAAAAAAAAGTGAGGATAACAGGTTGGCATTGAGCAAGCAGAATGTGAATTGATTAGCGGTGGCGGGGCAGCTGTTGGAGTGCTGGGACCATATCTAGTCGCATTCCTATCTGCATGGAAAAGTTTTTTTCAGAAAATAGTGTGTCAATTGGTGCATTGCCTCCCGTGACCTGCCGACATCAGCCCGTGTTGCGTGCTGTTCTTGAATATATACTAGTTTAGCTAGGGACAAAGCTACACAGGGCTTCTCTTCTGTCCTCTTCTCCAATTCAAATCAGTCATCATATCATGGAATTGGCGTATAATGGCATTGGCATCATTACTGCTAGCTGCCCGAATTTATGGACTCACTCCAGTCCATCCATGGTTCACGAGCACCCCTTCTTTTTTTTGGCCGAGTCCAACCCGAATTAAAAAGGCAAGGCCAATATACTTATGAACTAGATCGAATTTGGATTAAGTTGCCTCAAAACATCAAGTGAACTAATGACTCGTAAAGTATTCACTTGAAAAGCTAGCTTAGAGAATTAATCCGACTAAACCAAATCAGAATATGGTTAAACCAAATCAGAATTTGGATGTATAGCTAGGTATGACCAGATAATATTGCCCGCACTTATTCACCATCTATATATAGCTGCCAGCTTTTGCATATACCAACATGATAATTCATATTAAGTGTCATGTTGGGTGTTTTAAACTCGTTGATCACAAAGAGTAGTTAGAAAATTATATTACTTGTGAGGAATTTGGATTGCTAGTTAGCCTTTTGTAAATGGTAAACTATATTCTTTCCTTTGATCTTTTGATGATGCCACTAAGCCTTCTACCCAAAATCAGTAGCGGCCGAGAAATTTTTTCTACGAGTGTCTTCTTTTGAAATTGAAATAATAATTCAAAAATTAAAACTAAAAATACCACGACATGCTTTCATATTATGAAAAATATAGTAAAATACACTTAGTCGCTATGGTACTCTACTAAAAAAAATCTTTTTCAATATATCATATCAGATAATCATTCACGAATTGATTGACTATTCGATTTTGAAACTTATTCTTAATGTTGTCTAATCCGATGAATATGATAGAATCACCTTTGCTTCACCATAAGCTAACATAATTCACAAATTTCTTTTAATCTAAAGAATAACTCGTCATTTTTTGCATAATGATAATAATTCTCAAACTGTCCTAAAAGAAATGAGTAAAAAGGGTGACCAAACTCATTAGGATGAAAAGTCTTATTAACTTCTCTTTCTCAAAAGTGGTAAACTCGTTCTCCGGACTAAACAAGTCATACAAGTCAATAGCCGAGTAAAACAATAAAACATGACAATGATGCAAGTTTTGTCAATATCATAAAGTTGGGGATTGATAATTTATTTTGTCGAGTTTGGATAAAAATTGGGGAATTGGGTGTAATCAGACTTTGTTACAGATTATCATTGCATTTATGTTTTAAACATAACAACAAATTGTTTGTAGTGTAATGTATAATATTTTCTCCAATAATTACAGTGTTGGAGGTTTTAATTATAAAGACTATTTATCTATTATCTTTTCTTTTCCACAGATGTTAGGGGTGTCTCGAGCACTCCCGAATGACAATGAATCTACTCTTGTTCTAAACTCAAAATACTATCGGAGGATCAATCATTTTTACCAAATATTAGGGATGTTCCGGGACGGGATACCCTAAAATTTCATGGATCCACCACTCCCTAAAATAATTAAACATAAGAGTAGGATACAACACAACAAGACAATGAATTTATTTTGAAATGATCATTCCATATACCAAATTCAACTTCCTACATTGTGCCATCATCATTAACCTTATCAATCACTACATTCAAGTTTCTAGCCATGTCCTCTTGCAAACATGATTGAAGACACCCATAAAATTCATCGTTTGAGGACACTCACCAGTCACCATGATCGTCTTTCAACACTATATCCACAAAAAAGGATGCATGCACACACAATTAGCAAGCAAGCGCTGTTGTCGACTAACGGTCGCGTAAGAGAATAACCAATTAATAATATTTCTTTTGAGAAAAGAATAATAAAAAACAAAAATCTCCCCACCTCATCTCTTCCACGTATATATACATATATCTTAAGAAAGTTTCATGCACAAACACTTGGAAAGGAAGAAAAAAAAAACTTCACCTTATCCGTAGCTTGCTCGTCGCCAACATGGCCCGTCTCACAACAGTTTTCCTCTTCCTCTCCCTTCTCCTTTCCTCCGCCGCCGCCGCCGACGCCGCCGCCGACACATGCTCTCCGCCGTCCGACGACCCCTCCCGCCTCTCCGTCATACCCATCTACAGCAAATGCTCCCCATTCCCTCCCCCACCCCCCGCCGTCGCCACCTCCTCCCTCCTTGACACCGTCAACCACCTCGCCGCCAAAGACCCCGCCCGCCTAACCTCCCTCATCTCCGCCTCCGCCGCCGCCGTCGCCCCCATCGCCCCCGGCCAACACCTCCTCAACACCGCCAACTACGTCGTCCGGGTCAAACTCGGCAGCCCGGCCCAAACCTTCGCCATGGTCCTCGACACCAGCAGCGACGCCTCTTTCGTCCCTTGCTCTCCTTGCTCCGGCTGCTCCTCCTCCTCCTCCGCCGCCGCCGCCGCCTTCTCCCCCAACGCTTCCTCCACCTTCGGCTCCCTCGACTGCTCCGTCGCCCAGTGCTCCCAGGTCCGGGGCGGATCCTCCTGCCCCGCAACCGGACCCGAACCCGCCACGTGTCTCTTCAACCAGTCCTACGGCGGGGACTCCTCTCTCTCCGCCGCTCTAGTCACCGACTCCCTGACACTCGGGAACGACGTCGTCCCGGGTTTCGCGTTTGGGTGCGTCCGCTCCGTTTCCGGAGGGTCCATCCCGCCGCAGGGACTGTTGGGCCTGGGCCGGGGCCCTCTCTCGCTCCTCTCCCAGACTGGGCCGCTGTATTCGGGGGTTTTCTCCTACTGCCTGCCCAGCTTCCGATCCTACTACTTCTCCGGCTCGCTTAAACTCGGCCCAGTGGGCCAGCCCAAGTCCATCCGCACCACCCCGCTGCTCAAGAACCCGCACCGCCCCTCGCTCTACTACGTCAACCTAACCGGAATTAGCGTGGGTCGGGTCAGGGTGCCCGTCGACCCGAAGTCGCTGGCGTTCGACCCGAGTACCGGGGCGGG
The DNA here is from genome assembly GCA_946122785.1 of Linum tenue. NCBI lineage: Eukaryota > Viridiplantae > Streptophyta > Magnoliopsida > Malpighiales > Linaceae > Linum > Linum tenue. The sequence continues at coordinate 88,890,715 of CAMGYJ010000008.1, read as the reverse complement.
TACGGTCATCGATTCGGGCACGGTGATAACCCGGTTCGTGGAGCCCGTGTACGCGGCGATACGGGACGAGTTCAGGAAGCAGGTGAAGGGTCCCTTCTCCAGCCTGGGAGCGTTCGACACGTGTTTCGGGGAGGCGGCGGAGGCGCCGGCGATCACGCTGCGGTTCGAGGGCCTGAACCTGACGCTGCCGATGGAGAACAGCTTGATTCACAGCAGCTCCGGGACGGTGGCGTGCCTGTCGATGGCGGCGGCGCCTAATAACGTGAACTCGGTGCTGAATGTGATAGCCAATCTGCAGCAGCAGAACCTCAGGATATTGTTCGATGTCAAGAACTCTGTGGTGGGGATTGCCCGTGAGCTCTGTAACTAGATAACAGGATGCTGATCTTCTTCCTGTTATCCACATTTCAGGTTACCCAAAAAAAAAACAGAGGAAGAAGGTGTCTTCTCTGTTTTCGTTTGTGTTAAATGCAAGTTTGACAAGCTTCTTCACTTTGTTTGTGTTACGCCTTAATTTTCTTCTAAATCTTATCCCGTCATTTAAACGACAATGCAGCGTTCATCACCATGATAGTTTATCTGTGATGACTGATGATAAAGGTGAAAGTGTTGTTGAGTAGGAACCGTTCCGCACATGGTAATGATTTTGAAAGTAGTAAAGACTGCAAACCAAAACTGCAACCACTAGGACAAGGAACAATACAGCAGAAACTTCACATCTCAAATATTCTCAATACATTCCAACGGCAAACCAGTAGAACTCCTACCCAAACCTATTAAGCTGGCTACAAGATCAACGTACCATTTGGTACAAATGAATTCCATAAGTTTTGAGCAATTCATTTTGAAATGAATTTTTTTTTTTTGTGATTGGTATTTAAACTAATTCATTTTCAATTCTAAATTTTGAATCCTACGGAATTGGAACTAGTTATAGCAATTCCGATGAATTGAGATGCAATTTCCAAATGAACTCCACAAGTATTTACTAGTTATAATGACATAATTATCCTCATTTATTAACTAAATTACTTTTACATTTATTATTCGGTGCCAATTCATGCAGCATGAGGAACATTGACAAGAATTTGATTGCAATGCTAGTAGCATATGCCGGTTATTTGACATTCTGTTTCAATTGTATCAGTACGTTGAGAAGCCACAACTAGAGCATATGTTTCATCGTCGAAATATTAGAAAAGAACTAATGTATAGAATAGAAACACAAGAACACTTTTCATATTCTATGTATGAGACCAAGGTGTTTTTAGAAGATGGATTTTCAATTTGGATTTGATCTCTCCATCAACAACCATAGAACACAATTTCTCTTAGACCCAGCAACGAGTATAGAACATATTACGTTGCTCTAGCTCTTCTCCCATTGTCGGAATTTGCAGAAAGCTTGTAATCTTCTTCTCCTATCTACTGATATGAACCGGAGATCTGATACCAACTAATAAAGAATCTCGAGCTTGTGAAAGCTTAGGTTCTTTTGTCAAAGTCGCGAAGCTTCAATCTTTATAGGGTTTTTATGATATCTTCTCTCAAAAAATCGAAAAGTAAAGGATAGGGCGGAAATTGTCGTGCAATCTCAAGAAAAAATCATGAGAAGGCTCGAGTAATATAAGGTTAGCAACTCGATCACAATAAAGGGGAATACCTGATTGATACAGAGCTCGCTCGAATGTTGGAGATCTACCAACAAACAAGGACAAAATTCACGAGTGAACACTCTTGTGAAAAATTAAACATAATCTCCCTCAAAATAGAATTTACAACCCTTTAAATAGTTCCGAAAAATTAAACTAATGAAAGTAAAGAAAAGGAAAAAGAATTCTAAATTAAAAAGTAACTAAAACTCGTGAGCCCAAAATACCCAATCGACAACATAAAATACCCTATTGAGTATTTTAACCCTCACGATAGGGGGTCCTTCTGATCCAAATACCCTATCTCGAACCTCAGATCCCCTATACGGGATTTTAACCCACATGACAGGGTATTTTTCTTGATCACCATATGATCTCTAGGCTGCTCGTTTGGTGTCCAGAAAGCTTCAATGTTCTCACCCAACGCTTTCACAATCTTTATCAAGACTTGTGCTCTCATTACCCACACCTAGATTCCCTCGAATGTCTCCCAAACAAAATGAGTAAGCTCCCAAAGTAGGTACCATGAGTTGTTTTCCAGACTTAGCCAAATTTCCAGCTTCTTCTTCCCTTGACTTGGTTTCTTCTTTGAAAATAAATGGGAATGGTTTTGTTCACAATCCATGATCACATTAGTAACATGATGGAAATGACCGTGATTCCTTTTTAAATGAGTTTGTGCATGAATGAAATCATCAAAATCGCTCCATTAGTGATGAATTGCAAAGTTCTTCACAATGAGCTTGATGTTTTGACTGACTTGATATGCTTTAAATTAGCAAACTCTTTTAGCAACATTCTCTTTTGGGAGGCTAGTGTCATAGCTATGGGTGAAGCGGTTATATGCAAAACATTGACCATTTGATATGTTTGGATACCGTGCTTACTTGCATCACTTGTGAGTTTCTGTCTTTACCAATGAGTCTCTGTGTTTTGAATGTTTTTTTATGGGGTGAACTGTATCATTATAAAATAAAAAAATCCTACCTGACAAGTAAAATATCAGAAAGTTGCCATAACAATTAAAGTGTGGGTAAAGTGCCAAAATCGTGTTAGGCAATCACTCATTGCACAGGGGGATTATGAAAGGTTCAATTGAGCATCGGTTCACGACTCTACGATGTTGATTATCAAGTACAATCCCCTGCCGAGTGAAGTGTCGTTTGAGAATGTGCAACGACCCTCCATACGGACGGAGAAAAAGGATTTAAAAGAAGCCCTTATGCGTGTGATAAGAAGCAAGAATTGCTCTTGCTCGGCCACCGGTAGTAAGAAACAAATCCCACATTTACTAAATACGACTACTCGGCAAGCAAAATCATAAAGAGAGAAAGACTCTCCTTGTAAAAAAAGGTAGGGATGTGATTAAAGTTCAAACCAAGTTTGCTAAAAGCTTCCCACATGCGTTTTTTAGACTCTTGTGCTTAGTTGGTTGCTTATTGAAGAGAGTAAGCCAGATTGTCCTCACGAGATTTGCACCTCACTGATGTGGTTACGTTCTCCTAATAATTGTTGCACTATAAGTTGTTAATTACCCACTACCGATGATCTAAATTGTGTTTTGCTAATTTGGTAGGTTGCACCAGATTTGAGTTAGTCAATGTTCAATGGTTGCAAAGACTATGAGTGTGGGGTGAGAAGTATGATCATTGAAGCACAACTCATCCAGTGAGAAAGAAACTACTGATTATCACAGGAGTACAAGGATAAATTTATGGTATTAATGTTGTGTTTCGTGTGTCGTGGGTCTTGTGTTTTGAGCAGGGTTGTGTCTCCCTAGTCTGTGTTGTGCTTCCTCCAATCATCGTTCTCTTGCCTGAGTCGTTGCTAAGGGACAAGTAAGTATTGAGTGTGGGGGTGTGATAATTGTTGAAAATATATTGATTTTGTGTGCCTAATGTGATTATTTCATGATATGTTTGAGAAATATGATTCTTGTTTTAGGAACAATGGACTATGGAATGGTTGAAATTCCATTACCATCCTATGTTAGAGTTTTTTTTATGTATTTTAGGTGGAGAAAATGATAAAATGACGGCACATGCGGATTGCAGTAGCACAAGTAAATGGAAAAAGAAGGAAAAAAAGATGGTATAGAACTAATTGGAGCAAGAGCTTTGATGGACCGACCTCCCCCTCTATTGATGCGGATCGTTTCGAAAAGGGAATTAATTCCCTTATGGTGAATGGAAACAAAAGGTGGCAGAGAAGAAATTAAGAGGGACATTCTTCAAATTAAATGGACCAAGTTCTTTATCTTCTTGTCCATGAATGGAACGCAGTGTTTGGAGGAGATTTCTTTGGACCAAGGAACCGGAATTAATTGGAGGATTATTTGGGCCGAATAATTGGAGATGGGCAGAGCTTGTTAGCCGGGATTTGGAGACCTGCAATTGGAGAGGGATTTTGGTTCATTCTTGGGATTGGCCACTAATCCAATGACTTGTAGTTAATTAGGTTATTACTTATTAGCGACAATGAAACCCTAATAAATGTACATATTTCATGTGACATATTAACTTATCGAAGCACAGTGGATTAATAAGGTGTTGTGCGGTTTTGATTGGGATATTCATCTTCAGGCTAAATAGTTAATTCATTGACCTATGGCATTAGAATTTGATTTAATTGTTTAGTACGTAGTAATTCCCAGCATGGATAGCTAGCACACTAGAGATATCTTGGCTATAGAGATATGGATTAAACTTGTAGCGAATTATTTTTTCTATAATAGGTAGTGAATCCCGGTAATTCTTCAGAACTTTCTCCATTGAATTTCTCCCGACATCTTTAATTTGCTGGTTTTGGTTTATTACTTTGCTATTAGATAATAATTTCACTCAAACTATTTCCACCTATAGTTTGCTCCTTAAAATTGAGAGAACATAAGGTTTTCCCAGTCCCTGAGAGTTGATACCCGAACTTCCCGGTTTACTACGAGATAGGAATTTGCATATACACGCTTTTGCCCTATCAAAGAGTCTCAAAGTCTTCCACAAAGACACAATGATATTTGTTAACATTTATAATTAAAATAAAAAGGTAATAACGTTGACAATTGAAATTATAATGCAATTAAATAATTTATTTTGATATAATTCCGTTCAAGTTTAGATCAGGGTGGTAACACCCAATTTGTTAGCATGGTGCTACAAAAACTCCAACCAATAGGAACATTATATTGTGATGTTTTTTTTATATTTAAGGGGTTGAACACAATGACAACTGATTTTTAAAGAGATGAGTATGCTTGTCATTTTAAAATTTTAGGAGAGGAACACGTTTGTGGCGCTACCCATTTATTTCGCGTCCCGTCCTTAGCTGACAAGAACCACAAGTATCATGAACCAGACTAGAACCATAACAAACCACACCACAAATAACATAAAGTAGATCAAAAAGCTTATAAGTCAATCACAAGTCTCCTAAAACATATAAGAAATCTTATAAAGCTGACCACAAGTTTCTTAAAACATATCATAAATATCATATAATTAGGTCACAAATTTCTTGAGGCATGGTAGAAACATCATAAACTAACCACGAGTTTCTTAAAAAGGCTAGAAACCTCATACAACATACCAAAAACTCTACCGAAAGATTGTTAAAGTAGAACAAACACCTAATAAAGCATATCACAAGTTCCCTAAAGCAAACTATAAGTCTCATAAGCTAACCACAAGTTTCTTAAAGCCTGCTAGAAACCTCACAAAAGCATACCACAAGTTCTCTAATAACAAAATACAAACCTCATAAAGCTTACTACAAGTTTCGTGAAGCATACTAGAAATATGTGCAACCACATCAAAACTCTCATGAAGCAGATGAGAAACCATACCAGAAACCTGACGAACCAAATTAGAAACTTCAAAAAGAATGACAAGTAATGAAAAAGTTTAAAATGGTGAAATAAACTTTTTATGATGGTATTTTTCACAAGTAGTCGTTGTTTTTTTAACACAGAGAGAGTACGTGATGGAGTAACTACTATGTAAAGTAGTTATCATAATACCTCTAATAATTATATGTTAGCATAATGGTAACAGATAGGGTATTAAAGTATCTACATTGATTTTTTATTTTAAATTGCAAGATGACATGATATGAGCTTTTGTAATTACAAAACGAATTTCGTGATGTGGACATCCATTGCATATTTGCAATCTTGCAAGAAATGAAATTGCATGTGAAAGCCAAAGTGCGCTATAAAAAGGTGAATAATGAGCCTCTGCAGTAAAATAATCTATTTTCTGTATTTTTATATCCCCTAATTTAAGCACATATGCAATTGCAAGTAAACTGTATTGATGTAGATATGATAAAAATTAATATGAATCAAATTGCATAACTAGTTATACAAAATTGATTTTACAATTACATTGGTATGATCCTCTTAGTATCCTATACAATCCCTTCAATCCATTGGCTCTCAATTAAATGTTTACAACTATTTGTCATACCAATTGTTTAGTTACAATATAAACTAACAATAAATTTCATAACCTCAAAGAATTTTACAATACTTTATAACATGAGTGTTTCACTTTTTTGTTTTTATGGTACAAATTGAACTTGTACTTTTAACGTTATAGTATAAATTTGGTTTGTACCTTTACCTTTTGTACAACTATCTTTATGGTACAATCTAAATTTGTACCATAACAAATATGTACAAATTTCTTTATGGTACAAACTGAACTTATACCTTTGACGTTATGATACAAGTTAAATTTTTAATGCGAAACATCAATGCTTTATAGTTTAGTAGAAGGACTCAATAATCAAGTAGTGGTGCACAACTTTGTAGTCCAAATGATTAGGATACAACTTTCTTTATGGCTAAATTTGTACATTTATTTTATGCTACAAACTGAGCTTGTACCATAACACATATGAACAAATTTCCATATGGTAAAAAATGAACTTATACTTTTAACGTTATGGTATAAATTCAATTGATACCTCAAAATACCAATACTTTATGGTCTCAAGTTCAAACCATTAGGATATTAAACTCAATTAAAAAGGTCTCAAGTTCTAAGTTATCCTTCAATAAAGACTTCATGAGTTACTCTTTCAACTTTCAGCCCACAACATTCTGGAAAAAATTCAAAACTACCAATGTTTTAAAAAAAATTACAAAAATACCACCCATTACCAAGAATTTCCAAAAATACCACCGTTTATTAAAAATTGCTCCACTAAGGGGCTGTTAATATAGAAACCGCACAACCAGGCCGCGGTTTACCATAGAACCGCCTGGTCAACAAGCGGTTTGCCTATTTTGGCAAAAATGCTCTTCGAAAGAGCAGTTTTCCTGACTGCCCTACGACAAAACACTTCCCCAGGGAGCGGTTACATGTCGACATGGTAAAACGCTCCACAGAGAAGCGGCTTACCATGTCGACACATAAACCACTCCCCCCACCAGCGGTTTGTGCCTGGTCACCCGACATCCGACATGTCGGTATGCAGGAGGTTGTAGGGGTGGGGGCTGCATGCCAGACTAAAACCGCTCCCCCCTACGGTTTGTAGTGTAAAATTTTCCTATAAAAGGCAGGTCCAGAAAACTCATAATCTTCACTTCATTCCTCCTTCTTCTTCAAATTTCAGTTGTGCACCTTTAAATTATTTAGTTTTTGCGATTAACGTTAATTCGTAAGTCTGTTTTGTACTACTTTTCATTGTCCTTTGTGATTTTTATGTTAGTAACTTAATTATAGTTTTATTGCAGATGGCATTCCAAAGGTTCACGCTTGAGTTGCGGCGGAATGGTTACACGGAAGAGACCGAAAATGGTGTAAGTTACGTGGGTGGCAATTTTTATAAAATGAAGGTCCGTACGAGACCAATGCTTGAAGAGCTCCATCAAATGTGCACTCAGATTACCTACATGGATGACCCTAGAAGAGTTGATCGTATGGTGTATCAATATCCAAACAGACATGACGGGTCGCTGTGGAATGACGAATTCCTCCTTACCACTTAGGAGGACGCTGATGTCATTGTGCAATTTTTGACCACCAATAAAATTGAACAAGCGGAGATGTTCGTTTACACCGAGGCAGTCGAAGGCGGTGTAGGTCATTCTGGAGATGGCCAAACATCTGGTATCCACGGTGGGAGTGTATTATACGAAGATCATCCCCACCAGGAGTACCAAGACTCGAGCTGGAGACAAGAGTATCATGATGGAACTGGAGGTCATCATCAATCCTTCCCATCATATGAAGAAGAAGCTCAACAGGCGGATGGGAACCAACAAGCAGGCTATCAGTACCCACCCGAGTATAACTTATACCAAAGCGGCATTAGTTACCAAAACTACCATTACGGAGCTAGTGAAGGTGCCTTTCATGATGATCATCAGGTGGAAGAAGAGGTCAATCCAAGTCCAGTTAATGACCCTGAGGTTGAAGAAGAGGAAGGCGATGTCAGTGCAGACAGCTTCGATCTCTCTACCAATGCTGTGATGAGTTGGCGGTCGATCTTTATTCCATTAAAGTGCCTAATCGGATCCAATCTTGCCCTTTTTAGAAAGGGCAAGATAACGTAGTTCCATTCAAGCACATTCGTCGTACCCCTATAGCGGACTATATGGTATGCATCCTAGAGAAGAATTTAACTTTCACTATAAGTTGATGATTTATACATATATAAATCTATTATAACAAAAAAATATTAATTAAATCAAGGTTGTTTCCGAGAAATATACATTATCTAATAAACTTTAATTTTAACATACACATAATATCAAATATATTATTTTGTACTTCATATTGATTGTTTTCAATAATTTAAAGCAATACAAGTACACTCGTAAGACTCTTAGGAGAGGTATACATCTCCTTAGAAACACAGTCTGTTTGACAGAAAAATGGGGGATCCGAGGATCGGTTAGAACCCGATTTTCCCAGGTAATGGGAGGATCAAGATGATCGCTTAAGACCCCATTTCATTAGAGATGCATTTCTTTATAAAGAGTCTAAATGAGTGTTGTATTGTATTGATTTAAATTATTGAGAATAATCAATACGATTAACAATGAAGTAATTTATTGTACAAACAAATAAATTACGTTAACAAAATAAAAATTACAAGAGATGATAAATAATATGTACCTTGTGGTCGTTCCAAACATCTCTTGAATGATGATTGTATTGATCGTATAAAATAATCGGATCAATCGGTCCTTGATCAACATAAGATCGTTGATTGTATATATCAACATCCTGCCCAACCTACGATAGCATAACAACAACATAAATCAATTAATATATAAATTAAATAAACCATTATAACAACAACAAAAATTGGGTAAAATGAGTACGTACTGCTTGATAATCATCATAGTAAATACCCTCTTCTTGGATAAAATCGGCCATTTTTTCAGAATTCGGACAGAGATTCGACGGTTTTTTAGTGAAAACCAAAGAATTTTTTTTTGAAAACAGATCGGACTTAGCCGCAACCAACAAAACAACTACTTCCAAGGTTTTTTGGTGGGGAGGGGGATGGGTAGAGTGAGGAACTTAGAGAGAGAGAGAGAGGAGAATGGGGTTTGGTGTGCCGAAAATGGGAGGAAGGGGGTGGGTTTATATAGGGACGAAACCGCGTGCCGGAGGGGCGGTTTGGTCTTTTTACCCCGCGCAAAACCGCGCCTCCCGCACGCGGTTTACGTTTCCCAACGCGCAAACCGCGCTTCTGGGCAACAGTTTCCCTTGGGCGACGCGGATCGCTCCGCTGGCAGGCAGTTAGGCCGTCAGATCGCCTCCCATCCTGCGGTTGCATGGACTGCCACGTGGAAGCGCGTTTTGTCAGCTGCCCGAAGGCAAACCGCGCTTTGCCCGCGTGGTTTGACTGAGAACCGCGCCTTCGAGGCGCGATTTATGGGGAAGGGTGGTATTTTTGGAAATTCTTGGGAATGGGTGGTATTTTTGTAATTTTTTTTTAAACAGTGGTAGTTTGGATTTTTTCCGGATAAATGTGATACACTGAGAGATATACAACATGCTGATTATGGATTGTTTGATTGGAAACTGATGGATTTAGTTGTGCAGGGGTACTATGAACTGGATTTTTGGTTTTATGTGTTGTTTATGTCTATTGGGTGTCTTCTTTGGGTATATATGGGGTCTTGTGTCCTTATAATTGGCCGAGGAAGAGACAAGATGCTGGAAGTGGTGGTCTTGAAGTGGTATGTTGGGGTTTGGCAGGTCTGGTGTACTGCGAGGATGATGGTGGTATAAAATTGTGGGATTTATATTTGTTGCTTTTTCAAACCCAGATTGCAGATGGTTACTTTGGTGTTTTTTATCTTTGGATTAAAGTAGGTGATCTAGGATTATTTTCTCCATATGTTAGCCCTCTGCTTGGTGCGAATCACTGTTAGCTACCTTTTATACATCTACCATTGGTGATTAGTAATGTCCCTGCTTGCAAAGCCATTTGTAGTTGGTTTGTGGTCAATGATGTCAGATTAATTTGGTCCCATAGATTATGGATACTGTCTACTGCTTATAAATGTGATGGGGTGATTTTGTTAGGGAGTGATCTATGTTGTAACAGCTCTGGATGTACTTATTTATGGGACTTTACTAAGGAGTGGCTTTGTTTGGATTTACAATTGGATGGTGGCCAGGAGATCGACCCAGATCTTCTGGGAGTTGAAGGGATTCTGAATAGGAAAGTGGTTTCCTCGGCTGCCCGAACTCAGGAGTTTATGACAGCTGGGCTTGGGGGTGAGCAAACACAATCTGGTGGCCAGAATCAAGGGAGCAATGGGATTCATGATCGATCAGGAGGTGTTGGTCAGCAGCCTAGGCGCTATTCTGCTGCAAAAAAGGAAAGGCGAAAGTGGTGGATGATGGTAAGGTGAAGCCTGTGCCTCGACCACGAGCCCGGAACTCAGGGATATCTATTCAAGAGCCTCTGCCTCAGCAGTCAATGTCCACAAAAGCTGCCCCTGACCCTGCTGTTCGTGAATCTGCAAAAATGAAAGGCAGAATGGGAAGATCTGGGCAGCAGAAACCGATGAGCCCTAAGCCAGGTTTCAAGATGGGAATTGGCGAATGAGAAGAGATGATGTTTGGCAAGAAGAGATCTAACCAGGTGATGATGACAGAACCTGAAGATCAAGCTCTGCCGCCTAAAAAACTCTGTTTTGATGTTGTTGACTTGCAGGATGTGGGGCTGGAAAATGATAATCTGCTGGGTGAGGAGGAACAAGAGGCGGAACAGAATGAACAAGAGCTAGATGGAGATGGAGACGAAGATGCGGTGGAGGAAGCCAGCCAGGAGTGGCACCAAGAGGATAAATAAAGTTAATGTTTTGGAATTATCGTGGCATTGGACCGGTCACGACAATTCGACAGTTAGAGTCTTTGAAATTTAGTTATTTGCCAGATGTTATTTGTCTTTCAGAAACTATGTCGAATGCTGGTGTAGTTGCTCGCCAGATGAGGTGTCTTGGTTTTTCCAATTCTCGTACTTTTTTTGTGGATGCCATCTAGACTGCTGGCGGCCTAGCTATAGGTTGGTCCACTGAGGTTTCGATCTCAGTTCTATGTAGTCGGTCTTTTTTATCGCTTTTCAATTCAATAAAGATAATTTGGATTATGTGCTTGTGTTTGTCTATTTGAGTTGTGAGTATCAGGAAAGAACGGCTCAATTCCAATACATTCAGAATTACTGCTCTCGTTTGCGTGTGTCGTTTACGATAGTTGGCGATTTTAACTCGATCCTGGAATCAAGTGAAAAGAAAGGAGGAAACCCATGGCGCCCTTCTCATTCACTCAATTTTCGTGAATTCGTGGATGACTTAGGACTCCAGGATTTGGGTTTTATCGGTTCTCCCAACACTTGGTCAAATAGGAGAAGTAATCCGCAACGGGTGATCCAAGGTCTACTGGATCGAGCCTTGATTTCGAGTAGTTGGTTGGATCAATTACCTAATTCGGCATTGCATCATCTTTATGATCAGGAATCGGATCATAGAGCCCTCTTGCTAGCCACAGAACAACTCCAACGTCGTGGGAAGCAACTGTTCCGGTTTGATCAACGTTTGGGTGAGAACCCTAAAGTGAGGGATATCGTCTAGGAGGTGTGGAGTCTGACGTTCGATGGTTCACCTATGTTCCGATTATGGTGTAAGCTTAAAAAATTAAGACATATGCTTTATGAATGGAACAAATTAGGGAAAAGTAACTCCGAGCGAAAGATCCGAAGCCTTCAAAGAGAGTGGGATACTCTTCGAGGGTCTTTTGTAGTAGATTGGGATAAACTTCGTGATTTGGAGAGACAATTGAGGGAAGCTTGGATTAACGAAGAGATCTACTAGCGCCAGAAGTCAAGGGTAACATGGTTAAAGGAGGGTGATCAGAATTCATCTTATTTTCATAATGTCACAAGAACGCGTCGTCACCATAACCATATCCAGGGTATTTATAACCCTGCGGGTACCTGGGTCACGGCGGAGGATGATATGGCACATGTGGCGTGCGATTTCTATGGCGACCTCTTTACCACGAGCGGTTTGGATCCCCAGTCGATTCAGGTAAAAAGTAACTTCGTTGCCTATTGAAAGGAGAGTGACGGATCGCATGAACGCCAAACTAACTGATGCAGTGTCCCCTCAGGAAATCTGGCGTAGCGTCTTTCAGATTGGTGCTACGCAAGCCCCGGGATCGGATTGATTTACTGGTGTGTTTTTTCAACAGTTTTGGGACATTGTGGGACACGACATAATAGAGGCAGTTACACATTTCTTCAGTACGAGTTCTCTCCTTAAGAATTGTAATCATACTTGGCTTGTTCTTATACCAAGGTTGAAAGAGTAGAACATATGCGGAATCTACGACCTATTAGTCTTTGTCAATTTTCCTACAAAGTCATAGCCAAGATTTTGGCTGAACGGTTGGCCTGCTACTTACCGTCTATTGTGTCCCCAGGGCATAATGGTTTTGTTCGTGGTCTGCACATTGTTGATAATGTACTGATCGGGTACGAGGTTATGCAGTACCTGAAGAATAAGAGGCTGGGAAAACAGAACTTCATGGCATTCAAGGTTGATATGGAGAAGGCATATGATCGGGTGGAATGGCCATTTTTTATTCGCATTGCTTGAGAAACTTGGTTTCAGTGCGCAATGGGTCAAATGACTATGAGCTTGTGTGTCTTCTCCGACTTTTTCTGTTTTGATGAATGGAAAGCCTTCAAGATATTTTAGTGCAACGCGAGGTCTTCGTCAGGGTGATCCTTTATCTCCGCTACTATTTTCTATTAGCCCTCGGTGCCCTGTTATCTCGCATTTATTTTTCGCGGATGAATCGTATTTGTTCCTACGAGCTTCACGATCTGAATATGGACATCTTGTTGGGGTTCTAAAGCAATATGAGGAGCTCAGTGGTCAAAAAGTCAATCTAGCTAATTCAGCGGTTTGTTTCAGCAGAAATACGCTAGCAGCTGATAGAGAAGAGATGGGGCGTATGCTAGGAGTGGGTGCCATTGGTGTTACATATCAATATTTGGGTCTGCCATCCCTAGTGGGGCTCTCCAAATATGATACCTTTAGGTATATCGAGGATCGATTCATTCAACGCCTCCAGGGGTGGAAGCAGTGATGTCTATCATGGGTTGCTAAGGAAGTCCTTATAAAATCTGTTGCTAATGCTTTGCCCATCTATGTGATGTCCTGCTTCCTTCTACCTCTGTCTCTGTGTCGTTTGCTGGATAGACACTTGGCTAGATTTTGGTGGGGAGTGAAACAGGGTGAGCGGCGGATTCACTGGGTTTCTTAGAAATCGTTGTGCTTAAGTAAACATGATGGAGGTTTGGGTTTTAGGCGATTTGAGGAGTTTAATCAGGCTTTGTTGGCAAAGGAGCCTAATTCTATGTTAGCTAGGGTGTTTAAGGGTAAGTACTTTCCCAACTCTTCTATTTTAGAGGCCAAGGCTGGATCTTTATCTTCTTGGGGCTAGCGGGGGGTGTTGCATGGACATGATTTGCTAGGCCAAGGTCTGCAATGGCAAGTTGGCTCGGGTGAGTCGATAGATGTGCTAGCAGACAATTGGGTGCTAGCATTGCATCCATCTCCCCCGACACCTCGTCCGGGGATCATTAGGGTCGAGGGATCTGTTGCATCTTTAATATGCTCGAATCAAGGGGTTTGGAGGGTGGATTTCCTACGTCAGATCTTTGAGGAGGATACTGTCCGAGCTATTATGGCTATTTCTTTGCCTATTTCTCCGGTGCCTGATCGTATGGTATGGAATAGAGAGCAATCAGGTCTTTATACGGTTAAGTCTAGCTATCACCTAGCAGTGGAGCTAAGGAGGCATAAGGAGCTAAGGGTGAAGGAGAAAGTGCAGGTGTGGGATCGTAGCCTCTGGAAAAGGGTTTGGGGGTCTCCCATACCTCCCAAGTTGCGGTACTTCATCTGGCAGATGGTTCGCGGTGTCTTGCCAACTGGTGAGGCACTGAGTACTCGAGGGGTGGGGCCTGGAGCAATGTCCAGTATGCGGGAAGGAGGTGGAATCTCTTGAACATCTCTTCTTTCGCTACCGAGTAGCGGTGGGTTTTGGAAAGGGGCGGAGCTTATGGACATTCGAGATCGCTTCCCCCAATGCAATGTTGGGATCTTTTGGCGCAGGTTACTCGAGTGGCGGGAGCTTGATCAGGGGGCCCTGATGCATATCGTAGCCCTTTTCTGGCGTATTTGGAAGGCCCAAAACTGGGTGGTCTTTTACTCAGTACATTGTTCCGGTGTTGTTATCTCAATTTCGTTTGCTAGTTGTGGAGTGGGATGACATACCTAACAGTCGGGGTATTAGCCGTTCCTCAGGGGGCTCAGGTGCCAGAGGTCGTGAGGATGTTCCGTTGGGTGAGTTCGTGATGTTCGTGGATGGAGCTACGGCGCCTGGTTCTCATGGAGCAGGAGGTTGGCTCTTCAGGATCCCACGGGCATGGTGGTGGCAGCATCGGCAGCATTGTATGTGGGGATTTCAGAGCCGACTCTTGTGGAACTACTGGCCTTCCGGGATGCGCTTCGATAATGCTTGGCGTATGGGTTCCATTCGATGACTTTTGCAGGTGACGCCCAAGTGATCCTGGGGAAGATCCGGGAGGGTGAGGTAGCTGATGTCCATGGTGGTACGCTGTTGGAAGAGATTCGAAGTATACGAGACTTGTTCCAGGAGTTTCGGGTTATTTTTGTGGGTCGGGAGTTTAATAGGGTTGCCCATTTGGTGGCAAGGAAAGCCCTTTCGTTGTCCCCTTCTTTGGCGGGGTTCAATTTTGTTTCTTGGCTGTTTTCAGCTATGTGACTCTTTTGTATCTGGATGTTTTCTTGGTAATACGAGTGATCTTTTGGAAAAAAAGAACAAAAATATTCATAATAAATGTCATGTTTGATTAATGAATTCTCAAAAGTAGAATTTGGTCAAATCGATTGTATATTTTAATGGCTAAATGAAAAGCTTTTAGCTACTAGTTCATATTTTCGTAGCCAAATATAAGGCTTAGAAGCTACATAATTTTAACTCCGTAACTGATTGCTACATGCAGTTACAAACATAGTTTTGGTGGTTGAAAATAATTTGATCAAATAGCCATAGCCATGAACAATTGTCATTTATAGCTAAACCTCACCAACCTGCCATGACATTTTAGCATAGCAGAAATTTTGTGGCATAAAGCACATCAATAGCTACGGTACAAACCATTCGAATCAAAATAGTATGATTAGCTACAATGGGTAATATTTGTGATTGGTAAAACTCATAACAGCTATAGAGATGAAACTAGCTTTTACCCGACCCGTTGGTCGGATGAATTTTGTATTATATTTTGTTGTCTTGTATTAACCAATTTGCTTATTTTCAAAAAATTTACAGTAATTTAAATAGTTTATTCATAAAGTGAAAATAATAGTTGTGTTACTTTTGAATTTTATATGAGTAAGTAATTAGTTCTGGTGATGTGGCCATCCTAGGTTACTGGTATCTATATTTATTTTATGTTGTAGAACAAATTTTTTTTACTTTTTTACGTTCAATATAAATTGCTTAAATTGTTTTTCTTTATAAGATGTGTTATTATCGAGGTACGGATCCAAACCTCTTGAATTCCAAAAGAACATGTAAATTTCCTAAAGTGAATATAAAAAAGAACAAAATACTACCGGTTATATTTCATATTCGCTACCACACACTGTGAAAGAACCTGGAAAACAAAAGTCACTGTAGGTCAATTTAGTTTTGTTATTAGGCAATTTATCAGTGAAAAGAGAATGAAGCCCGACAATAAAAACTGTAGGTTAGCACAATTGTTTGAGCCCAAATTAGATGAATAAAACATACAACTCTGAGTTCTCAAAGAGAGCTTTCACAAATCTCTAAGGCTAGCAGTTCCTGTAATAGAAAATATATATGCACATCAAAACTCATCGCAACTTTCAGTTCCAGCCCTAGCCCGCCAAAATATTGATCTTTTCATCTCCTTATTCTGCTGCAGCATTTCAATTCACATTCTAAAAATAGAAACATCAGCAGAATCAAGGCTATTTATATTAAATGTTACGTTATGGGGTCTGATTCATCGGCAGGGTGGCCGACCACCTTATTGCCGACAAACTTGGCAACTTCCCAACCAATTCACCGCTCTCGGTCAAGCGCTCACATCATCCATCATTTATCTATCTAACTCTTAACATATTTGGTTTTTGATCTAGCCCGTTGGCCGGTGAAATGAAGATGTTGAGTTTTGTATCTTGCCCATGGTTGGAACTTGGAAGTGATGGTGGCGGTGGCGGAACATTGAGTGTGATGGGAAGCATTTGTAATTAGGAAATGCACCCATACCCCAGTTGACTATCTTGGCTGTGAAATTCAAAATAAATTTGTGAACAAAAATAGGTGCATATTTACCCAAAAGAGGGGCAAATTGTCAGTTAAAGACTACATCGTTACTAAGTCATGATTGAGGAATTAGCATCCACACGAAGTTGGAATCATCGAAGATTACAACTGGGTGTCTAAAGTGCAATTATAGTAACAACGGGGGAATAACCAAAATCAGCAAGTGTTTGGCTGAAAAACCACAGTGATTTCCATTAAAATTTCTCAGGTAAATTGGTGACAGGATTGTCTGTAACTGAAATTGGTTTGGTATATTTAAAGGTTCTACTATGAAATAATAGCAAGAGATCACTCAAGAGATATTGTATCAATGATGAAAATGAGGTAACGTTTCTTGTCATTTGAACATATAAAACATCAACGAAAGGAGGCATACTGAAAGCATAGTGGAAGATAAGTTGAACATAATGAGAACCAACTGTAAATTTGTCGTTGTTGAAAATTAAGAGGCATATTAGCACAAAGTTACTAACTGGCATTGATAAAGAACAATTAGTCTAGGCACGTACCAACGGAGTTTTGAGAATAATGAAACATCTTTGTTGGTGATATAGCAAAGGAGCTTTGTGTTTCACCAATGTCGAAGCGGTGGGAACTGGGAAGACACTACAAAGCATGTTTGGAGTAGGAAACCATGCATAGTCCTTTTTGTTAATGAGAAATTGCAGGCCATGTCAACAATCCAACAATGACATAGAAAATAATTAGGAAAAATAAACAAAATAGTACAAAGAAATAGACACACGCCTTAAGAGTTCTTTTTCAAGTAGATGATAGAACTTTTGACTCCTAAAATAGATAGATTCAACAAACTTTTTTTTAAGTGATAGATTCAGCCAACTTAATTTCGTACAACTTGAAAGCCAGATCAAACATGATAAATATCAACCAAATAAAAAAAAATCGAAACCATATAACATAAATGACTAAAAGCTGTAAGGATAAAATGTCCCAAACTCCAAAGCGTTATATAATGCAAGTAAAATAGCTTATACTGACAATTCAATTGTAAATGAGTTTATAGGGTCATATACTAGAAGGCTCAAACTAATCGCTTCGAAGTGTGGGAATAGAGCTAGTAATAAAGAAACACATGAATGAAAAACATTGAAATTCATCAGATCACACATGATATAATGGTCACCTTCTAGAGCAGAACGACCAAAAGTGAGACAAACAGCTAATAAAGCAGTATGGAGGAGAGGACATAAATGCACCGACTAACTCACCCGGGCTAAGCATCAACCCTCATAAATTTGTAAGGCTTCATTCGTCGGAGTGATAAACATATATCAGCCGAAAGTGCAGGCATGAAAGACGACATATGGATCATAGACCCCTACTCTCGAATCAGACATACAAACACTGCATATTGAAAGTAGGCTAATGTATCTGAAAATGTAGAATTGATTAGTCTCCCCCACCAAAATACCCTACATTTAGAAAATATGCTAATTGTTTAAACCACTAACAAAAACTCAACCAAAAGAAGCGGTTCATGCATTGAAGCCATATCATGGCAAGAAAAGCAATACCTGATTTTGAGAACTAAAACCCACAATCAAGAATTGGAGGACCGTGACAGGAAATAGAAAGAAATAAAGCCAAACCGTAAAGAGGAGACTTCAATATCTCGGAAGCCAAGGATCAACTTTGATAGCAGGGTGGAAGATATAATCGAAACCTGAGCTGAGCAGCATCTGGTGCATTGCCATACGCCATCCTGCAAATTTGTGCTTTTGACAGCAGCAAGTCAATTATCAGAAAATTGCCAAGAGATTCCACTAAATTAAGGTGAGTAACTCCAAAGAGAGAACAAAGGAATCAAGAAATAATTAAACAAAACATTGAGGTATAATCAACCAAAACAATAGTTTATAAAAAAAGGTCAAAATCCGCAAACCTCCCTCATCATTGCCTATCCTCCATCGAAATAGACCATTAAGACGGGTGTACCATAATCATATATGTGCGGAACCATCCCTGTCTAGGCTAGCATGATCCTCACATGACCTGGAATTAAAATATATACGATGCAACAAATGAAACAACACAAATACATGTGTCAATTCTTGATAATGGTTACTGCGAGCAGCGACTAAGTGATCAATCCCATTGTCTGGCCAAGCAGCAAGAATGTCTAAGCCATGAGCTAGAAAATCGGCTTTACGATTTCAGGGCATTCGGGATTTGGGCCTCTTGCCGAGAAGGAAGCTACAACGGGGTATCATTCCCCAATTCTTCCATACAATAATCGATTCCACAACCCACTTACCCAAACATCCATTTACAATATGAACACCCAAAATCCAACAACTACACAGCAAGGTATCAATTCCGCAAACCAATTACCCAAACTTCCATTTACAAAATAACGACCCAAACGCCAATAACGACACAACAATGTAATTTGCACATGCGGAGAAAAGAATAACAATCCTGCATATAAGAACCCAAAATAGGAGCCCATGGAGATAACATTACCAATTGAAATACCATATTTGGAGGGGGTGACTCTAGTCCTCGTTCATACATCTTATCCCACACCTCTATTTCATACATCTTATCCCAATAAGCGAATATGAACCATGGATGTCTTCAATCAGAGAGAACTTAAGAACATAATATCACACCCTTGAACACAGTGAAACGAAGCAGTATCCAACAATTGTAATATGTCATAAGAAACAGGAGGGATTCTAGATAGAATGGTGTGTGTGGGTGGGGGGGGGGGATATTCTTTCTTGCCAAAAGTTTACCTTCAACTCCTCAGCTCCTCTGGTCCCCGGCCTTGTATCAACATCTCTCAGTATATACACAATCTTAGGTCCAGGCATTCAGAACCTAAACGGAACACTCAGTAATAAGGCCAAAGTTCTCTTATACCTAGCGGTGTTCACTTGGGATTTCGTCAACATTGAAATTGAGATACTAACCTCAAATATAAGGCGTCAATCCTTCTCAATAAGTCATCCCGCGACTGTTTCTTTTGCTGCGAATGAAAAGTTGTGCGCTGGCGAAGATGTGGGTTTGCGGCTGTCAAGGCGGTTGAAGAAGCTGATTCCCTTTAGTTGGTAATCCTACGGAAAGGGTGGATTATGATTTGATAGGGAGATGACAAAGACTTGCCCAGAACTGACTCGCAGGGTCAATCACCACTCCTGAAGCTGCTCTTAATGAACTCAGACTGCCGCAGTAGCGCATTCCTGGAGTACTTGCTGACCATTATGTGCGAGCACTTGGTAACCCTTGGAAAAAGAGGTCGTCGAGCGAGAGTTGTGTCTCCGTGGGATTAACAGCTAGTTGCTCGGAATGAATGACTGGATTTCGTTAGGCGAAGGAGGTTTGAGAAGGTGAATCGCCTATAGGGGTCGCCGGGAGTTAGGCTGGATTAGGGGTTGAATAAGGTATGGAGATGGTAGAGCTTCGCTGAGATTGAGGGTTAAGCGGCGGGAGTGATTGTGCGAAAAGCCCTCTGCCGCGGACGGAAAAAGGAAAAGAGAAAGAAAAACCCTCTGCTGCGGAGGAGAAAGGAAAACGGGGGAGTGACTGTGCGAAAAGAACACAAGAAGAGGAATGAGCTCTCTGCAAAACAAAAAGCTAGACGAAGAAATACGGTTGCATTTTTACTTCTCACTCTTAAAAAGCGGAATTTTTTCACTAATCCCGCTTAAATGCAGTGCCACATCAACCTCCTGAAATCACTCTATGGGCAGGAAAATTTGAATGGGGTGTGCAGTTATACTTTTCAGCTATAAATGATACTGTTGATTTTCATAGCTATTAATTAGCTTTAGCTACGATTTTATTAATCATAGCTATGAGTTGGTGGCTATATGTGACAATTCTTGTAGTGGTTGAATGTTGTATTTAAGTATGAGTATGTGTTATTTTTGTTGGAATGTTGTATTTTATTTAATATGGATATAGATTTTAAGTAAATTTTCTTCAAATATGTTTTATATATGCTTAAATTTCAGAGGCAGCCATGAGGGAGTGCTAGGTTGCCCTCTAGCACAAGGCCTCCGAATATTAGTGGGCCTCCACCTACCACCTACGTCCATTAGCTAATTTGATAGTATACTATGGCCAGATATTTGAAGAGGATAATTGGGCTTTGGCGATGGATGGGAGGGCGGAGGAGAGATTGTTGTTAACAGATTAACGGCGGCGGATCAAGGATAGGGTAGAGCACTGGGCCACATTTGAAAATAGGTGGAGAAGACCATAACCCGACAAACACTGAAACGAATACATAAAATAAAAAATTTACAAGTGCTATACTAGGTTTGCATCCAGAGGAGGGTTAGACCGTGGCTCGGGGGCGACCTCTCGGATCCACCACTACATATGAAGAGGGAAAGGGTTCGAGTAAGAAGAATGTAAATAAGATATTGGACGAAAGTTTGGTGTTCCCTGCTCCTCCTTTAGAACCCACAATAATAATCCGGTGACGGGAATTCCACAGAAATCACAAAAATCGATAATTTAATTTTTATGAATTTCCCTATTTCTTATAAATTTAATTTTGAATATTAAATTTGATGTGTCAATGATTTGGCATCTATGCGACTGCCAAATTTTTGTCACATCGTCAAATGTCAACATCACTTTAACCATCGTCTGGGCAACCGTTATCTCTAACGGTCAATGAAATTGACAGGACACAAATGTTACAATAGTCTCATATTGCGTGTCAAAATCATGATATGGAATACTTAAGAACAAAAACGACATTTTTTGGATAGTTCGAATTTTATAGTGATATTAGCCCTAATTAATATTAGTACTAGTTATTGGTCAATATCCTCGTGTATACATTTACACGAGACACATGTAATGATTGTTCAATTCGTGTTTGAGAGCCGAAAGTCCTATTTTTGAAAAATGACACAAGAAACCTTAATAAGGATTAGTTGTGTCAACGACTGAAATTGATCTCGTGAGACTAAAAAACTAGAGAGCTGATATATAATTTAAAAATTAATAATAATGCTATGTTATTATTCATTTTATAATACTTGTTTGAGCCCGATCGACTGGGGGTCGCTCGGGTCCAAGGGGTTTGGGGTGTCAGCCATGACCTTGAAAGGGTAGGCGCCCCTCCTCGTCCGAAGCAGAAGAAGAGAAGAAGTATGTAGAGAGGGAAAGTAGAGAGAAGTTAGAGTAAAGAGTAGATAGTCCTTATTTATGAGGAGATAACTCCTATTTATACACAATTGAGGGTTAGGTAGTGGTCTGGGCGCCTGCCAAGCCATAAATGCTCTGGTCGGGCGCCTCAGACTCTCTGACACTGTTCATAGTCCTTTTGGCAGAGGGTGTCCCCCTGCCCCTTGTCCTTGCTGATGTCAGGTGCCTGGCCTTGTCTCTTGTCTCCCAGCCTTGTCTTTTTCCTCTTGTCTTCTTTCCTTCTCCATGCCATTAGCCATGATATTAATCCCTTAATTACTATGATACCCTATCAATACTAAAAGTCAATTTGAACTTTATCTCAATCTTAGAACCTCCACAATTTATTGGCTGATCCTGTTTAATTCATTTGGTATAAATATTTTTTATATTTTAACATATATATTTTATTAAACGACATAAACTAACAATCTAGCACAAATATACTACTAGTCATACCATATCATTTGCTAAATCGACACAATAGTATAAATCGGTTTGCCAAACTTGCCCTCTTCTTACTCCCGTGTATCGCTCTCGAGCATGGTTGTCATGCCGGTGGCATGCCACCCGGTTGAACCTGGTTCAACTTGTGCCGGTAATGAAACCGGCATGACACCACCGGTATGATCGACTTGTGCATTCTAAGCAAAATGACATCACTTTAATGAATTTAATCAATAAAAAAGTAATATATTATTCATTTTATGAATCTAATAGTTAAAAGTTGATGATATTTGTTGGATTCTAACTAAATTGTCCATAAATATGTTTTATATATAATTAAATATATTGGATATTAATTGTTTTCACATTTTTTTAAACCGGCATGAACCGGCACAAACTGGTTCTACCACCGGTCATACCATTCCACTTGTCAAATCGGCACAACGGTATAAACCGGTTTGACAACCTTGCTCTCGAGTAATCACTGCTTCCACTGACCACTAGTCCACTACTATCCTAGCAGCCTCCTCAGGTAACCCCGATTTACTACCTGGGTCCTGGCCTGGGCTGTTCGAGGGTTTACCTCTGTCTCTCTCTCCTCCCCCCGCAGCCCTTGGAGCTTGGCCAACAAGATTCATCAATCTCTTCCTCTCTCTCTCTCTCTCTCTCTCAGTTTCACTCCCCCTTCCTTACAACTGAGCATCAACCGCACTGCACCTCGCCGGAGAGAGGATAGTGAGATTCCAAAGCGCCCTAATGGTTCGTTCTCGTGGTGCTTACCTCCTCGTCGGTTCCCTTGCTCGCCGCTCTTCTTTGCTCCGCTCGCACTCTCCTGATCATGATGTAAGCTCTTCTTCCTACTAAAGTTGAAACCTTTTCTTCGTTTCTCTACTCTTTTATCCGTTTCGGTTGTTGGGCAAATGGGAGATCAATGCGGTGCTTACATTCTTTAGGGGAATTCTTCATTTGATTAACTTCAGGTTTATAGAAGTTTGCTCAATTGGAGATGTTATAGGCGATTAATAACTACAGCTCGAGGTTGCAATCAAGCTGGGGTCACCGGCAATTCGTTCCCCCAAAACGGTAGGATATGCCCTGTCTCCCCTAGAAGAACAGTGAGTATGAAGTTCGTAGGAGTTTGCTTATCTTCTGCAGTAAAGTTGGGTAAAAGAAAGATGGTTTTTTTTTAGGTGAGGTATGTAGTTGAGCTCCCAAGATGGTGTTACTTCTTTTATTTATTTCCATCTTCTACACATGTGCAGTTGACACCAAAAATTGGTTGCCTTTCGGAGCTTTGAAACCAAATGGGGTGAGGTTAATTCATGGCACAGGTACATCTCTCTGCAGAAAGCTGATCTATTTTCGACTGGGTCTTCGTGTCTCTTCTCTTTCAAATTATAGTGTGGTCTAATCCCACGCTGGATTCTACCTTCAGCTCACACCTCAAAAGATTACTATGACATACTTGGTGTCAGCAAGAATGCGACTCAGTCCGACATTAAGAAGTCATACTATCAGGTAAACCTTTGTCTCTTGCTTGAGCCATTTTTATTTTTTACTATCATGACCCTGCAATTGTTCTTTATCTCCATGCTTTAGCGTAATTTCTTTATGCTTGTTCTGCTTATGCTGTTTAGCTAGCAAAGAAATTCCATCCAGATAGTAACAAAGATGATCCTGAAGCTCAAAAGAAGTTCCAAGAAGTTTCTAAGGCGTATGAGGTGCTTTCTCTATTTGATGATATTCAGCCTCTCCTTTATCTCCTTGCTACTGGATCTTCATAATGATTTTGACGTATTATGATTTTTTCCCTGTTTCAGGTTTTAAAAGATGAAGAAAAGCGTTCCCAATATGATCAGGTTTCACTTCTCTTTTAAAATCTCCTAACACTTACATGTAGTATCTTTTTGTAGCTGGTGTAGTTTTTGGGGCTCGATTTCATAACATCAACTTGATCCATTTTCATTTCATAACGTCTCTCGTCTTTCAAACACATGCACATTCATAAGCACTCTCACCAGTAGCATGTATATACGGAGTGTAGTGGCTTGATAATTTCTAAATGCTCATCAGTTGAAGCCTTTGATATTTTGCATATTTGTGACCGACTGTTAGGAATTGTTGTGCACCTAGTGCATAAATGTTGTAGCTTATTTCTCGTTTAGAAATTGGTGATGATTTTGCTGATATTGGTGATTTGATGATCTTATAGCTTGGACATGAGGCCTTCGAACATCAAGGTGACAATGGTTTCCATCCTGGTGGTGGGGCAGGATTTGAACATCCGTTTGGGGAATTTTTCAGAATGAATGATGTAATGATTCGCCCCCCAGCTACTTTCTTTCTGATATTTGTTAATTCAAACTGATTCTGCTGATTTTTGGAATTGCTTTGTTGAGTAATGCTTCTCAGTTAACAGAACATGTCCTTTCCATCGAGGATTCCATCTTGAGATAATTGTAACTCATTGAAACTTGTTAATTTTAATCTATGGCTCTACAACTATGATGTTAAAATCTGTTAAATCTCTAATAATCAGTAGCTGGTGGTGCTAGCAACTTTGAAGTTAGAGATCAGGATACCATATCTATGAAAAATTTGTAGGAGATTAAAATACCCCATTACAGAACTTGTATAATGTTTAACTTTTCCTCTTGATCCTTATAATGGTATGCCTTCTGATTTTGATACTAGATATTCGGAAGCATGTTTAACCAGCAGCGGCTTGGTGGGGAAGACGTCAAGGTTTTCTACTTTGGTGGTTCTTCTTAGTTATGTGTTGTAGTAATGATGCTGTCATGTCTATTTACCAAATTGTTCGAATGTTTGGTTCATCTAGGTGGCTCTTGAGCTATCCTTCATTGAAGCTGTTCAGGGATGCACAAAAAATATCACATTTCAAACTGATGTTCCTTGTGAAACGTGCCGTATGTTCATCCTCTCTTCTGGCGTCCCCCACGCGTGACTTGCTACATCTTTTCTCAAATTTACTTTGAAGCTATTTTGCATCCATTTGCAGGTGGTGAAGGAGTACCTCCTGGTGTAAAACCTCAAATCTGTAAGCGATGTAAAGGAACTGGCACGGTTAGTATTGTAGAAGTGGTAGACTCTACTGATACCAAGTGTTTATGTCATGTGTTTCTGACTAGGTATTACTACACTCTGCAGGAGTTCACACAAACAGGGTTTTTCAGTGTTCAGCGTTCATGCAATCAATGTGGTGGAGCTGGCCAAACTGTATCGGTATGGGCGAAACTCCATTGGTTATCACTTCTCGGCTTTTGTGTTCTTGTTACTTGTCTTAGACGAATTTGCACCTGCCAGATTGTTCACATAACTAAATATTTAATTATCAGTCTCTGTTGATTTAACAAAAAAAGATTATCGGTGTGTGACTAACTTGTTTGACTGCAGAGCTTTTGCAAGTCATGTCAAGGACGGAAGGTAAAAAGAGGGTCAAAATCAATCAAATTGGATATAGTACCAGGTGTGCTCTTTTCCTTCTGGATCTTGAATATGTTCTTCCTTCTTTGGTTTCTTTATTTTAGTTCCTAGATCAAATTTAACTTGAAGGTTCATGCATTGCAACTTCATGTTGCATTGAATATTTTACACTTGATTGCTTCCTATTGCGGTGGGAGCATGGTTTAGCTGAATTTACAGAAATGTAGTTAAAATGCCTAAATTGCTGTGAAAGTCCCTCTAATACTCAATACTGGTATTCCTTCTTTTTTCGGGGGCTCCCTGATGGAATTTTGATTAGCCTTTTTGCATTCAACTCTTGACCCAAGTTTCTCCATTCATTGTAGGAGTTGACGATAATGAAACAATCAAGGTTCCTAGGAGTGGTGGAGCAGACCCTGACCGAAACCAACCTGGCGATCTCCTTATCAACATAAAGGTAACATTCTTTATTCAGAAAACTATTTTTCTTGCATATTATTATCTCCTAAATGGCATTGACTTGTGCAAGAGGCATGGACGTGGGGTGGATTATGTCCATCTCTCTAGTCTTTTTTAGCTGGAAATTAGGAGTTGCTTCGCGGTTGGTTGTTAAAACGTAGACAAAGCTGTTACTGAGGATATTGCTTAGGTGGCTCTTCTAGTTAATCCCATTCTCATCGGCCGATGTCAGTGAACAATTGTGCTAACTGCCATCTTACTGTGGAGATATAATGTGATTTGAATCAATGCTCTGTTTATTATGCCTCTCCAGGTCCGTGAAGATCCGGTTTTCCGCAGAGAGGGTGCTAACATACATGTAGATGCTGTTTTGAGTATTACTCAGGTAAAGATACCATCTTTTCTTTTTGACACTCTCATGCAAAAATACGGATTATATATCTTTGATTACGACATGAAAAACCGAGCAAACTACGAATCTTGGTCCACTGAGGCTTTCTTGTTGTAGTAGTTGTTGGGATGGAGAGTTAATTTTGCGTTGCTTTTGTGCAGGCAATTTTAGGGGGAACAATCCAGGTCCCAACACTCACTGGAGATGTCGTTGTTAAGGTAGTGTCTAAAACCCTGTTTTAGCCTAATCTGGAAGTCGGCAGCGCCCAGCAGTAGTAAGTTCAATGTGATTTTTTTGTTGGGTTCAGGTCCGTCCTGGCACTCAGCCTGGTCAAAAAGTGGTGCTGAAGAAAAAAGGTGAGGACCTTGATGATAGCAGCTAGCTACCTATCTTGGATCTGACTATATCAGGAACTGACTGAGTCTATTCCCTTACTGCTGCGATTATGTTGGGCAGGAATTAAAACACGTCGGTCCTATTCGTTTGGGGATCAGTTCGTGCACTTCAATGTCAGCATCCCAACGTGAGTTCTGTGCTGGGTTTTGTGCTGTTTGTATTTGGAGAAACCAGTGCTTAAATGATAATATGATAATTTGAAGTCACTACTCTTGTGTGGTGCAGGAGTGTAACACCAAGGCAACGTGAGCTGCTGGAGGAGTTCGCCAAGGAAGAACAACAAGGAGAAGAAGGTGACAAGAATCCTGCTGCGGCTGCTGGGGCATCTAACTAAACACTACCTAGAAGCTGCTGTTGGGTTCCCCAAAGTTTTGCAGAAGCACGAGTTTGTAATTTGTATCATCTACGTTCTATTGATCTCTATGTTGGTCGTATTACCATGAATGACTCTTTGCTAGGCTAGCGATCATGTCGTTCTTCTGAAGTCCAGGCATATAATTTAGAAAGCATGTCTTTTCGTGTAAACGACCATTTTGTACATGCCATAAATCTCAAACTGCTGCTGCTGCTGCTGCTAAAGTGTTTGGAGCAAAAAAGAATGATGTTATGATTCAGACAGTTCGATTCAGCATCACTTGTCTTTCTTCATTTTCTTAATCATGTAGCTCAGTCTTTGGTTTTAGTTTCTGAACGGTGTGTAATTAAGGGGTTGTTTGGAAGTTGTGATTCTTCAAATTGATGTATTGGGACAATTAGTGTATTATCATTTGATGGATTGAATCAATTGATGTATTAGGTAAATATCTTGTTTGGAGGTTTAGATTGTGTTTTTGTCCCAAAGGTAAAAAAGTTGTATTGAGTGATTGTGAAGAATCTCAACAAAAAGTAGAGATTGTAAATTCCTCAATATTGAGTGATTGTGGTGGGGCCTCCAAAAAGTAAATGCATGTATTCTAGTTCTACATAAACCAAAAAAACGACTTAATCTCACAAATACATGAATTAGATCAATACACCATTTGAAATCACAACTTCCAAACGACCCCTTAATCTCACAAATACATGAATTAGATCAATACACCATTTGAAATCACAACTTCCAAACGACCCCTAAATATTGCTAAGGGTGGTATTTCGTAATCTCTTTTGCAATGTTAGTATCTAGACTCTAGAGTGAAGAAATGGTGAGGCTGAGTGATGGACGAAGAGTTCTCATTCTATTGGGCGTGAGTCGTGACCCAACGGCCCATCGTCCGAGCCCATGGCGTCCCATGCGCACGTCTCTTTTGCTGCATATTGTCCTTTTACTTGTCCTACACTCCCTACTTGTTTTACTCTAGCTGAGAGATGCAGGGTATAAAAGCAAGTTGTAAGCCCGTAGGCCACAATTAAGATGTGATCAATAATATTTTCAGTCGGAGAGATTGTGCTCTCTTGTAGATTAGTCTCGTTCAATATAAATGAGGATGCCATGTAAATATTGTGTAGGTAACTTTTTAGTCTTCCGTATTACATTTTTCTCATGGTATTAGAGTTGTGATCCATACCAGCTTTTGAAATATGTCTGGAGATATTTTTACGCTCGAGATGCCACCCACCTCAATGTCTTCCGAGTATACCTCCAGCGATAAGGACTTCGAAGCTCACAGTCCTTTCTTCATTCTGAATTCGGATTTCACAGTACATCTTCATGTCAGCAATGTCTTGACTCCATCAAACTATGGTGAGTGGGTCCTTGAGATGACTGATGCCCTAGTTACGAAAAACAAAGTGGGTTTTATGGGTGGAACCTTTCGCACCCACAAGATGGCATACTGCAGTCTCACGCTTGGATGCCCTAGTCAAGGGATGGTTACGTACAACGATGGGTGCGAAGATCCAAAGTAGTGGCATGCATGGTAAGACGGCTGAGGAGATTTGGGAGGACCTTTGATATCATTTTAGCATAGGTAACTTGTCGCGCATCTATGAATTACATCGTCAAGTGAGCCTTATTTAATTAGAGAAGCAATCAATATTCAGTTTCCATACGAAACTCCGGAGGATCTTGGAGAAAGCCGCAGTCAGTTCCGCCGCCTCGGGTTTGTTCATGCGAACGCTGGTGTCGTGACCAGAATGAGAGTTTATGGCTCCTTGATTTCCTGCTGGGGTTGGATGAATCGTTTGCTACGGTTCGCAGTGATATACTTTCTATGTTCGTTCCGCCGTCCCTTTCCTACAGCTTTTAGAATCTTGTTTAACGATGAACAACAACGTACCCTTACACAAGATCGGAAGCCGGTTCCATAGGCAGCAGCCTTTGTAGCTCGCGATGAATTGGATCAGGCGGCACCTGGGAATCGGAACGGGCACAAGAGAGGATCAGTTGACAGAGAGAGTGGGAATATGATAAATAGATAATAATCCCCAATTTCCAATTGATCTCAAATAATTGGCAATATATGCCTCAAGAAGACTTTTGCTAGTCTTACAATCTCAGCAAAACACCAAACCATAATCATAATCAAACCCATTAATTAATAAATTAAGAATATCAGCAAAACTATCTTTAACTTCTTCGTCGTCATCATCAGGCGCTGGTTCTGTTTAGAAATCCTTGAGCAGCTTCCTGACCTGCTCAAGCGTCACAAACAGCACCACGGTGAAGGGTCCCTGCCTCGAAATCGTAGGGATGAATCCCTTGTAGAGAGCCATGGGTCCTTCCGCCCTCACCGTCTTAATCGCACAGTCCAAAGCCCCGCTGTACGGCGCCGCCTTCCCCGCCTCCACGCTCATGTTCATAACCCTCGTCTTTATCACATCCACCGGATTCGACGCCACCGACGCCACGAACCCCGCCGCGAAGCTCGCCGTCACGTGGGTCCCCAGCCCGTCCCCCATCACGCCCTTCTCCAGAATCGACTCCTTTATCTGGTCGTACGACGCCAGCTGCGACGCCGTCACGATCATCGCCCGATTCACCGTCAGCGATGACCCGCGCCACAGGCTTCCCACCCCTTCCTTCCTCGCCATCGACCCAATCGCGTCCACCACGCTCGTGTAGTTCCGCCTCGCAGCGGCGGGGAGCCTCCCGTCGGCCTGCATCCTCACCATCGCCACGTCGGCGGGGTTCCCCACGGCGGCGCCGATTCCGCCGGCGATGAGCCCGGCCGTGATTTTCCTGACCAGCGGCATGTTCCCCGTCTCCGGGTTGGTCCACTTGGTCTTCAGCACGTCGTAGAGGCCCATTCGGGTAGTGGAGTAGAGGGTCTGCCGGAGGACGGTGGCGGAGACGCCGGAGAACAGCGCTGCAGCTCCTTCATGGCGGAGGATGTTCAACCCGACGGCGACGGGACCCACGGACGGGCGTGGAGCGGCCGTCACGTGGATGGCGGAAATGGCACCGCCGTTGTTGAAAGCGAAGGCTGGGCGGAGGACAGGGTTGGGAGCAGCCAAGCTCTCGCCCTGCAGCTGCATTCGGACCTTGATTAGATCCAGCGGGTGGGTCGAGCAGCCGGCGATGATGGAAGCAATTCCGCCCTCGACGAATCCCTTGACGCCCATTGCTATAAAGAATTTGGTGAAAAAAACCCTAAATTGCTCTACAAAAAAATTGGTAGGGAGGGAGCAAAAATGGATCTAAGGGTAAAAAATTGGAAATCAGAGAAGCCAGTTGGGGCTTAGGTCGCTGGAGACGAGGAAATGGGAATGCAAGCTGGAAGCTATGGAGGAGGAGTGAGGCACAAAAGGTCTCTGAGACATGTGCCAATGGGGGAATTTTTGTTGAACTGAGATGCTGCGATGGTGGGTTTATGGCGGAGGGGTGGAAGAGAATATATATAGTAGGCGAGAGGTAGGGGAAAGGAAGGAATGGAGGAAGCGGAAGGAAGACGCGGTTCTATGGTGGTGGACTGTGGGGCCGGGTCGGGTCAAAATTTGCACCTTTCCTTGTAGAGTTTTGATTCGGCGCTCCGCCCGGCTGGGGAAGTCGCCAACCAGACAGACAACACAACCTCCCACGAAACAGAACCTATAATTAACTAGCTTATTACCCGGGCCGTTGGCCGGATTACTGCATGTTACCCACTTGTGGAATGGGAGAGAAAGCAAGTGAGAGTGAAGGTATTGGGATTCCACTTGATTAGGACCGACCCACTAATTCGATTCTTCCCGACCCGCCCCAACCTAAAGGGTCAGAAAGAGTTAATAAGAAAATACGAACGGAGAGGATTAGTCATATATCTTGACTCTTCAGAAGTGGGTCAAACAGGATCAAGGTTGGGTGAGGGCAATTTTTAGCGCTAAGCAGAGTTCTGGGTCGAATAACTTCACTTAGGCCTAGAAATTGGTGCTGATGCAGACTGCAGTTTTTATTATACCATCATCAATCATCATTGAATTAGTCCTGGGCATCCCTCCCCGTTGTCGATCTGAATTCTAATGATGGCTTTATTCCTTGCACCAGCCATATCAGCGAGTTGTCATGTCGAGCATGATTTGCCTATGTACAAATGATACAATTAGAGTATGAAACTGAATTCAAAGAAAAGGAAAAGATAATTCTATCACATGCCAATAAATACACACATAATAGTTGAAGCTAAGTGAAAGTCATTACTCGCACATCAATTCTCAAAAATTACAGACTAAACAATGGCTAGAATGGCACTGAAACTACCAAGAATCATGGACGAAACAACTTGTCAAATTAAATAATCCTTATACTGAAACTACCTTCTAACTTGAAATAAGACATGATCACAGTTCATAGTAGGGGTGGCTATACGGTCCGGTCCGATTAAATTGGACCAAATTGATCCGGTCCCAGTCCGGTCTTTTCGGAAATATAAGGACCAAAGATTGGATCGGACACAGTCCGGTCTTGATCCGAACCGGTCTTGACCCGGTCCGGTCCCAATTTGATCTTGATTTTAGATTGAGCTTGTGGGGATTTGAGTGTTGGGGTCTCTTATCCGGTCTTTATCCGGGTTTTTTAACTTAAATCTAAGTCCGAATATGAGATTGGATTGTTTGCTATCCGGTCCCAGTACGGTCTCGGTCCGGGTTTTACGGTCCGGTTTTGGGTAAAACCAAACAGTCCGGACCAAATAGCCAGCCCTAGTTCATAGCACTCTTATCACTATAAATTGGTTGCAGCTCGTCCTTATCACTGCCTCCCAAGCTCAATTCAAACAGAATAGAGACCGTTATGTAAGATAACCATATCCTTACTGATCATAATTTCTTTCTTCACTCCATTTTTGTCGGAGAAAAGAGTTATCCCCCTCTCCTGCATTTCCCTTTCACCCTCTCTTTCCCCTCTTCTTCACAAACCGATCCCTAAACCAACAACAACAACACAAAAATAGCCTTCGCCTCTGCCATCTCCATCTACTGAACGCGTTGGTGGCAAGACAGGACTGCAGAAGCAAAATTTTCTAAAATCAAACTAAATTTTTTGAAGGAGACTCAACCACGAAAAAAGAGTAAAGCAACAATGTTAATAGTTCAGATGGTTGGTTTTGATGTTATACGTTGCTTTTGTTATGGTCTCCAGTATATCAACTGCAACAAAGATGTTTCCTCCAATCATCTTTAATGCACGATTTAGAAGTAAGTCCTCTTGTTTGTGTCAAACGGAAACATTCATCGGTTCTTAACTCCCCTGTTAGTGTAAATGCAGCAGCAGCAAAGAAGTTTGACAACACAGCAAGCACCCAGGCAAAATGATACAATGCAGTAGGTGATATGTGTCTCGAAGGTTTTGAGTTACTAAAGTTCATGTTAAAAATAAACATGAATTAAAATGGATCATTCTATTAAGCAAACATCCCCTCTAATCATACAAAGATCAGATATCCAATTCACAAACAATTAAGCCATAAAAAATCATCACACATCCACCACCTTTGATTGCCTAAATTTGTTTTTTCGCAAAGTTATGGACTCTTAAGAGTAACGTTCATGGGTAATCTGTTTCATAACTCTAGAGAGCACAGTAAGCAGCCACCAGCCAGACACAGTGCGGTAGGCGAATATGATTCTCAATTCACAATTTCTCACCACCGGAAGTAAGAACATACCATAATAAGCGTAGCGTTCATGGGTGGTCTGTTTCCTAAGCACTACTACACAATTTGTTAAAAAAGAAAGAAAGGTATTTAGCATCACGGCGGAACAACTTTTACAGGCCAACAACGACAACATGCTGCAACCACCAGAACTGGTATCACAACTCATAGGGAAAATCAAAAGATTTACTCTCAAATTAAGTAGTTACAACATTGAGCAATCGTCAAGCACATACACCATCACAAAAGTCACGGAACCTGATTCACAAAGCATTTGAGGACATTTCTGCAAAGGTACAACTTATATGTCTTTTTTCCAAGTCATTTCCCTCAACATGCTAATAAATTTGCAATGCATAAAACAAACGGGCCAAAACTTGAAATTCAGCCTGTTTGACCGACCCATGGCAAATTCTAATTATTCTTTACTTTTAAACTTTCTATTTGAAAATAAAAAATAGTGAAAGAAAAGAGACGACTACAATTCGCCATTTGCACATCACTTATTCGGGAATAAAACCATAGAAATTCAAAAGGAAATGAAAATATTTAGGATCGTTTTAATGTTTAAAATAACCAAATAGATCTTTATGTTTAGTTTTTTACTAACAAATACCAAACGATTCCCTATAAAACACACTATAATTTGATCAATATGATGTCAAATAATTATAAAATATATATTTGAAATGATAAAAATTGGAATAATTGGGTTGGTCGAGGTTGTACCATTGAATAACTTAAAAATACATTATATTTTAGCCACTAAGATATAAAATAATAACATAATATATATTATGCCAGAGAAAATAGCTTGTTTTAGAATGAGAAACCAATGATGTTCATTTGTTTTACTTGATGGCCAAATCCCATGTAGGTCAGGCCCATTCAACTCTTTTATTTTATGGTTAGCGGTTAGCCCATTAGATACCATGCATTAGTTTATTGTTAAATTTTTTATTTTTAACAATAAAAACGAGTATTATTTTTGTCTTTTCATATATATTTTATCACCACAGAGAAATAAAAGGGTATAAAGAAAAAAAATTGACACTCCTAGACCTGTTTAAATCCGCATGTGTACGGTAAGTTGGCCCGTTCCACAGAGGAAAGAGAAAAAATTGGTACTCCCTATTCTACCCTTCCTACAAACGCTCCTGGAGCAGAGAATTTGAAATGGGGGAAGAATTTTTTCCACCCTGCTATTATATGTTTTTAATTTAAAAGGATACAACAAATGTACTTAGTGTGATTGGTTATGATCCTTGCCTTTCTTTAAAATGGTCATGGTTCGAATCCCAGTATGTATCTTTTTAATGAATAAAAAAAAGTAATTGTGAAGACCAAAATGTCCTTCCTACTTTCACTCTCGTTGCAGGAAATTTGAAATGGGGCTCCCGTTTTTCACTTCGGTGTATTATAGTATGTGTAGGATGCTAGTGTTGTTTATGCAACTTTGGATGCAATAACAGCTAACGTAGCATCTGGCTGAGAAACTACTTTACATTACAATGTTCGATGGCATGACGAAAGGTTCAGTCGTGCTAATGGTTTGACTGCTTTTTCCCCCCCCCCGGTTTAATGGTCTTGTGCAGGTACAAGTTTGCCTGCCAAATCTTGTATGGGGATGAGAAGATAACTCCGCCGAGCTTGTCCCCTCTCCAGCTTGGTTAGTAAACAACTCGTTTCCTCTGTACTCCCTTGCAACTTTCAGGAGACTGTTCTAAGTTTCTCTGCATTGTTTATGGTTAACATTCATTTTCTTTCTACTTTTTATATAGTCATAGATTTTCCATTGTTCTCTTTGGAATGAGAGAAAGAAATGGCAAGTGGAATGACATGAATTTCATTCCACGCTTGTTGTCTGCATCACTTGAAGGGGAACACGCGCTCTATGTACAATGAGTTGGAGGAGAGGAGACTGAATCGGAGATCCGTGGTGGCGACGGCGGAGGTAAGTTTATTTTTATTTTTAGGATTAATAGCATTTTGTACCCCTCTACTATCGTAAATTAACAAACGTACCCCTCTAATAAATTTTCGCACAAACATACTCTTCTAATATTAAAATGTAACTAGTTTACCCTTCGTCAAATTATCCGTTAAGTGGCCGTTAAAGTGACCGGGAAATTACCCAATTAACCCCTTTACTCCTAATTTAGTTTTAATTATTTTAATTATTTATTTATGTCCCAAAGACCAAACAATTAATTAAAAGAACAACAAGTTGGGCCCCGAACCAACAACAATGGCGACTCAATCTTCCACCACGACTCTTCCTCTTACCATCCCTGCAAGCGGCACCCTTGTCCCTAGGGGTGGTATTCGGTCGGTAAACAATTTACCGTTTACCGAATTTACCGGTTTCGGTATACCGAAGTTGGCCAAACTGGTTACCGATTACCGATACGGTTTGTAACCGGTTTACCGATTACCGAATTACCGGTAAACGGTAAAAACCGGTATTACCGAAATACCGTGAGAAGCGATTTCGGGCGATATTTTCGGTCGGTTTACCGAATATTTACCGAACCGAATTTCTGGAAGTGGGGTGATGTTGTAATATTTTGATTTTTTTGAGTTTTTTTCATCATTTTTTGTAATTAATAATTTATTATTAACTCTTATTTACAATATTTTTGAGGCCGATACTTACATTCATGTATGTAATATTTATATTTGTGAATAATGATGTAATATTTTTCATAATAAAGCAACAAAACGCAGCGCAGCACTAGGGAGTAGGGAGGGGGGATTCGGTATCGGTAATACCGATTTACCGTCGGTATTTACCGATACCGTTCCGGTAAACCGACTCCCCCAACTTCCCGCTCGGCTACCGATACCGCCGGTAAACGGTTTACCGTTTACCGGTTCGGTAAAACGGTAAACCGTTTACCGGATTACCGTTTACCACCCCTACTTGTCCCCCACCCCGCCGGTCGGAATCTGCGCCCACTGCTTCAAAGAAATCTCTTCCTCTACTACTGCGACATCTCCCTCAATCGTGACTCCCATTCCACCAACAGCATTCCAATCTGGAAGTCGGCAGCGTTGGCCGTATCTCCTTCCTGATCGAGAACGATGCTCAATCACAGCCTTCCTACACTCTAAAGCGTTCGAATTCCAACAAGCCGCTGCAGCATCGGGTTCGACGTCGAGAATCAGAAGAGGGATTATTGGATCCTGCGGGTTTTCTCGCTCAGTGAAGGAAATTTCAAATTTCACTATTGCGTCGACGACTCTGGATTCATCGACCTGAAATTCAACTTCCCCTCATCGAATCGAAGCTATCGGCGGAGGCAGCATAGTACGGAAGCGCGAGATCGGAGTGCGGGATGGCGAGAGGAGATGGAAACAGCCGATCGAACGGTTTCTTGTGACCGCCGGCAAGGATAAGCCAGGAGCAGGCGCCACCGAGTCGATCGACGAACCGCCAGGGTAGAAGAACAGGGGACGGACGGTGAATTGTTTAGGGTTTGTTCTTTTATTAATTGTTTGGGACATAAATAAATAATAGATAAAATTATTAAAATTGAAATTAAGAGTAAAGGAGGGGCAATTGGGTCATTTTCTGGGGTTTTTAACGGTCACTTAACGGATAATTAGACGGAAGGGTAACTTGTTAAGTTTTAATATTAGAAGGGTATGTTTGTGCGAAAATTTAGTAGAAGGGTACGTTTGTTAATTTACGATAGTAGAGGTGTACAAAATGCTATTAACCCTTATTTTTATTTTTTAATAGTTGTAAAATGAGGTGAAAATTATAAATATTTAATTTTTTTTATTTTTTATTCTTTTATTGGCCACGTCACTCATTTAACGGTCAACTATAATAGTTGACTGCCACATCAGCAAAAACTAACGGAGAGTGACCAAACTTGAACTATTGAACTAATCTTAGTGACCATGAATGGAATTAAATATTTGCAGTGACCAAACATGAACAGTTTTAGTAAACCCAATGACCATCCTTGCCATTAACCCGCAAAAAATTACTCGTATTAACGAGGAAACATGCAGATACAAAGAAGTCACATGCGTTTACAAATGGACCAATTCGAGGTGTAGCGAGTAGGGGTGTTAGTCGGTGCGGTTTCGGTTTAACCACACCGAAATATCGGTTAACCGCAATCAAAATTGTCCCAATATCACTAACCGAAACCGACAGAGACTTCGGTTAACCGAAAACGCAAACATCGGTTTCGGTTTTTCCTTGCGGTTAACCGAAACCGCAGTTTCTGGTTCACTTTTTCGGTTTTCGTTCAGAAACCGACCACCCAAAACCGAATTTCAACCACATTTTTTAATGATTCACCCTCAATTTTGAGTGACCTGCTTTTGTTTCAGCCTCTATAATCACACACCATAAAGTCATCTAAGGGCATGTTTGGAGGTTGAGATTCTCTAAATAGATGCATTTGTTCAATTTGTGTATTATCATTTGATGTATTGATTCATTGCATGTATTAGGAAAATACTTTGTTTGGAGGGGCAATGATGAAAAAAAAGTAGGGTAGACAATCCCTTGTTAACAATCTCACCTTTTGGTAGAGATTTATAATCATTCATTTTGAGTGATTATAGGTCGGCCCAACAAAAAGGTAATACATGCATTCTAACTCAAAGTGAACCAAAAAAACGACTTAATCTTATCATTACATGTATTTGCTAAATACCTCACTTCAAATCTCAACCTCCAAACGACCCCTAAATCAATTGAGCATAAAGCCTAAAGCAACCACACAATTCAACCACAACTCCACAACATAAAGTCTAACCACAAGTCACAATCACAACAAGACACAAATAACAAGTTCATTATCTCCAAATCATCAACCTAAATGATCCGAGGATCTCGCTCCAATTCATCTAGCCCATAGTCATCATTTACTCCAAGATCTTCATCTAGCCCATAGTCATCAACCTAAGGTTCACTCTATTGAGTGCAAAGGGGATTTAGAGAGGGGTGACTTTCGAGTTCTAACTCTTAAAAACATTTGAGACTCTTGATGGAGGGTTGTTTGCAATAGGTGAGAATTGGGATGTTTGGAATTGCAACTTTGATTGGTTTTGAATCTTACAACTTTTCCCTTAGCCAAAGTAAAAAACCATGTAGTCACACTAGTAGGCGGTTATCGGTTTTCTTATCGGTTAACCGCTAACCGATTAATCGGTTAGCGGTTAACCACTAACCAAAATACTACTAACCGAAACCGAAATCAATAAAGAAGTAGCGGTTATCGGTTAACCACTAACCGACATTATCGGTTCGGTTATCGGTTAAAACCGATAACCGACTAACCGTTTATCCCCTAGTAGCGAGGGCCGAAAGGTTAATGAATCAGTTTTATGCTCTATTTGAGTGAAGTGCAATCCTATCAGGTGTCAACTATTCTGTGTAGGGATACCTCTAGCAAAGAAGTTAACAATATATGAGTATATCGAATTCCCCCTTAGGCATTCTACTTGTGACTTGTGAGGTACCATGGTGTCCCATTAATCACTGGTAAGCTCACA
The DNA here is from genome assembly GCA_946122785.1 of Linum tenue. Lineage (NCBI taxonomy): Eukaryota > Viridiplantae > Streptophyta > Magnoliopsida > Malpighiales > Linaceae > Linum > Linum tenue. Next base: position 88,852,272 of record CAMGYJ010000008.1, on the reverse strand, counting down.
AGGAAAGACTGTCAAGTGCTCATTGACAGAATTCCACGGTTATTTTCAGTACCTTGCAGTTGGTTAAACCTATTTTTGTTGCCTCATTGTGTGATTGAGGAAGTAGAGAAGCTCCGATATGAATTTCTTTGGAACTCTGGAAAGGGTGGAACGAGAAAAAAGGCATTAATGGCTTGGAAACTTCTAGCAAAACCAAAAGCAGAGAGTGGCCTTGGAATAAGGAATTTCAGTATATGGAACAAGACATATCTGCTAGGCACTTATTGGATATACTATTTGGGAGAGGATTACTCTGGGTGGCATGGGTGTAAGTAGGGCTGATAATCGGTTGAACCAAAAATCGAACAAAAAATCGCGGTTATCAACCTAACCGAAAATCGATATCTTTGTCTCGGTGTCGGCGGGCTAGTTTTGGGCTTTAGGCTAACCGTCGGTTGCCAGTTTCTAACCGAGACCAAACTCGGTGCACCGCTACAACCGATAACCTCTCATCTCCCTCTCCTCATCCCGCATCGACACTCTCCCTCTCCATCTCCAGCCTCCCACCAAGCCGCCACCACCGCCCTCCACGTCCCCAATTTTCCCCGCCAGACTTCGCCGAACCTTCTCTCCGAACACTCCCTCCTCTGTTTTTTATTCCCACTCCTTCTCCCATTTGAGTTTCGAATCTTTGCCCAGCAAATCCCAATTGACAAAGCGGAGTTGGGGTTTGAGTTGGTGGGTGACGAGCGGACGATGAACAGAGGGAGTAGGGACGAGGACGAAGCTGGAGAGTGGGAGAGATGTCGGCAGAACCAAGGGTGACAAGCGAGACGACGCGAGGGGAGATTTGGAGGCGGCGCCTAGCGAAATAGGTTTAGGATTCTTCTCTTCTTTCGCCTGGAGAAATCAAAGTCTAATAGGAGAGAAGGCCCGGAGGAACTCTAAATCCCAAAAAAATACACCATCTCGGCATCTCCGATTTCCTCCAGAGTTCGAACCCTCCCCGCCGGCGCCGCAGCCGTCGTCTTCTCCCGCCTGCCAGTCCTCCCATCGTGGTGGGATCAACCTCCGGTTTCCTTCTCCGGCAGCAGCACATACTAATGGCCAGTCCATGTCGATGGCAGGGAAGAGGACGAGGAGAAGAAGATAGGCCTTGCGATCTCGACAAACCGCATCCAAAATCCAAAACTGTCGGTTGCGGTTGGCGGTTAACCGAAGACCCCATCGGTCTCGGCTTCGGTTGCCGCTGATGGGTGATTCTCGGTCTCGGTTAACCGATGGTGCGGTTCGGTTAAACCGAAAGTGCACCGACTAACAGCCCTAGGTGTAAGGTGGAAATTGATACGGTATCGGTATTGGTATCCCAATACCAAATACTGAAACCCCGAATACCGAATTACACCCGAAAATTAATTTCAATCCCAATCCTAAATATTCCAGTATCTCAATCGGTATTATCGAATACAAATTAATTACAATTGAAATTAATAAATTAGATTTGATTGTTTAATTTATGGCAAATAGACTAAGCAAAGAGTCTAGAGCTAGGATATAGATAATGAAGGAGAGGTGACATCTCAAGTTCTTGTCATGGGTAATCTTTAATTTGACGAATTCGAGACTGAGAGACGACTATACTAGTGTTTGCTTTTTAGTGTTATGAAAATAACAAGTGATCAGGTGAGAGTGACGTAAATTGGGAAGTCAAAATTGAGTTGGATGGGGACTTTCTGAGTTGTGAAGCAAAGATGGAATGATCTATGTATAATAAAATGATACTTTTGGTGGTTGAGGGTCATGTAGTAGTGAATGAGAGTATAGTTGAGAGGATAAAATACACACTAGCTTATTTCGGTATTGATCGGTATTTCGATATATAATGATCTCGATCCTGATCCCGATCCCAGTCCCGTAATCCCTAATACCGAATTACAATTAAAATTCAATCCCAATCCCAAGAAATAATATGTGTATTCGGTAATACCAAATAAAGACAAATTCGGTACGATATTTAGTATATCCCAAATACATATACCAAACTTCCAGCCCCATATGGGTGCATAGATACTATTTAGGATTTAACTCCCAGCTTTACAGGTATCTAGATTTGGAAAAGACTGCTAAAATGTAGAGGTATAGTTGCTCAATATATATCTGGAGTGGCTCCTAATGACTTTTGGAAAAGAGCCTCAAAAGTTTGCCAAACCATCAGTCAACAATGTCCTGAAGTGGCCTTGGCTAAGCTGATTTGGGGCAAAGAAATCATTCCTCGCCATGGAGTCATTATCTGGTTAGCACTACAGAACAAACAGACTACTCAAGACAAATTGGTAGCTTGGGAGAAGTCTGTCTCGGGTATGTGTTTACTATGCTTGTGGGAGTTTGAAGATATAGTTCACTTGTTGGTCCAATGGTCTTATGTTAGTAGTATATTGAATAGTTGCTTGAAGTCACATGCTCCACCACAGCTGTTGGATTGGAAGGACTTAATTACTTGGTGTCTTCAGCAGTGGATGACTGATTTGGGTCAAAGCCTGTCTCTCCTCTTTTGGAGGTTGGTTAGTAGTGCGAGTTGAAATCACAAGTCGAGTGATTGTTGATCCGATGTGATAGCAGGAGTTTGAGACGTGGGACTTGGATTTTTATTTATTTATAAATAAGCTTGTTTTATTCATCAAGAAAGGATGGCTGAGAAAGCCACCCTAACTGGAACCTCAAAACCTTTGATTCTTACAGAATCCATCACACACTTTCCAGCTACAGTAACAAACAATGAATTACAGACAAAAGACTATACTATGCTATCTATGTCTTCTTCTGAAACGGCTAAAGCAATTTGAGGGTAGCCTTGCCTTAGCAAATGTAACAGACTCTGCACCTTCTTCAAGAACTGGACTTTAGTCAATGATTGTCCAGCCATCACTCTTCTGCATCTTTCTCTCCAAATTTCAGAAACTATCAAGACCCAGAATAACTGTAACACCTCGACATTTGGGTTAGGTTCGACTAATAATCAAGACGGTTTGGGTAATGTAATACCCACTATGAATTGGGATTTTTATTTTAATTAATTTCTTGATTAATCCTAATTTAGGATTATAGATTTTAATTAAAAAAAATAGTAAAACAATCCCCCAACCCGTCCTATTAACCCCCTCCCTAAACTATATATATACTCCTTCTAACCCCCGTGAACAGCAACAAACCCCACCGCTTGGTCTTCTTCCTTTTTCCCAGAACCACCAATCCATCAGCTCGTTCATTCATCCCCGCCACCGCAAACACCACCACCCAGGGATAGAGAAAAATGCAAGAGGCAGCTGAAGCGAAGTTAGATAGGGACTACCTGGAGCCGGCGGTGGTGATCGACCGATCAGAACAAATAATTGGAAATTGGACGGGCTACAACAACCTGGAAAATTGAGGTTCGTCAATAACAATATGGCATGGAGACGAATCAATGGCGGCAGTGGATAGTAAACAACTTCCACCAGTTAAAGTTAAGTGTTTAAGTAAAGTACTCAAGTATTAGAAGTATTAAAACGTAAGGGCGTAGACTGACCCCATCTCACTCACCAGGACTTAGTAAAGGAATAAGCGAGAACTAGATCGATAGTTGCAGCTAGAGGAGCAGTTAGTGAGCAGCGAGATCGAGAAAGCTGTTCGAGGCAAGCCAGCTAGAGGAGGATAGTACAAGCTTCACTGGAGGTGCCGGAGATCGAATCCGAGCAGACAACAAAAGTAGAGTTTTAGTTATTAATTTACGATTATGAGTAGTGATTGGAGATTCAGATTAAGATTCTATGGTTGAGGTTTGCCCAAGTGTTAGGGCTTTGTTTTAAGAGATTTCAGTTCATTTCAGTGTTTATTATGGTTATTTATGGAAAGCTTCCATTTTCTTTTAGAAGTCTTTCGTTTCTTATTTTGGTTTATGAGTCATCAAGGGCATTTTGGTAAAATTAGTACCCGGCCGGGTTAGGGTGTTTCATTTTGGTATCAGAGCCGGTCTGCTATGTTCCTTGGTCTCCAAGGAATACTGGAATATCGGTCTCAGTTTTAAATGTTTTTGTTTTTAAAGGAATTGAAAATGAGTCAAGGATCGTCTTTTAAGAGTTATAGAATCTCCAGTCTACTCTAATCGTATTAAGGTAAATAACTATAGTTCTAATAGAAGAGTACCGATCGTAAGGAAATACCTCTAGGATTTTGAAGGAGTAGTACGAGGATTCTACTACTAGGCAACAAGGGGGATCTAATAAGCAAAAACAAACAACTGGGGAAATATGAATCTCCGGAGAAAGAGCTACAATCATTAGACACCAATAGTTATGATAATGGAAGGATTTTAGGGTCCTTGACCCTAAGCACAAGGAGACGACGAATCAAGAAATGAAGAGGTACCACGAGACGTCCCTAAACTAGTTTTAGTCGTCAGCGGATCGACGCTATTACAACACAGTTACAAGGAGCAGTGGAAAGCTTAGACTTTAGAAAAGATATGGTAGTATAAATGAAACGAATGAGGAAATGAGTAGGTTATAGGGAGCATGAAAGGACGTTAAGAAGTCAAAAGGTCAAGGCGGAGAGGAGTCATGGTCATTTACATAATGATGATAAAGGAACCCTTGTAGATAAACTACGTCACTCAAGAAGATGGTACATGACCTTGGGGAATTAGGCTGGTAGCAAGCCTTTAAAAAGGAACAGGACAAGAGTCAAGATGATCGAGGTAGAGGACGAGCTTGGATTAAGAATAACAATGTGCTTGTGAACAATGTCGAGCTACAAAGAGGATGGATTGGGATATGAGAGACTCTACAAACTATCCAGATCATGAAAGGTCTAGAGGTTGTTGGGACCGTTGAAAGGGGAATGCAAGAGTTCACGATGATCTGTTATGGGATTGTCCTCTCCTAAATTGAGGGAGCACCTAGCCGCCTAGGGTACATGAGGGGTGCCAGAAGGAGGAACCTCTCTACTAAGTTGGAACTAGAGGGCTAAGAGCTGAGGTCTCGAAACTAGCTATAAGAGTAAGTCATTAAGCCAACCGAGTATAGACAAGTAAGTGGAACGTTCAATAAATGTTCTAGTGAATGACAGAATTCAAGGAAGCACATGAAAGTTACGATAAAGGATTGAGAATATGTGTAGGTGACTCGAGTTCACGAAGTTGCATAGTGGTGTACGACGTGGAAAAGCATTACCGGGAAGGAGGAAATCATTAAGTTACCTTATCCAAGGTGCCCCACTCTGAGTGGGAGCGGCATAGTAGGGTGTCATCCAGAGGAACCGGCTAGTTAAGGATAAGGTAGACACGCTGATTTAAGCCACTAAGAACCCAGACTATGAGATTAAGGCCATATGCAGGCATCAATCGAGACAAATGACGTGAGTGAGGTATGTTAAAGCCTACCCAGGGAAATCCTCTATTGGAAGCTTTAACCCTAACAATAACGAGAAGATACTCAACAGAGTTTGGTGAACAATTATAGTACAAAGCAACTACGGAAGAGTAGTGAAAGTAAAGAAGCAAGGAGAACACCATAGGAAGTTACAGAATCAAAATGGGGTCATCGACCGAGCGATGTATCTGTCAAGGAAGTTAGCTAGGACGGACCAAAGCAGGAATATAACAAACAACAAGGAAGCATTAGGTTGATTACCAGTAGAGAACAATCAATCCATAGGAAGTCCATCAAGAAAGTAAGGTGGAATCGTTCGTTAAGAATAGTCGAAGGGAGAACCTTATCAGTCAAGGTGCATAAGTGAGAAGAGGATATAGGAACCTGGAGAACTAAGTCATGATCAAGGAACACTAAAACCTAGAAAGGAACATCAAGAAGAAGAGTCACGAGTAACGAAGTAAGAGACATATAAGTTTAGGGAACTGCTAGAATACCCCAAAGTGAAACCAAGATTGCCTATGCTGGTGAAAGGTGTCAATCTCTCGGGTAAAACTCTATTGGAGGGGGAAACCGTACGAGAAATTTCAGCTAGGGTCTAAGAGTAGCAGAATGGATAGTACGAGAACTTCAAATTCAGGTGGCGATAAGGAAATGCTAAGTTAGGTGCCAGGAGTGAACAAGTAAGCCAAAGAGAAGTTCATGACTCTTGAAGGGAGTCATACAGTTGTTAGCAAGCTAGAGAAAGATGCAAAGGATGCCTTTAATGCATACAGGAAGTAAAAGCAGTAGTATGAGGTTTCAGAGTTAAGCAAGAAGTAACGAGGAGATGACCACTCAGTTTATGGTTAAAGGACAAGATAAAGTACCGAGGAAGAAAGTAAGAGATGCAAAGCGAGGATATACAAGGACGTAGGTGACCGATGTGGTCAACCATGGACGAGAATTACGTTAGAAGAGTTTTGCAGTTAACAAGAAGGAGGTTAAGCCGCCATCAACAATCTTGGGGTTCAAAGTGGCATTACCTTCTTATGTACCAAATGATGGAGATAGTGGATGCCTTAGGGACGTTCATGGTACATAACCGATGTGAAGGAGGTAAGAAGCAGGAGATAACAGAGTATTACCAAGCAAGTTGAACGCTCACCCAGGATGTTACAAGATGCTTTGAGTAAAGTACCACAATTTGTAGAAATTCATGAGAAATGAGTGAACTACCAGTCTGCTAGAATCACATCTTATTGGAGGGAAAGATTTATAGCTCAATGTCGTCAAGTTAAGGGAGGTACATTTCCTTGTAAAAAGATTATCACCAGTGAAATGTTGAGTCATCACGAAGAACAAATTTCGAGGTCGAAATTTTTCGTAAGGAGGGGGAAAATGTGATACCTTGATGTTGATTTAAGGTCGAACAATAAATTGAAGCGAAATTTCGCCTCATCACACCCTGGGCCCAAATTGCGGAATTAAACAGGACAAGTAGTCGCTCAAAGCTACTCGATGCTAACGAGCTTGGAGGGAATACCTCTTAGACGGGACAAGCAGCGGACAACATCGGAGTTCATATAACGACAATAAATCCTAGAGTCAAGGAAGTACAAGAATAAGGTATTTGGAAGTATAAGTCCGAGCAAATTTCGGGGTCGAAATTTTTATAAGGGTGGAGGAAATGTAACACCTCGACATTTGGGTTAGGTTCGACTGATAATCAAGACAGTTTGGGTAATGTAATACCCACTATGAATTGGAAGTTTTATTTTAATTAATTTCTTGATTAATCCTAATTTAGGATTATAGATTTTAATTAAAAAATAGTAAAACAATCCCCCAACCCGTCCTATTAAGTATTAACCCCCTCCCTAAACCTAATATATATATATATGGTTCAGGCTAGCATACGCCCCGGGCGTACGTTAGACTACCGTACACCCGTTTGAGTTTTGCTATTTAGATCATGAATTAATCGGAGTTTTGGGCATGATACTATACCCTAACCACTAATGGATAAACCCTAGTCCCTGGTTTTCTAACCCAAATCATGAGATTCGTTTAATCTTAAAATGAAAATCAACAATAATTTCGACGAATCAGAACCGTTGATTTTTATTTCAAGATTAAATGAATATTATGCTTTGGGTTAGTGAATCGCAGACTGGGGTTCACCCATTAGGAGTTAGGGTATAGTATCATGGCTCAAAGTCCGGTTAATTCATTGTCTAAATAGCAAAACTCAACGGGCGTGCGGTAGACTAAGGTACGTCCGGGCGTATGCTAGCCTTTGCCATATATATTATATATATATATATATATATATATATATATATATATTATATATATATTATATATATATATGGCAAAGGCTAGCATACGCCCGGACGTACCTTAGTCTACCGCACGCCCGTTGAGTTTTGCTATTTAGACAATGAATTAACCGGACTTTGAGCCATGATACTATACCCTAACTCCTAATGGGTGAACCCCAGTCTGCAATTCACTAACCCAATTCACTAAGGTACCTTGATGATCTTAACCGTACGTGTGATCTCGACGGCTGAGATTAAATTTTATTAAATGATTTGTTTTTTCGGATTTATATTAAATAAAATTACAGATCAACTCATAGAATTAGTTTTCTTTCATTTTAGTCCTCTATGTCCGTGGGTTGGTTAGTTTGATTTGGGTTGGGTTTTTTCAATATTTTGATTGAACCCAAATTCAACCACCCCAAAACATAAAGGGTACCTACCCCATCCAACCTACCACCACTTCGTTCCCCCCCTCCCGACCCTCTCTTCTCCGCTGCTACACGCCGATACCTTAATCCCCTATCTCTTCCCCTGTTCCTCCGTCCTCCGCCGCTAGACGCCGCTAGCCCTCTCCCTACCCTTTCTAATCTCCCTTGTCGGCCCCAAATTCATCGCTCACCAACAACTTAGATTCTCCTTGCGGAAGGGATTTCGAATCCTTGCAACCAGAAGAAGAAGGAAGGGTTCTCCTCTGCTCGCTTTTTCTGGCGATTGGCGTTATGGCTTCTCGAACGAGTTGCAGAGACCTTCGTCGAAAGAAAAAGGGGTGACCTCCCCACCGGAGAGTCCTCCCACGACGATACAAATGCTCTTTGATGACTCCGACGCCATTAGCCTCCCTTCCAAGTTCCGTCACTAACAGATCAACGGCGGCGCCTCAATGTTCTATCATTGATGATGTCAAACCTTCCTGGGTCAAGTTCTGCGAATTTTGTTTATCGCACATATTTGTGTTAAAACTAGATATGCCATACCCTCAAAATCAATAATAGGACCATGTTGTATCGGTATGCTATTATGGAAATTTTGTGGATTTATGTGGAGCAGAAAACTGAAGTTTGAATTTGAAAAGAAAAAGAACTGAAATTTGAATTACGCCGAGGAAGAAGACGATCGAAGTGAAGCTTCTGATCGTTTCTCAACCACTCACGAGATGGAATGTGGGCTAGTTTCCATAAACTTAGCATACAAACAAGAAACGTTGGCAAACTTAGTGGTTAAGCTAGTTTACTATTAAGTTTGCTAGAATAGGTGTAGGGTTCGAATACTAGTTTCAACCATTATATTTAGTTTTTTTATAATTTCATTGAAATCACTTGTTCATAGTTGATTACCCTCTCCTTGCTAGTCAAGTTTTTGGAAAAAATTTCATTTTTCTATTTAGAATTTTATTTTACAACTATTCATAAATAGTAATTCTACACAACATGTCATTTTTGTCACACACCACCGTTGTGCCCACCTCCACCTTGCAACTTTGCGTTAACCCAAAACTAGTACAAAGGACTAGTACATCCCAAAACAAACCTTTGTTAAACCACGTGAAAGGGCATTTGTAGTGCAGTTGATGACTCTGTATTTGCACCGCCTGACCCGTACATCATTCACACCTTGATCTGGTAACTTCGTTCTACCCTCTTTTCCTCCATTGAGGACAATGTCGTGCTTAAGTGTGGGGGGATGTTCGATTATGTATGCGGGTGATGTTTAGCTGTTTGTGTGCTTGGAGCCTAGTCCACTGTCCAAATTTTTAAATTTGAGGGCTCCAAGTACGTGTTCCTTGCAATTGCCTGCTCAGTATGCTTTGAATTGACAGTCTCTGTAGTGATTTTCAACCTAGGGAGGTAGTGTAGCACTATGGAGGATGTTATGCATTTAAGAAGTCTCATTTCTTCTTCATATTGTGTTGGTTGATTGAGTGAATTAGTGATCTTAGGACCCTTGAATTGTGTGGTGTTGTAGACTCTCTGCCTGTCATGGACTCTTGTATCATGTTTTGGAAATAACAGGTGCTCGAAATTGTGCTTTAAAATAACGTCTCCCGTGCGAATAGGGTGAAAGTGTGTAAGGGGAGACGGGAATCCGTTCCCAATTTCCACCTACTACCTCCAGCCTCCTTACATGTCTTTCCCCCGCACGAGGCTCGCGACAACTGCTCCTGGCATGGCCGGTAAGAGCCGGGCTCCCGCAAAACCTTTGCTAGGTGGGAGCCCCGTTTTCTGCAAAAACAGGTTGGACCCTTGAAAAAAAAAGACAAAACAGAAAAAAAGCAGCAAAAGAAGAAAGAAAAGGGGTTCCAACCAGTTTCAAAAAGAAAATCGAGCACCTGGAATTAATGTGAGTCCATGATCTTTGTTTTTTAGAGTCTCTGCATCCACGATTCATTTGTCCTCTGTTCACTATTTACCATGATGCCGACTCGAGACTAGTGCTCTCGCCGAAGAAGTTATGAGATGACTTGTGCGTCGGTTGACCTCGTAAGCTGCTAAATGATCTGGGAAGTCCTCTACCTACGATCTGGGGTGTTTGTTGCTATAGAGGTCTGGAGAGTTGCATTGGTTTGAGTTAGGTTTGCTTGGGGACAAGCAAACAGTTAAGTGTGGGGGATTTGATGACTCGGTATTTGCACATGTTTTCCCCTTGTTTCTTGATTGTTTGAGCTTGAATTATCGCGTTTGGCCTATTTTATGCTAGGTTGTGTTCCTTTGTCACATTTCAGGTCCTAGCACATAAAGTGAAGCATAGGCGCAAGTTTCAAGTCAATCAGAGATCAATTGACAATTCGGGAGAAGAAACTCGGGCATGACCTGAAGAAGAATGGATTTCTACCCCACTTAATGGACAAAGAATCATGCAAGCTTGTCATGAAAGAAAGAGGACGAGACTACGAGCGTCTGGGATCAAACGGCGACTGATTCGGAGTCCGGACGAGGGAGAAACGAAGCATTGAATATAGGGGAACAGGTTCGGCAGTAAAAACACGGGCGCGCCTAAATCAAAACACGGCCGTGCCCATATTTAGGCATGACCGTGTTTTGACCGACGCGACCGAGCGTTTTTAACACGGGGCAAAACACGGGCGGGCAACACCAAAGCACGGCCGTGCCCGCGACCGTGTTTTGCCCAGAATCGGGTTTTTTAACCCAAATTCGAGCCAAAGGAGAGAGAGAGCTGGGTTTTGGATCCCAAAACACCCAAGGGACGAACCAAAGAGAGAGAGGCGATTTGAGGGCATTCTTGGAGTGGAATTGGAGGATTTCTTCGCCTTGGAAGCTCGAGGAACAAGCCCGGACTTGAAGACTGATCATCTGAAGATTCTTACTGCAGTCTCTCTCTTCTCTATGGAGTAACTTCCCTTCACTTAGGTTTTGAGGAACCCTAGCTATGTCTGTTTGATTGGATGATTGTATGAGTACTCTGACTTGATAATCTTGAGTTCATATTCAATCTATGCATGTTTTCACGATTCAATTCTGCTTTAGTCGAGATTATTGATTCTGCTTTGATCCTATGAGAGCGAATACCTGATTAGGTCAATAGAGCACCATAGATTGATAGTAGTGGATCGATTGCTTTAGTCGAGGGTTGATTCACTGCTTTGTATCGATTGAGAACCTCATTCGATAGAGGGAGTCTAGTTCAGAACGCCTTGATCGATTGTTCTAGAGAAGGATACGTCCCTCTAGGCAATTGACTCAAGAGGGCCTTGTTCCTTTAGTCGAGACTCAAGGTCTAGTCAAGGATTCTCCGCATTGTGAATGAAAGTGAAACAAGTTAGAGATCATCAATCGTTAATCTGGCTAGTGGCTAGGGGGAATCATACCTAAGTGAGTTCCCAACCTGTAATTAGATTAACTTTAACTGTAGTTTGCTAGAGTAGTTTTAGTTCTTTCATCTTAATCTGTTTGCTAGATAATGAACTGAAGCTGAGTAATAGTAACTCTAGAGACCCGTGGATTCGATATTTATTACTTGAGCCACTATACTGCAGTCCCTTTCATTGGTTACACTTGGCCATTGTTAGGAGTTGTGTCATAGCGAGTCAAGTTTTTGGCGCCGTTGCCGGGGACTTTCTAGATTATTAGGAAAGGCAGAAGTTTGTTACTTTAGCTTTTCTTTTCTTTTCCACCCTTGCTTTTCACTTGGGTGTTTTTGTTTTTGTTGGTGCAGATCTGAATCATGGATCCTCATGGCTTCTCCAATCATTGGGGGTATCCACCACCATCCGAGTGGTATTACCCCGAGACCCCTGGAGCAATCAAGGAGGAGAAGACTATGGATCGGGTTCCAGTACCAACCCCCTTACTATGGAGAACAATCTGACCCCTGGGCATATCAAGAACAATCTCATTACCAAGAAGACTTTCTCCCACAACCAGAAGGGCCATCAGCGCTGGAGTTACCCATGGCGGCCTTCACGGGCCATTCTGCAGAGCCATGCTACACTCCACAGCCAGATCCAAACTATGAACTGAGGCTTCCTGGAGCAGTTTGTTCGGGACTCCGAGAGACGCAATCGCAAGATGGATCTTCAAATCCAAGCCCTTTCCTCTTCCGATCCCTCATTTCTCCATGATATGGAGGAGGCTGTTCAACGCTCAGCGAAGCAAACAGAGTGGGTGGAGCAAGTTTGTGCACACTTGCTCAAGATCACCCGTCTGCTACCATACTAGAGGAGGAGAAGAAGAAGGCTACAAGGACATTGTGGAGCACACAGAAGTTGTCACGGAGAGCTCCCGTGAATCATGATCAGAATGTCCTGTCGTAGCCGACCACCCTTTCCACATCCCACACTGAGCTTTGAAGAGGTGGGCATGAGTGAGGAGATGCAAGAAGATCTCATGAAGAAATTGCTTGGCAACTTGCTCTCCAATCCGTGCTAGAAGAAGAAGAGCAAGAAAGGGTGCAGAAAGAAGTTGTGGAGGATGACGAAAGTGAAGCAGGAGGAGTTCTTGATCATTTCCCAGGGGTGATACCACATGAAGAAGAAAGGGAGGTTGAAGAAGCAATTGGCGTCCAGGCTGAGGACGGAGTTAAGGTGGAAGAGGCTTGCACCGGCCATGAGTTACATGTGATATCTCCACCAAACTTCGAGGAGCTGCTTGGCAAGGACCCATTTGCAGTGTCTCTTTGCCAGACCAAGGCCACATCGACATCGGTCCCTCTTGGTGGACGCGTGGTGGCCAATCGATGCTGTCTTATCTGGTTTGGGGCAATGAGACGAGAGAAGAGAAGAAGAGGTCTCGAGGGTGGAGACTTCATCTGCATCAAGTGCACGAGCCTTCATCACCTGCCACACCACATGCTCGTGACTTGAGACTCCACCTCATGACGAGAACCTCAACTTCAAGGAGGTTCTAGCATGGACCGAAACTTAGGAGCCATCGTCCGGCTCACGACGTGAAAGAAGCGCTTGTTGGGAGGCAACCCAACCAGTCGGTTTGCATTTCTTTCTCTATTTTCCTCGGTTGAGTCAGTTTTGTTATTTGATTTTAGAGTCAATAACTCAACCTTTGTGAGATTTTGTGTGGTGTTTGTGTTCTGATTACTCTCTCTTCCTGGAATGCACCGCCTGCCCGTCCATCATCATTCACCCTTGATCTGGTAACTTCGTTCTACCCTCCTTATCTTTCCTCCATTGAGGACAATGTCGTGCTTAAGTGTGGGGGGATGTTCGATTATGTATGCGGGTGAATGTTTAGCTGTTTGTGTGCTTGGAGCCTAGTCCACTGTCCAAATTTTTAAATTTGAGGGCTCCAAGTACGTGTTCCTTGCAATTGCCTGCTCAGTATGCTTTGAATTGACAGTCTCTGTAGTGATTTGCAACCTAGGGAGGTAGTGTAGCACTATGGAGGATGTTGATGCATTTAAGAAGTCTCATTCTTCTTCATATGTGTGTTGGTTGATTGAGTGAATTAGTGATCTTAGGACCCTTGAATTGTGTGGTGTTGTAGACTCTCTGCCTGTCATGGACTCTTGTATCATGTTTTGAAATAACAGGTGCTCGAAATTGTGCTTTAAAATAACGTCTCCCGTGCGAATAGGGTGAAAGTGTGTAAGGGGAGACGGGAATCCGTTCCCAATTTCCACCTACTACCTCCAGCCCCTTACATGTCTTTCCCCCGCACGAGGCTCGAGACAACTGCTCCTGGCATGGCCGGTAAGAGCCGGGCTCCCGCAAAACCTTTGCTAGGTGGGAGCCCCCGTTTTCTGCAAAAACAGGTTGGAACCCTTGAAAAAAAAAGACAAAACAGAAAAACAAGCAAAAAGAAGAAAGAAAAGGGGTTCCAACCAGTTCAAAAAGAAAATCGAGCACCTTGAATTAATGTGAGTCCATGATCTTTGTTTTTGAGAGTCTCTCATCCACGATTCATTTGTCCTCTGTTCACTATTTACCATGATGCCGACTCGAGACTAGTGCTCTCGCCGAAGAAGTTATGAGATGACTTGTGCGTCGGTTGACCTCGTAAGCTGCTAAATGATCTGGAAGTCCTCTACCTACGATGGGTGTTTGTTGCTATAGAGGTCTGGAGAGTTGCATTGGTTTGAGTTAGGTTTGCTTGGGGACAAGCAAACAGTTAAGTGTGGGGGATTTGATGACTCGGTATTTGCACATGTTTTCCCCTTTGTTTCTTGATTGTTTGAGCTTGAATTATCGCGTCTTTGGCCTATTTTATGCTAGGTTGTGTTCCTTTGTCACATTTCAGGTCCTAGCACATAAAGTGAAGCATAGGCGCAAGTTTCAAGTCAATCAGAGATCAATTGACGATTCGGGAGAAGAAACTCGGGCATGACCTGAAGAAGAATGGATTTCTACCCCACTTATGGACAAAGAATCATGCAAGCTTGTCATGAAAAGAAAGAGGAAGAGACTACGAGCGTCTGGGATCAAACGGCGACTGATTCGGAGTCCGGACGAGGGAGAAACGAAGCATTGAATATAGGGGAACAGGTTCGGCAGTAAAAACACGGGCGCGCCTAAATCAAAACACGGCCGTGCCCATATTTAGGCATGACCGTGTTTTGACCGACGCGACCGAGCGTGTTTTTAACACGGGGGCAAAACACGGGCGGGCAAAACCAAAGCACGGCCGTGCCCGCGACCGTGTTTTGCCCAGAATCGGGGTTTTTAACCCAAATTCGAGCCAAAGGAGAGAGAGAGCTGGGTTTTGGATCCCAAACACCCAAGGGACGAACCAAAGAGAGAGAGGGCGATTTGAGGGCATTCTTGGAGTGGAATTGGAGGATTTCTTCGCCTTGGAAGCTCGAGGAACAAGCCCAGACTTGAAGACTGATCATCTGAAGATTCTTACTGCAGTCTCTCTCTTCTCTATGGAGTAACTTCCCTTCACTTAGGTTTTGAGGAACCCTAGCTATGTCTGTTTGATTGGATGATTGTATGAGTACTTTGACTTGATAATCTTGAGTTCATATTCAATCTATGCATGTTTTCACGATTCAATTCTGCTTTAGTCGAGATTATTGATTCTGCTTTGATCCTATGAGAGCGAATACCTGATTAGGTCAATAGAGCACCATAGATTGATAGTAGTGGATCGATTGCTTTAGTCGAGGGTTGATTCACTGCTTTGTATCGATTGAGAACCTCATTCGATAGAGGGAGTCTAGTTCAGAACGCCTTGATCGATTGTTCTAGAGAAGGATACGTCCCTCTAGGCAATTGACTCAAGAGGGCCTTGTTCCTTTAGTCGAGACTCAAGGTCTAGTCAAGGATTCTCCGCATTGTGAATGAAAGTGAAACAAGTTAGAGATCATCAATCTTAATCTGGCTAGTGGCTAGGGGGAATCATACCTAAGTGAGTTCCCAACCTGTAATTAGATTAACTTTAACTGTAGTTTGTTAGAGTAGTTTTAGTTCTTTCATCTTAATCTGGTTTGCTAGATAATGAATTGAAGCTGA
The DNA here is from genome assembly GCA_946122785.1 of Linum tenue. Lineage (NCBI taxonomy): Eukaryota > Viridiplantae > Streptophyta > Magnoliopsida > Malpighiales > Linaceae > Linum > Linum tenue. Next base: position 88,836,661 of record CAMGYJ010000008.1, on the reverse strand, counting down.
GTAATAGTAACTCTAGAGACCCGTGGATTCGATATTTATTACTTGAGCCACTATACTGCAGTCCCTTTCATTGGTTACACTTGGCCTTTGTTAGGAGTTGTGTCATAGCGAGTCAGCAGTCTAGTGACTAAGTTTGAAATTCTGCCTTGACAAACTTATAAACGTGAAAGCTCCATGTTCCGAATGGTTCAATATTCTGCCTTGACACTGATGCGTGTAAAATGGATTGGTTGTTATTATAAAAGAGATACAGGATGCAGTGTTGCTTTAAAAAAATTTGTAGCGTAAACGATTTCATATACTAAGACGCATGTAACATAGTATATAACATTATAGTTGAAAAGTGAGACTTGACATCGATAGAAGTTTTACATTGATAGAAGTTTGTCGGTTGAGGTAGAATGTCTTGTTCCTTATAAATTATTTATATCAGGCACTTTCATGACATCGATACCTATGGCCAAGTCACGATGAGGTTATGATAGATCAAGGAAGATTTATGAGATTTTTGTCGGAGATGATCCTATCACGTGGAACAATTGTTCTTTGTCATTCTAGATGATCAGTGAAATTCGCTAGACAGCTAAAGTACCATAGGTTGTTTTGAGATCCTAATTATTAGTTCACTATCGATTCGGATTATTTGTTGTCTAAATAACCTGATCGATTGATTAAAAGGCCTCGTATTTTTTGGCCATTAAAAAGGCCTCATGTGAATTCGAACATGCCTTTTGTACCAGGCCCAATAAGGCCCTTAGCAATAGCAGATCGGCGGCACAACGCCTTTTCGCATTATTTGTACTAGCGCAGGGCCCGGCCCGTTGGGCGGGTAAACTAGCCATAGCCACGGTTGGATCAAACAAATACAAAAACCAAAAAAAAAAAAAAAACAATAAAAACCTCCCACCCACCCGAAGACGGTTTAACTCCCTTCTTCCTTTCCCTCCTCCATCGCTCTCACCTACCTCCAGTCCCTCCACAGAAACCTGACCATCCACATCCCCAACCCGCCATCTTCTGCTTCTCCTGCTTCCCGCTCCCTCCGCAAACCCCGACCCTCCCACTACTCTCGCTCATTCTCCCTCGTCGAACAACCCTGCCGTCGAATCACCACTCGCGCGGACTCCAACAACGGCACCGAGTCACGACGTCACTATTCACTCGCCGGCGAGAAGACCAACTGTCCAACCAAGCCATTGCATGCACTCATGTTCCAGCCCTCCCTGACTGACCGATATTAGTACCATCTCTACATCTCCAGGAGGTAAGTTCTAAAGTCTTACCTCGTAAAGACCCAGCCGAAGACGTTTCAACTCCCTTCCTCCCTGACGCCTTCTTCTGCTCTGCTCACTCTCCGGCCAACAAAGCAACTGGAAACCCATTCCAGTGCATGCACTCATTTTCCAGGCCTTCTCTCTGCCTGATCGACGTTAGTCCTATCTCAGCTCTAAAAGGTAATTTCTAAAACCCTACCTCGGCAAAATCTCCCCTTTCCTCTCATCAAGAACTTCAACCAATTTTTCCAGCCCACTCATCAATTACATTCGCTTGCTGGCCTTCAAATTAGGTTTCTCTATATCTACTACAATCTTATCATCCAGATTTTTTTTTTTTAGTTCGATACTCCAAGGAAATACTTGCAACGCCCACAGGTGAGTTAGCATCCATCCTTTTCTGAACGAATGCGGTTAGCCTATTTAATTCATGGACATGATTAATAACTCATGCTTGGATTTTCGCATAGCATTGATCCATAGTTTAGGACATATATGTCAAAATTATTTAGGTTGATTCTGATTACATAGTGTGTCTTGCAGTTCAACTAAACTTTGTATGTTTGTATAATATGTAGTAGAATTGAGTGATAAAATTCCAGTTACAAATCAAAGAAGAAAACGTCAACAGAAATCAAATATAGGTCCAATTGTAAAATACATCGAAGTATTGACACATTCATGTATTGGGTTGCTATTGTTTGTGTATATTCGGGTTTACATAATTAGTTGATTAGTTTTACAGCTCTAACATTTGTTGATAGAGTTGCTAATATTGCTACTAATCTAAATTATAGATTTTTTTCCATGGGAGACTTCGTTTCAAATCTGCACTATGAAGTTGCCGCAAGAATTTGGGACACTGTAGAAACTATAGATCTTATCCCTATGCAATTGGATGTTGCTAATCAGGTGAATCAGATAACATGTATTTATCTATCCGGAATCTATATTTTATCTAAAGAATTTGCATCTAATTTGGTCTTATTTTGAACTCCTTATGTTTTGGCTTGTACCAGGGCAAGTCATACATTTTCAATGGCTTTGTCACAGAATTGAGGAGATCTTGGCATGCCGCATCCAGCATATACTTGCTTCACTTGACAATTGAAAATTTTATCACCGATATTGAGGTCGTATTTCCATCAGCTTACTTACGGCGAGTCATGTCTGCTGTTGTTGGTCCTGATGAGATGGAAGATGTGGAGTACATTCCACTACTCAACATGATTGGTGAGACGCCATATAAGGTCTTGGTCACATTCGGACCTTGGAACAACGTGGAGAATCGTCTTGATCTCTTCTTGGTTAAGTTGTTCCCGATTTTAGATGACTAAGTAGCGTAGGGTATTATTAATATAATCGGATTAATGGTAGTAATGGTCCACCTCGCTCTAATTTCGAATTATCTAACCGCGTAATGGATATGTGAACGCAAAATTTTTTGAAAGGTTATTATCCTTTTGAGGTGGTCCTTCATGTAACCATATTTTGAGCATCATATAATTTTGCTCTTTGTTTACTGTCACCTTCCTTGCTATTTGTTAATTCCTTTTAAATTGTTGTACTCTAGAGTTTAGAGTTGGAACTCGCTGCCAATGCATTTAGGAAGCCGCCCAAACAAAATAAAAAAACCCCACAGGCCCAATTTAGATAGGTGAATTTGGAATGTATCAGCCCGCCTGGGTGTAGTCATTTGCCATGGGTTTTGGCAAAACTCTGGGCCCGATTAATTCATGAGCCACATAGGGAATAAGCCCATTTTTCCAGCTAAAATATAGCATTTAAAATTTAGTCTTTAAAAAATGTTAAACTGTCATTGTATATATAATATTGGTAATAACAGAATTGTAAATTCGACAATTGTATTAATGTTTTCCTAAAATCGTCAGATCCCTTGAGTAAGCTATGAGTACAAACTTTTCTTTCATCAGTGGCCAGATACATAAGCTCAATGCATAAAAACTATAGTCCATTGCTAGGGAAATTGCCTTAACAAAAATAAATAGCCAAACATGACGCCTAACAATTGTCCATAAAAAATATAAACTGTAATCATAAGTTAAACCTGAATTGAAGTTCATAACAATTGTCCTTCCTCAGTGAAGGGGCTTTCGATCAATATCTCGTTTTCTTTAAGCTCAATTTCCTTCTGGTGTTCCAAACTATAACCAAACATTCCCGAAACCCTAATTGCTTTCTATCCCAGAGTTTGATTAGTGATTTGCAGAAAAGAAGAGCAGGAATCAACAGCGTCGACAATTTTTTCCAGCACACTCATAAAGTACAGTCGCCCGCTATCCTTCAACTTTGCTTTCTCCCGATCTACTAAAATCTTAGCATTCAGAAAGTTTTTGAGGAAGAGACTCCCAGAAAATACTTGCGAGCTCCACCGGTGAGTTAGAATGCATGCTTTCTAATAAATGTAGTTTGCCTATTCAATTTAGAGACATGATTAATTGTTATTGCTTCGATTTTAGCATAGCATTGATCCATAGTTGAGGATATATATTTCAAAATTATTTAACTTGGATCTGATTACGTAGTGTGTGTTGTATAGAAACAAAACATTATATATTGTTTGTATAAAACGTAGTAGAGTCCAGTTGAAAAATTCCATGTAAGAATCAACAAAGAATAAGTCAAAAGAAGTAAAATATAGGTCCAATTGAAAAATCCATTAAAGGATTGACAGAGTCATGTCTTGCTTTCCTATAGTTTGTTTATATTCTGTTTTACATGATTAGTTGATTAGTGTAAGAACTCTAACCTTTGTCGATATAGTTGCTAATATTGCTAAAAATCTAAATTATAGGTCTTTTACCATGGGAGACGATTTCGTTATGAATCTAAACTATGAAACTGCCGCAGCAATTTGGGACACCGTGGATACTATATACCTTATCCCAATGCAAATGAATGGTGGTAATCAGGTGACTAAGATAACATGTTGTTTTATCTATCCATATCTATCTCTTATCTCAATAATTTGCATCTGATTTCGTATTATTTTTCGCCTCTTTATGTTTTGGATTATTTCAGGGGAAGTCGTACATTTGTCTGGCATTGTAACAGAGTTGAGGAGATCTTGGTCTGAGGCATCGAACATATATTTGATTCACTTGACCATTGAAGATGACTTGTCTGATGTTGAGGTCGTGTTCCCATCAGCTTACTTACGAAGAATAATGTCTTCTGTTGCCAGTCCTTCTGAGATTGAAAATGCGGAGTATGTTACACTACTGAATATGATTGGTGAGAAGGCATATAAAGTCTTGGTTACATTCGGTCCTTGGAACGACGTGGAGCATTTTTCTGATCTTTTTTTGGTTAAGTTGTTCCCGGCTTTAGATAACTAAGTAGCATTGGGTATTATTAATATGATAGGATTAATGTTAGTAATGCTCCACCTTTCTGTAGTTTCTAATGATCTATTAGCGTAATGGTTATGTGAACGCTAATATCTTTTGTAACTGTATTATCCTTTTGAGATGGTACTTGATGTAACATATGAATTTAATTTAGTTATGTTACTTTGAACAAATTACTCATAGTAGATGTGACGGGATAAGCATTGATCCAAACGTGACCAGATAAGAGACGGAACGTCTTGAGCTGGCGATTTCACTGTTAGAGCAGGCAGGCTAGAGATCCAAATCGGGGACCCTTTCCTCTTCCTCTTTGATAATTAGAACCACAAAATTAAAATGTCAGAACCCTAAATCATAAGAAAGTACCAATAATGGCTCTAAGATTCACGCTAATTAGTCAGGGGCGGAGCTACAGCAGCCTTCGGGGGGGCCCCGGCCCCCCCCGAGAATTTTGAATGTCGCGTGTAAAAGTTCGGTATTAGACGTATAAAATAAATGTTATGTATAAAAATATCCAACGTGAAACAAAACAATAAAAGTCTCTGTAGTCTAGTGGAATCTCGCCTTGCCCTCTCACCTGGTGGTCAAGGTTTCGATCCTTGTGGGAAGCAGCATATTTTTTTATCACTAGCTATTTTGGTAATCAGTTTATGTTTTATTTAGTGATCAAATGCTTTATGTTTGTCAAGCAAAGAAACTAAATGTAAGTCAACCATCACTTCCTTGCTACGTGCATGTCATTGGAGAAACTCTCCATGGGTGGTCAACTAGGGTGACTCAGCTTGTTACTAGTTTGGTCTATACCCGACCATGAGAGGAAAAATGGGGTGGAAATACATAGTTGCCTCATTACTTTCCACGTGGGTTTGCCATGGGAGTGCACTTGGATCTCTTGGGTGGTATGTAAAAGAAACAAATAATACAAAACACTAGCAAATGATTAATTACTTGAAACGACAATTATACCTTTTCTTGGCTCTCCAACGTGTGGTGAGGGAATAGAGGGCATGGTAACTTTGTGTTCTTGATCGGTAAACTATTTTGGTTAAAGTGTTTAATTAAAAGATGTCGGTTTAATACGGGGTCTATCAAATTTTTTTGGAAGATTAGTCATTAATTTGTTAGCATTAAGTTGGAGATTATCCATTAATTTGCTTCGTTGGGCTTAATCCTTATTATAGCCCAAACCAGCCTCCAAATTTAAGGTCCACATGATTGCAATTGTGAGTTGAGCAAAGAAGAATAAAATAAGTAGTTGTGGCGGACAGATTTCATTACAAAATAGGAATGTGATAGAGAGTTTTGGACCGAAATCCAGGAAGGATTGTAGGCTAGTCTAAGAGAACCTGGAGCCACCAAAAACAACAGACCCAAAAAAAAAAAAAAGCAAGGAAAAAAAACACCACCAAACCCCACCACCGACACCCACCATCAGATGCACAACGGTAACAGACAACACCGAAAGAGAAAGACCACATGCAAGAACAAATGCTAGTAGTGTTTTTAGAATTGAGAGCATAAAATTCAGACATCTTAAGGAACAACCCATTTGCCGTTTAGCCAGTCCTGATGTGGCCTCAAATCAGCCTGATTGAACGTTTTCTTCTCATCATACTCTATAAAGTTAACCTCGTAATTGGAGTTGATCAAGACCTTTGCAATCACGCCAACCCACCAGCCCTCGTTGTAGTAAGCATCTACTGCATCCCACACCTTGAATCCATCCACAACAATGATCTCCGGCGGACAAGGCCTTATGTTGCAAGCACGAATGACTTCTCTGAGAAACTCAGTATCATCATCATTCCTCAGGGTTTTGTACTCAATAAGGTACTTGTCTTCACCCGAAGGTTCAATAATTGTTGCAGCAAACCAAGCACCTTTCAAACCGTCTTCGTCAGTTAGCACCTCGACTTGCATTCCTTGAGTGAACTTCATCACTTCCTTGGAAAAGTTTGAGTTTAGCCACATCTGCATGTTTATGAAGCGATTCAACGAGGTTCAGACATTGTGAAAAAGAACAAATGCCATCTCTGATCACCCAATTCTCTGTTAAAAGGTAATTTGCAATAAATTTACCCCAAAACACTTCACATGGTAGGCCTAATATTATTGATTGATCAATTATCAATATCTACCCCAATGTTGACGTGAAGAACAAGAGCACATGTAAGAGACATCATCAAACTAATTCAAGCAAGTTGCAGCAAGTGGATTGGAAGTTGAAGACAAAATTGATAAGGCTATATCAATGCATGAGAACATGATTGGATTTGGTATTAACTCATGCATGTGTTGTGTTGTATCGTGGAAGAGAAGATGACGATGGAAGAGGGCTCACTTGCATTGAGTATATGGGGTAAATCTATTAGTTTCTTTCTTCTTCAATTGTGTATTATATATGTATGCATGGGGTGTGTCATAGTGCAATGGGGAAGAGACATAAAAGAAAGAAAGAAGTCTCTGTATCTCTGTGTTTGTAAGCAACAAGAGCCAAAAATTCCGCTAATACCCAACATTCTCTACTTTCCTCAACCTAACTAGATCGAGATTCAAAATTCCCTAAAATTGTTATACCAAGCAACGGAGCAGGAAAAGTCATAAAATCGAATTAGCTCACCTCTTTCTCCCGCTGAACCTGTTCGAATCGCGGCTCCCACTTCCCTTGAACCCACTGAACAGGCAACCTCAAATCTTTCTCTTCCAACACAATCTGCTCGTCAAAGCCTCTGAGGAACACCGCGAATTTCCCGCCGGAGTGCTCCGCAATAATAGCCCCTTCCCACCAGCCGTCGCTGTAGAAGGCCTCCACTTCGTCTTCGAACTTGAACTGGACCTTCTTCTCGGGAGGCGGCGGCGGACGCAATTGAACCCAATCGAGGGTTTCTTGCAGCAGCTTCTCCCCAGATTCGTCCGCGTAGAGCTGGTCGTACTCGACTACGTAACGATTGGTGTTCTTCGCCTCGCGGCGGACGACGGTGCCGGCGTACCAGGAGCCGCGGAACCCTACATCGCGGGGGCGGATCTCGACCCGGTCGCCCGGATTGAATTGGGCGACCCACGAAGAAGATGGGTTCGACATCGAGGGTTTCTTGCAGAATTGCAGGTGAAGAACGGATGGAAGCGTGGTGATTTTTTTTTTTTGGTAGAAAAAGCGGGGTGATTTTGAGAAAGGGAATGGGAAAAGACTGTTCGTTTTTACCCCAAAGAGAAAGGGAATGGAGGGAATGGGAAAAGACTGTTCTGCGGTTTCTCCAAAAAAAAAACTGTTTAGGGTTCAGGGTTCCGTGTAATCAATCAGAGAGAGAGAGAGAGAGAGAGAGGCGATGGCGGTTCCGTGTTAAAGAAAAGTTGAAGAGCAGTAGGAGTCAGGAAAGCAACTACAGCGTTAGAGCTAACTTTATTAGGGTTGCTTGTTTGTGTAGGTCGGCGTTGGCTTCAATAATAGTAGTACTATTATTTTCTTTTATTAGTAGATGGTGTATTATCATGTCACTCCAAAGAAACATGGTCCATTTTAATAAGCCAAGCCGAACTCATTCTCGGCTCTTTTATGAACGAGCTAATACGATCCGAACACGACACAACTCATTTATTGAGTTTGGGCTCATAATTTCGAACAAAATTCTGGCTCGAGCTAGCAAACAACTCATTTCATCCTAATTAGTCATTACTAAGGGGTCGTTTGCTTGGTGGAGTTGGATAAAAACAAGAAGTACACTCTAGAGGTAAAAAGGCAAACATGATTTTATTAGGGTTTAGGGTTCAGAGTTTAGGGTTTAGAGTTCAGGGTTCAGGGTCTAGGGTTTAGGGTTCAACATTCAGGGTCTAGGGTTTAGGGTCCAGGGGTTAGGGGTTAGGGTTTAGGGTTTAGGGTTTAGGGTTCAGGGTTCAGGGTCTAGGGTTTAGGGTTTAGGGTTTAGGGTTTAGGGTCTAGGGTTTAGGGTTCAGGGTTTAGGGTTTAGGGTCTAGGGTTCAGGGTCTAGGGTTCAGGGTTTAGGGTTCAGGGTTTAGGGTTCAGGGTTTAGGGTTTAGGGTTTAGGGTTTAGGGTGTAGGGTTTCAGGGTCTATGGTTCAGGGTTCATTGTTAAGGGTTTAGGGTTTTAGGTTTTTAGGGTCTAGGGTTTATGGTTTTTGCTTGTAAGTATGTCCTTCGCGTAGTACCTTAGTAGGTACGTGAAGGTTTGCCGGTTACTTTTGGCTATCGATGTCAATTGAGAAGTAAACAGAAATTAATAAACCGGAAAATTGACAAGTAGATGGTGTATTATCATGTCACTCCAAAGAAATTAGCCAACCTGAAATTTTTGTCATTGGATTGTGTATTTAGATGTATCGTATAGGCAGTCGTATTTGGAGATTGCCTGTTGGTTTAAACCGAAGATGAAACCTTTGAATAACAGGTATGTACATTTGTGGCCAAAAGCAGCAACCATTGGGCCAGAAGGCCCAAATCAGCCTTCCGGCCTGTCTTTTTTAGGCCGCATTCAATTTACTTAAGCCCTAATCTTGCCTCCCTCGACAACACAGACCTCGTTCCAGATCTTCGCTGGCATCGGCGGTAAAAACTGCCCCTTTCGACCACGGTGAAAACCCTAGCGCCAAGGTATGTCACTATCTGGTCCTAAGCACGCCACTCAGTAGAAAACATCATATTCCTCTAATAAAGATTACTACGATCGCAGCGGACCAACGAACTATGGCAGTTTTCCGCCGAGACAACCCAGTCGCCTCGCTGGATTACGAGGACCCCACCGATCCCCAAGGTTCGATGTTTTGGTTTCTGTAGGTCTAAATTGGTACTGGATTCGATTGATTCGCAAAACCTTACTGGTGACTCCACTTAGTGTGTTTCTTGTCTCTATTGTAGACCCCATTTGTGCTTCGATGACGTTTCGAGGTTTGCGGTTGGGAACCAACAACCGTACTGTGATAGCTCGGCTTCTAAAGACGTGGACAGAAGTCATTGACGGAGAGGTTTGGAAAACGCCAGCATTGCGCATGCTCTGGATGGACAAAAAGGTTTGTTTACGATTTCCCAGCAAAAAAAACACCAGCTGCTTATGCTTATCTAAACATTCTTTTACACCTGCTAATCCCGCAGAAACGAGTTATTGAAGCTCTGGCATATGAAAAGGACATTGATGACGTGATGGCGAGGATCAAAGTTGGTCGTCTGTATCGCCTAAACATTATCGTTACAATCCCCTCGAGTAAGAACAAACGCATTGTCCCAGGAGAACTGCGGCTGATCATGAACTCTGAGCAACTGATTGACAACATCGAAGAAGACCAGAACAATCCTAAGTTTCCCCTCGACTCATTCATGAACTCTCATTTCTCAATGGTCCCTGCAAAGTTTGAAAGTTTCTACTGCCACGCAGGTAAAGCAATGTACATCACTTTCACGACCAACACACACTAAAAATCCCATAACATCTATGCAATTACAGATGTCACAGGCTGCGTACGGCGAATCACAGTACCAACTGCCCTCCAAGATGGCATGCTTGATTTCCATCTGGTTATTGAAGACTACAGGTATACTAAACTATGTACCTTAGCTCGTTAAAACTTTCGACAGCGAATAATTTATATTTTGTTTGCATTTGCAAAACAGTGGGAACAAGGCTGTTGTGAAGTACTGTGGCTACGATGTCGCTGGTTACCTCCAACAAGCAGCAGATGTAGAGTCGCACCTCCCGCTGATAACCACAGTTACATCGGTAGTCTCCGTGCCCGATGCATGCAACGATGATGGTATATATGAGCTGGAATCGACACAAGCCAGTCGTCTGATTATCAGTTCATACAATGAGACCACTGAAAGAGTCATGAACAGGTATTGATTTCCTAACAATCTCTAAGACAATTTGTTCACTTCAAATATGCTTTCATTGCAACAACTTAGCCTAACATAGACATCTATTTGCAAAACTCAGGTTTCTGCCATGCCGCAAACCGATCAAGTACATAATCTATGGAACAGCTGAAAGGATGGGATACTTACGCTACCCTCGCCCCCCAAAAAGAACACTTGCTCAGATAAAAGAAGACTTGAGTTCAATACCACAAAATCGTGAGGTATATTATGATGCTTTGAAAAATCCCAACATTCAAATATGTTTCACTTGCTATTGCCGTGCACTCTAACCTGGCAAAAACAATTTTTATATTTCAGACCCTCTACCGAACCATAATCAAGTTCACTCATGTCCTATGCCAAATAGATGCTTGCAGAACCACTCGGGAAACGCCAAGGTGAGATTAAATATTTAAATTGACCGGTTTGCACTTTTGGCAAGGAACGCTTGCATTATTCTCAACAAACCTAACGAGCTTCTATTATGACCAGACTACATTACCACATCGAGGCAAGGTGCAAATCTGAATCATCCGCGGCCGATGTTGTACTGAACCACGAGGCAGCTCTGTCAATACTCTGCATGATGCCGGCAAAGTATCTCAAACTGAACGAAGATGAAATAAAAGACATCATCAAGAAAAATTGCAAAAAGACCTTCGCAGCAGAACTGTACATTGCATGGCCAAACCCAGGTCAGAGAACCGTGCCGCACATCAGGGTTGCCACACTTTGGGATCCTTGTGCTTTCGACGATTGAACATCAACTTCGACCAGCTACATTTTGAATCAGGAAAACTGCTACTGATTGACCGCCTTTTGCTGTTTCTACCTAAGCCCTGACATAATTGACAACACTTTTGGTCTAGCCTTTTGTCATTTAACAACTACCACCTGGCTTAATTAGGTAGTTCAGTCAAACTGTGAATCTATTGTGAATGCTTAGGACACATTTTGGGAAATACTTTTGCATATGTACCTATATTCAGTGTTTTTTTATTTTGAGGGAAGTACCTATATTCAGTGTTAGACAATATTGATATGCAGATGTCCTTAATGAAATAAGTTGCAAGGGGAATAACTTAAAACCAAAAATGAAATGCTGCTGATGGGTTTCGAACCCAAGCCAAAAATTAGGCTTCCAAACTGCCATCCGCTGGACTGCAATCAACATTCTTTTTTCAATTGTGTAAGCTTATTAATATGAATCATCCTGCAGCGAAGCGCGGGCTTATTCCCAATAGTAATAACTTAAAACCAAAACTGAAATGCTTCTGATGGGTGTCGAACCCAAGACATAAATTGGCATTGCAAACTTCCATCCGCTGGACTACAATCAAAATTCTTTGTTTAATTGTGTACGCTTATTAATATGAATCACGCAAACAATTTGCTTGCCACTTAACCAACAAAACCCTGAACCCTGAACCTGAACTCTAAACCCTGAACCCTAAACCCTAAACCCTAGACCCTGAACCTTGAACTCTAAACCCTAAACTCTGAACCCAAAACCCTAATAAAATCATGTTTGCCTTTTTACCTCTAGAGTGAACTTCTTGTTGTTATCCAACTCCACCAAGCAAACGACCCCTTAGTAATGACTAATTAGGATGAAATGAGTTGTTTGCTAGCTCGAGCCAGAATTTTGATCGAAATTATGAGCCCAAACTCAATAAATCAGTTGTGTCGTGTTCGGATCGTATTAGCTCGTTCATAAAAGAGCCGAGAATGAGTTCGGCTTGGCTCATTAAAATGGACCATGTTTCTTTGGAGTGACATGATAATACACCATCAACTTGTCAATTTTCCGGTTTATTAATTTCTGTTTACTTTTCACTTGACTTCAATAGCCAAAAGTAACCGGCAAACGACCCCTTAGTAATGACTAATTAGCGTGAATCTTAGAGCCATTTTGTAATAGTTTCATTCTCTCCTTTCCCATTTTAATTTCTAATCGTATGAAAAAGGAAAAACAAATTTGAAAAGTGCAGGAGGGAACATTTGGAGCCTCTTTTTTAATTTTTTCGTAAAATTTCCCTCTCTCAACGATTTTAGTTTTCCACCCTATGAAAAAAATAAAAATATTGCCAACCCAACTTTACCTTTCTGACTTCCTTCTCTTCATTTCGTTCTTTCACCTTGCTTGTTCGTCAACCCGCCGGAGTGGAACCAAACCCTTCCCACAATCGTCACTTCGTTCCTTCTCCTTCTCATAATCATATATTGTAATCTCAGCCAAAGGTCGGGTTGTCGATTTTAGTTTTGGGTTCTCTTCCCATCGACGGCGGCGCTGCTGCATGCGAGTCCAGATGGAGGTATGTTCTAAATTCTCTGTCCTTTCTCTCATTTGTGTTGGTCTATCACTGATTTGGAGTTTTGACAGAATAGCCTTTGTACCAACGCGGAGTGAAGTTCTCGGGTCCTCAATTGTTCATCGATGAGGATTGTAATCAGATCCAATGAATCAAGCGGTCCATTCAATTTTTTTCGTCTCTGCTCTTGATTTGATTGTAGGCTCGATAATTTTTGTTTCTGACCTCAATTAATTTCCATTGGCAAGCTGTTCGGATTGTAATCAAAGCGTTCAGAGTGGTTTGAGACCTGTGGCTGTGGTCGGTTTTTGACCTCAGGTTCGTTCTTCTGCTTAGTGCTTAGTGTTTAGTTCCAAGCTAGATATTTTTCAATACAGAGTGTTTTTCAACTAGAACACAAAAATAATCTGGACCAGCAAAAGTAGAGGCATACATTGTTGATTGGAAAAGAAGTTTAATGAACCTAAAACATGAACAACCAGGACCAGAAAGTATGAAAATACCCAACCAAACATCATAACGTCCTCCAATCAAAGAACCTAACTCGTCCATAGAGTATCAAACAAATGGCCAGATTCGAAATGTGTCTCCGGTTATTAGAATCCATGCCAATCTTTTCAACTAGCCTTCTTGCTGCTCCTCAGGCCTTCCCTTCTAGTACATGGCTTCTTCTGCAACATTGAATATATAAAGTTTAGTTCCAACGAAAATAATTGTTTCCCAAAAGTATTCTAGACATGCACAATGAACTTCTAATATTACAGTTGGTGGATCAGGGATGTCGGTTGTATCAACATCCTCTTCAGTATCCTCCTCTGATAACTCTGGACAAGTTCTGGCATTATGAGTATCCTTCCCACATTTACTGCAATGTTTTGGTTTTCTGCCAATGTGTGGTGCTTGCTGGTCAGCTCCGTTGTTGGCGACGTTTTCACTATTTGGTTCTTCATTAGTTTCAGTATCAGTAGGTTCTGGTATTTTAGGCCTCACATAATCAGGAGGCTTCTTACAAGTGCTTTTTTTATGACCCAATACGCCACATCTGCTACACATTCGTTGCTCCCCTTTCTTCCTTTTGTTTTCTTGTCCACCCGAACCTTTGTATTTCACAGGATGTGGATCCAAAAGTTTCTCTTTTGCCTTTGGTCTATTGATATCTGGGATCTCAGTATCACCTTCGTTCATCATGTCTAGCGATTCACATATGGATGCAATTCCTGTACGAGCAAGGTTGAAGCTTTCGCTTGATTTTGCCCCTTTTAACCATAACTGGGAGCTGCTTTGTTGAAGAAGCCCATATTTGAAAACCACATTCAATATTATCCTGTTAAAACGTCACGAAAAAGTGAAAGCTTATGTTCTAAAACGGGTCAACGCCCTCTGGTACCACCTTAGTATTTAATAAACACATCTGAACTGCTTTCTTAAACACAGTAACACACAATTTCCAGCTTTATACAGTAACTACAAACCTGAATGTGAATAGTCTAGCCTCGTCCATATTGTGTGGTTGTTGTAAGCTATCAAGTGTCTTCGGCTTCTTTGACCACCTTAACTTTACCAACCGTTCTGGAAGTTCCAGCATACCCTCTTCTTTCAGTAGATGAACCATATGAGCGCATGGTATTCCCATATAGTGGTAATAGTTACAACTACACTCCATAGCGAAGGGCTCAATTGTGTATGTGACCTGAAAAACCTTTTGTTTACCTGACATTGTCACTCTGTAAATGCGTTGGTTTTCCGATATCTCTGAATCCATCCTTACACAAGCTCCCGACTTTTCAACCTCATCTCTGAATTTGAAAAAGGCTTCTTTTGTGAATAATTTAGACGCACTCTTCTGAAGTGAGACTAATATATTAGACGTTATTGTCCGTTCACGATGGATGGACTCAAAATCAGCTTGTTGCTCCATCTCCCTCATATCCCTAGCCCAACGATCAAAATGAATAAAAAACTCAAGTAGATTATGATTGTTTTCGATATACTTGGTAAGCTGAGAGTTGATTCCTTCACATCTAGATGTTGTTGACAAGCCTGCAAAGAACTTTGAGCGCAAGTATGTATACCCCCATTCAGTTCTTTGGTCAAATAGATGTGAAACCCAATTGTTATGCTGCTGTGAGCACTCCTCGACCATTGTTTTCCACTTCTCTTCAAATACTGAAGGTTCCCAATCAGCTGACACGAAATGTTTCCATTGTGGCAAGAAGTTAGGATTGTCCCTCACTTTTCTGGCAATAGTTTTGTCTATGTGCCAAGCACATAAACGATGTGTCGCATCGGGGAATACTTGCTGAATTGCATTGCGCATGGCTTTATCTCCATCTGTAACAACAGTTTTAGGATCTACACCGCCCAACCTTCTCCTCAAGGCATCTAGAACCCATACATAGTTTTCTTCTTTCTCATTTGCCAAAAATGAACATCCAAATATGCAACTGTTGAAGTGGTGGTTCACACCTAAAAAATAAACAGGTTATTAAAATTACTTCACTAATAAGACAAGAATTACACTGTACCCATAACGCATGGAAGTGATATTGCATTAAGTTTCAATGAATAAATTCTTTATACTTTATAGGAATGAAAATATAAGTTACTATGAACCGAAAATAAAAGAATTAGTACCTGAAAAAATGACTAGAGGCATATTGTAGACGTTCTTTTTGTAAGTCGCATCGAAAGCCAATAATTCTCCAAAGCATGCATAATCAGCCACTGAAATACTATCTGCCCAGAACAAGTTAACAAGCCTGTCTTCATCGTCTTTTTTTAGCTCAATTACGAACTGTTCATCCGCACTTAGTTTCGCCTGTAGGTAAGCTAGTGCTGTCGCAGCATCACCATCACTAATCTGTTCCTTCCGATCTTTGTCCACGTAATTATACGCATCTTTCCTCGTGAACCCCATCTTGCTATAGCCTCCTGCCTCTGCAACCGCTAGTGAAACAATCTGTGATGTTTTCATTCCTGCTGCTCTCCGGAAATTGATTGCTGCTTTAACTGCATCACTCAACTGTCGATTCCCTTTCATGTAGTGTCGGTATATTTTTGGAACCGTTACGTGAGAGTGCACGTTATGAAAGGTATCCACAAAACACTTCCCATCTGACTTGTCTAGTCGTACACGAATCCTAGCTTTGCAGTCAAATCTCGTCTCTCCTTTTGGTTCCCTCTTTCGTTCACCCTTTCGGTCGCGCTTTGTTCCTTGACCAGAACATACAAACCGACGCCATATCATGACCTTGTCTTTATCTCGGCCAATATCTTCTTTCCTGACGTCAAAGCCGGTGACCAGCCCATAGTTCCTCCAAAAATCATAGGCTTCTTCAGTGTTAGCGAATCTTAGCTTCTCGATATCTTCTTGCTGTAGAAGTAAGAGATCGGCAAGATCATCATCTTCTACCTCTGAACTTTGGTGAACGTTGTGAATAATTGAACCGTTACTGTTGTTAATATCTTCATTGTTTTCCACTTCGACGATTTCATCGTCTTCCATGATCGTCGCGCTTGTGATTGTCCAAGCCAACTAACCCTAACTAGCCAAAGTAGTACTAAGGAACTAGCCTCTCCGCTGGCGCTTCACTATGAAAAACCTAACGGATGTTGTATATAAGCTGTGAAATTAAATCCTTCTTTTTAACTGATCAATTTGGGTCAAAACATCCATGGGCTGGACTGAATTCGTTTGGCCTATTTAAATAAAACTAGTGGGCCTAAATAACCTCCTTGGTTCGCATAACCAAGCCTGCCGCGGGAAGCCTAGATCACTCTTAATTTATTGGTTGAAAATGGGCCAAACGTGAATTCATAAACTGGCGGAGCCACAACCAACTAAGGAGGTTAAATTGGCATCGTCTTCTTCCCTTCTTCCATCTGCTTTCGTGGTCATGTCGTTTCGAACCTTAAAACCCTAAAATGAAGCCCCTAATCGGTTTAATGAGGTGGATAAATATAGAAGTTCACACGTAACTAGTTAATTCCTTATTAAGTTCATTTAATGAGGTGGATAAATATAGAAGTTCCCACACATAAAAAAACTCTAATTGATATCTCACGGGTTTTCCTAATAGACGAGGTTAAACACCCCTCTGGCGCATCTATTAATATGGCCAAACATCTTGCCCAAAACTCATTCAACTAAAAGTAGCGCAGAGGCCCTTTGGTAAACATTGTGTCTGTAACATTATGGGGAAGGAAGTGTAAGTTATGCAATCCGCTAATGTGTTTTCTTTAACTGTTTAGTCAGCTATTTCGTTGTATTTGTTCTTATATTCCACTCTCTCGTTGCTTTTTTGTACAATTATATTAGGGAGAAGAACAAGATGACGAGCGTCCAGTCTACTGTACGCCTAACGCGTCCTCTAGCCAAGTCTATGGTTCGTCCAGGAGCTTTAACAGTAGGTTATTTATACAAAACTTATTCTGACTTGATTGTTCATTATTGTAGGAATTGGAGAACTATGTATCTCCTGCAAAGAAAACAAGAATGCAAGACGTCATCCCCCCACCTACACCCGACTCGAAGGTGATTGTTCTTGATGCTGAACCAGGGCTGGAACATTATGAGCTAGGTGTGCAAAACAAACCCCTCACGCCTCCACAAAAATTGTCAATGAAGGTATGTAATCCTAGTGATGTACATATGCTTCCTTTTCGCCCACTATTTTCGTTGTTTTCCTTCGTTCCTTTCTCCGCCACTTGTAATCCTAGTGAAAACCTCTTCTTATTTCCTCTATTTGTTCGTTCTCCATGATTGAAGGGTACCACAAGGTTTGAGCTCCCTACAGCCGTCAACTACAGTGACGAAGAAGTGAGTTTTGCTCACTATATATTTGCAGAAGACCTTCCTCCTGATGAAGCTTTGGTCAAAACAATGATGAAATCATACACCAGGCAGACATTATGGAGCTTATGCCCCGAGTCAAGCGTTGATGCTGATGTAAGTACTTCTGCGAAAAGCCCCTAGTTGACCTGAACGTGCTTAACGATTTTTAATCATTGGATTTTATTTCTATTGTGTTTTAGGTAATTACAGCGTTAGCATGCCACTTGACCTTGGACGAAGTTAAAAGCGATACTGGTCGTGGAAGAAGAGTGTGCTTTCTGCCTACGGAATTGCAGGTAAGTGTTGCTTTTGCTTTGTAATTCTAATTCAGTTTACACATGGTTGGTTGTTTATTAAGTAAGATTAGTGTTCAATGATTTAACTTCATTTTCCTACCAGGATATGGTCGTTAATTATGGCATGACATCTGCAAAGGCATTAGAGTTATATGATACAAAATTCCTATCAAAAGCTCGTAACTGTAGAAAGGTTATGACTTCTCCACAATTCTTCCTTCTCATTTCTGCTTATTTAGTAGCGGTTTTCACAACATATGTGCGCGTGAATTATGCCTGCCCTTCTGCTTAATTTCTTGAATGAATTATGTCGGAAAACTAATTAGTTAATTGGATTGTTTTCTCGTACCTGTGAAGGTTTGTCTTCCCATGAAAGATATGATGAATGATGAAGGCATCCACTGGTATTTAGCTATAATTTTGATGGACCAGAAACAAGTACACATTCTGGATTCATGCCCATCAAAAGAGCACCAGACAATCCGTAGGAATGCAGTTAACACAATGGTATAGTTAAAATTTGTGCCATTGAATACATACTTCAATACACGTGTTTGTAATTCAATTATGTGGCATTATATTTTCCAACCAAATTTCGTAATTCATAGGTTACTTTTTGAACGTTGTAGATTGAATTTCTGAACGACTTGTTCGATGCCTTACACAAGGAAGTTCAATCAACATGTGCACCACCACAGATTAAGGAGTTTTCTTTGACCACTTCTGAAGTTCCTACACAACGACACAAGTAAGAATGTATATTTGGTCATAATTTCACTAGACAAATAAAATATTTGTGTCTTACGTAATGCATCTTTCTAAACAGGAATGATAGTGGGATCTGGGTTTGTGTGTGGATGATGGGATCAACTTGGGATGATGACTATTATATTTGGGTAAGAAATCACCTACTACCTAGGCCCATTTATTTCTACGAGCACATTAAAAAAACTATGTCAACTATTGTATTAATACGTTATATTTTCTGTCCTTACAGCCATGCAATCATTTGAGAAGAATGCAGGTGGCATTGTACCTAGTCAAAGAGCCTACCAATTACATAAGACACAAGGTGCTCAAGAAAGCAAATCAGAATGCGCCTAGGTTTGAAGCTCAGACACTTGAGTACAAAATAGTTTCCCAAGAGAGGAAAGCAGGTTCCCAGAAGAGGCTAATTCAGGAAAGCAGCTTGCCAGAAGAGGCGAATTCAGGGCTCAAGGATATCTAGTCGCATAGTGTGTTCTGCTAAAACATTTTAGCATTTAGTTTTGTTTCTTCCTTTCCAACGAATGCCCTCTTTATGGTAAAGATTTAAGGATATCTAGTCGCATAGTGTGTTCTGCTAAAACATATTAGCATTTAGTTTTGTTTCTTCCTTTACAACAAATGCCCTCTTTATGGTAACGATTTAAGGACACGTTTATTATTCAGCCGAATAAACACAAGTACACAGCCAGAGGCTAGTTTTCCAAACAGAAATGGAACCGCTACAGTAATCTCACATTGCAGACAGATAGCCAAAATAGCAGCAACAGAAACAGCCACCTCTGAGATTCGCATAAAAACTAATAGAGATAAACTGGCCAGATTACTTGCCTCGGGAAACTTATTCCCATCACGTCTTCACGAAGTAACCCATCGAAATTTGCTCGAGGATCGTCCAACAACCAGCCCAATCAAGTGGACCCTTAAACCATTTTTCAATAAAGATGGAAGAACCCGAAACATGATTAAAAGCATCACTAGTGAAGAATGTGGCTAAAATGAAAGAGGTCACATATCGTCCATTCAAATAATATTTGTCTGAGCTCAACCAAACTTGAGTTGCTCCCCCTATAAATGTAATCACCCTCTTGTTTCTTCATATCTTCTTCAGACAACTTATCAACTGTGCTAAACATGAAACTATCAAGATCGACTTCCTTGTTCCTCGGATCCATTCTGACCTGGAAAAAGAAAACCACCAAACAAGCTCCTCAACAGATCATGTCAAAGACTACTGAAAGAATGGACCAAAAACACACATGATCCTGGAAAGGGACATCTTAAGCACCTAATTCCGATACACATTAACTCGGTTTATCATCAATGCATAAAACCGTCACCACAATTCGTCAAAACCCTTACCTTGTCAAAGTTAACCACGAAGATAGAAGCAGGACTGGGCCTGTCGGGGTCTCTGTTTAGTTCGAACCCCACGGTTTCAGTGTAAAAAAATGTAGGAATAGAATTTTTGAAATACAGACTCCACAGCTGTAGCCTCCGCTTCAAACAACGAGACCTCTCTTCCCAAATCAGTCTACAATACACCTCATCCATATCAGAGATCCATCCAAAATCACAGCATTGTAGTTCGAAAATCAATTTCGGCAATTTCAATTCAAAATCCCTTTCTTACCTCCCTAGCAGATCCTGAAGGAACCATGGCCTCTTTCATTGCCTTCTCCAGTGCAATCATCTCCGCCTGCCCAGCTGTTTACACAAGTGAATTACTCATACAAGCAACAATTAGTTTTCATTCAAAGGGATGGGGGTGCTTATGCTTGCACAGCTTGACGCCGAGATTACCTGCGATATTCAGCCAGTTTAGGGTTCAAACAATCGATTGGGAGGAATCATAGGACAGGTGTGAAATATAACAGTCGAGAACGGGAAAACGAAGAAGAATAAGAGGAGGAAACAGAGTGGTTCAATTATCGCTGCCATTTTCTGAGACGGCTGGGATGATTTACAGGAGTAGGGAGGAAGAACAGGGTTATTCCCAATTCGAACAGAAAAATGGAGAAGAGAGAAGGTCCAAGGTCGCGATTTGGAGGAGAGGGGTAGGGCTGCGGGTGGGGCAAGGGTAGGTGTCCTTTCTCTTAGGGTGGTTGGGTTTTGGGTCAATTCAATAACTAAACAGAACCAACCCGATTTGGTTTACAATGGACTAAAATGAAAGAAAAACTAATTCTATGAGTTGATCTGTAATTTTATTTAATATAAATTCCGAAAAAATAAATCATTTAATCAAATTTAATCTCAGCCGTCGAGATCACACGTACGGTCAAGATCACCCAAGGTACGCCATACCCCGGAATTTACCCGGGGTACGATAGAAGCCACCATATATATATATATATATATGTATATATATATATATAGAGAGAGAGAGAGAGAGAGAGAGAGAGGGAGGGAGGAAAGTCATGTTGGATGTAGAAGTCATCATGTAGACAGAAGAAATCTACTCTAGGTCATCAATCGTCACTACTCGAGGCTTGAATCGAGCTCCAATGATGGGAAACTTGATCTAGGGCACTCAAGGATCTTTGTTTGTCACTTTTTCTCTCTAAACCTCTATTTTCTTCTCCAAATCTTGAATCATATGTCAAAACCCGAGTTTGGCTCTAAACAGCCCAAGTACCGAACCCCCGGCCTAATTACCCGGTCGGGTAATTTAATGCCAATCAGGTTTTACCATAAAGGGTAAAGCAACCACTTGAATCCCGCATCCAATTCCCCGGCCTCGAGTTTGAATCCCCGATCGGGGATTCAAGGGTCTAGACCAGGAAAAAACCCTGGACGACTTCCCCAGTCTGTGATGGCATTTCCCCGATCGGGTAATTAATGGTCAAGTAGGGTATTTTGGTCCTCGAACTTCTCCTTTCGTCCGCTTGGTGCTTTTGACCCGAAACTCGCTCCCAAGCCTGCATAGCTAATCCAAGATCTGAAATACATAATGCAAGAACAACCTAGTGTGAAACCAACTTAAAACACGAGAATCGAGGCTCAAACAGTGTAAGGCCAAAAACATGTGCAAATATCGAGTTATCAAGGGGGGAGGGGTTGGTAAGCCTCATTGGAGCATGCTTTATCCAATTTCTTCATGGAAAGCTCCAACAAGCTCTTGTTATTCGGGTGTGGAGTGCCACATGGTGGTGACTGACGTGCCATGAAGGCCTCCAAAGCTCACTCAAACTCGAATTTGCCCTCCGGTTATAAAGGAAATTTTCTTAGTATGGGGAAACTTCTTGAAATCCCTAATGGTTAGGCTGTTCATAGTAAAATGGAGGTTAGTCTTGGAACCCGAATTCTTGGCTTCCACCATCGTGATTGCTCCATGAAGTTCCGGAATAACAACACTCGGCTGTCGTTGGATACTCCCATATGTTGCTAAATTCATAAGGATCCATGATTCAATAGCTAAAAACACAAAAACACTAAAATGAAAATCAAAGAAACACAAACCACCCTTTATAGTGAAGAGTGGGACAAGAAAACACAAACGAACGTAATGAAACCAAAGGTAGAAAGAAAAGCAAACAAAAATGGGTAAAATAACAAACCTAAGCCGTTTCCCGATACCCTAGAATTCTCCCAATCGAAAGCCAAGAACAACCAACGATCGAGTGTAGTATATTGGAAGCAAGTAATAAAATTATCGAACCTTAGGGTCTCTAGATGTAACGTTACTTCAACTTCGGTTCGCTATCTAGCCAAACAATAATGGTGATTAAGAAAATAAGCTAACTACACTAATCTAACAACTCCACTAACTAGATATGAATCCCCCTAGTTCCTTCATTCGATCAATGTTGATTACTTCCCTAGATTGATTTATTCTATACTTCTAGCCTAGACGAAGTTGCACTCCCTTTGGGGTTATCCAACCTCGCTCAATTACACTACCCGGCGAGGGCTACCATACAACCGACCTAGGCAATTGAGGTGTTCACCACTAACTCCCACAATTATGTAAAACCCAATACGACATTGTGAACCCAATCACACTCGTTCAAAGACCCATAATGAAGAATTGTTAGTGTTTAACCTAAATGGATTTTGTCTACCTTAGGTCAAAAGGCCCCAAATTGAGGGATGCGATCAAGATCCAAAAATTGCATGATGAATACTCAATTTAATATATAATAGGGAATCGCAATCATAGAGTTTGTCACAAGCATAAAAAATCCAAAATCCATAATTAGGGTTCATTTTAACCTAAGTAAAGATGGCTAATTCATATAGAAGAGAGATTTTACAACATGAGGCACAATATCTTCGTCTTCTAGGCTTGATCTTGTAGCTCTAATGGGGATGGGGCACCTCCAATCCAACTTCAATAACCCTCACAGACCTCTCTCTCACTCTATAATTGCCTATTGGGTGTTTTTGGGCAAAAACCCATCTTTCTAGCTCCCTTCTAAAAAACCAGCACCATCAGCTTTATAGTCTACGGAATCATCCAAGATATGACCACGAAACATGACAGTGTTATCAGGTCGTGTTCAACATAGCGCGTCGTTCTTTTAACTCTCTAGAACTAACCCTAACATGGTCACATGATTGTGTCACAGCCTATGTTCTTCAATCTTCAACAATCCGCAGCATCATGGGATGGACTCATGGCTTTGATGTTAAAGTCACGATTTTGGAGATCATGACTTCTTCACGAGCCCGCGAAATGTCGTTCGGCTTCTAATTCTCAGGTTCTGACACGGCCGTGTTGGAAGTCGTGTTCTTTAAATGACAAAATTAGCGCTTGGTTTGGAACACATCTGTGTCCTTGGTCATGACATGGAACACGACAGGGTCCTAGTGCTTTGCTCCTCTATTTGCCATTTTTATCTCCATTTTTCTTGAAAATTTTTCTTCGGTCATAATTACGTCCTAGGATCTGAAATGTGACAAACAAAACAAAACCTAACATAATATAGGCAAAGAAATGCTAAACACCACGTCAAACAATCAATATAGTGGTAAAATATGTATAATTAGGCTTGAATCAATAGTCTATTATGATCATTATTCTTCCCAAGATATTCAATATTTATCATAGTAAATAATATTTTCATGAAATTTAATTTTTTTTGTGTTAGTAATTTATTGTTATAATTTTTCGCTTATGTAATGTTAGTATATGTGACTCAAACCTAACTACACAATTCTCAATCCATGGCTAAGTATAACCGACGACCGTATGTAGTATAGGGCAAGTGTTTAATTATCAACCCGATGCGGTCTATGTACCCCTACTTCAATTGTTGATTTGTTATCTAGCAAACGGTTTGTGGTGAAATCTAAGGGACTACAATTGAAAACAAGGAAGCAAAAGTAAATTGTGGGGAATTCTATTTGAGAAGGCTTCATCTGGATATTGTTCCCCCTAGTCTTGTGTCAAGATCAACAAGTGGAACTCTAGAGTGTGAGAGTGATTATATACCATGAGGAGGATGCAATTAGTTAGGAAACTCAACTCTCTTAATCGACCAACTAAGGATGTCACAATAAACTAGGAAACCTAGCTCTCTTAATCAATCAACTAAGGATTGCCAAAACCAATACCTCGAAAGTTAATCCAGAATGGCAAAAAGCAACCAATCACTATCAAATCATGGCTCTAGTTCGATGTTTGAGGTTTGTCCTTAATTGACCTAGAAGGGGTTACCCAAATTGTCAAGGTGTGGGCTATGAGGGGATTTCCTCCTTCTAGGTCAATTTGACCCTACATTGAGATATAACAAACAACACCCAAGATTCATGAAAAATACCTCAAACATTATATTAATCATAAACCCAATACACAAAGAGTTCAACTCTTACAATCTAACACATCCTAGACTAGGGTAAGAAAAAACCATGGTGAGATGAATCTCTTCCTTCTAGTTGCTTGATTGACCCTTTGGTGAAGAAATCTTCAACCTTCTAGCCTTGGGTAAGCCAAAACCTTTTTCCTCCTCTCTTAGCTCGTCAATTTTTCTCTCTATTTGAAGAAGAAGACCCAATTCTCTCTCTAGAACTCCCCCGCTAAGTTCAGCTCTCTCTTCTTTATATACATCAGTCGGATAGTTATCACGCCCGTGATGTCGAATGCTTGCCTGTGATCTCCCTGCAAAATGTGTTGTTTCATTTAACAACATCACAGGATGATGTAGATTATCACGGTCGGGTGCCCGTGATGTCTGACTTGCCTGCGAGTCATCCGAAGTCTCCTGGAAGTAGTCCAACACCACGGCCAGAGCTCCATCTTCACGATCTACCGCCCGTAATAATGCTCTCGTGCATGTGATCTTCGTCTTTTACCCGTATATACCCGTCCAACTAGTGGCAAAATCTGTGAACCACGGATGTTTAACACAAAATTAAAAAAATACAAACCTAATTAATAGTGAGAAGGCATCATCATTTATCAGTATTTAAACCCAAATTGAACTATTAAAGAAAGTTAAAAGAGAAGCTACTGGCTACTGTCAAATAATGAGAAAAGGGGGATCGTCTATATAGGTATCATGTTTTTTAAATACTGATGTAATGTATATAATTGGTTATGTATAGTCTTCTTGTATGCGAGATGTAATGGGGATGTATTGGTTAGTGATGTCTTATAATTGTTTATGTATTGTCTATTTTATAGGAAAGTTTTGTTAATGGGTATTACGGGTACTCATATTACCCAAACGGGTAGTAACGGGTAACCCGCGGGTACCCAAGATGTAGTAATCATCGATCCCAAGTCCCATCTCGGGAAAAAATTTACGGGTATTTGGGTACCCGTAATCCTAAAAAAACGAGACGAGTATGGGTATACCCAAATACCCGTTTCCCGTTGTCCACCCCTAATCAACTTCTTAGGGCTTGTAGAGACTGATCTTCGGCACTCGTGATTATACGTAACAAAGAGGGATTTAGGGATCGGGATAAGGAATTAGAGATTTAGATAGAAGAACAGAAATGGGAAGGGTTGGGATAGAATGACCGGCGGCCTTGAGAGGGAGAGGACGAGATTTGAGAGGGTTTATGGGAGAGATTAGGGATAGATACTTTTCTTAATATTTTCCTTGCTTTTTTATGACGTAAATCCAAGTTACATATTTAAAGGGAAACCCCTACTAAATAACCTAATTCTACCCAAATACTACTAAACCGAATAATAATTATCCTACTATAAATAAATAGAGAAACCCACGGAAATTGGGTTTCTAACAATCTCCTCCCCTTGAAAACGACCTTGTCCTCAAGGTCGTAGTCAACTTTTGTCTTCTTGACCTTCCGCTTTCTTCGTTTCCAGTTGCGCTCTAGCTCGCGAAAGACTTCTTCCTTGGCATCCCCAACTTTCTTCAACTCTTCTCGAGCCACGTGACACATGTCACGTTCTTCATAGCCGAACAATTCTTACTCCTCTTTTTCGAAATACACAAAATAAGAATCGGAGAACTGTTCTTCCTTGTGCACACTCTCATCACGAACGTCGTTGAAATCTTCAATGTACTGCTTCATAAACTCCTCCGTGGTCTTGGTGGTGAAAGCCAAGTCTTTTGGGCTCCATCCTCCTCCAAGTGGGTCTGAATTAAACCCTCTTGGAAGCCCACATTCTAACCCAATAATCACACTTTCTTCCACCTTCAAATCTTGTCCCAAGCCTGGCCATTTGCCCTCAGTTGCTGCTAGACCTAACGATGACCCAAAATCTTCTTCTCGGCCCAAAACTATTGGGCCCATCGTCCATTTGGGCTTAGGGCTTGGCTCAGTAGGGTGAGCAGCCGCTACCCATGGCCTGATTCCAATTCGCTGCTGCTGGTCTCCGTGGAAAGGAAGGAGAAGCAGTTCGTGCGGGAGCAGGCCATCGCCGCCGCCGCCGGCTTCCTTCTTCCTCGACGCTTCTGGCTCCTCCGGCGAACAATTCCTCAGACGACGATCAGGCCAGCACGACCCCGCCATCATCTTCAGCGCCTCCCTCTTGTCGATTGGAGTCCCGCCGAAATTGGCGCCCCTCTTCTTCGATTCCATCTCTGGCTCGTTCCCCGGCGTCAAGCTCTTCGTCGCCTCAACCTCCGGTGACGAGATCGTCAGGCAACTGGGAGGAAAGCTTGCTGGCGACCTTACCTCGAGCTTCTCCTCATCTCCCGTCGGTGGTTTCTTCTTCGGCAGTTCCCAGTTCCGCCGACCCGACTCCGACATCGTCTGCAAACCCGCGACGGTCGAAGTCTCGATCTTCTTATCCAACTCGACCCCAGGCGTCGAGCTCTTCATCGTCTCCTCCTCGTCGGGTCCCGACTCCTTCTTCCTGAACAACCAATTCACCGCCCGATTCGGCTGCGTTCTTCTCCCCGCCGACTTGGTTAGCAGCGTCGTTGCTGCAGCTGTCTTCGACAACGACGGTGGAGCAAAGGCAGTCTCAAGCAACGCCGATCGGTCTTCTCTCAACGGTGGCTCGGCGGTGATCACCAACGACTGCGGCTGTTTGAAGACCTCGACGAATTGACATATTTCGTCGCCAGTGACTGGGGAGATCATCGTGGTTGTACTCGTCGAAGTCATCTGCTCCTTGGTCACACACCCAAAAGCAGCGACTACTGCTCTTTCTTGCTTTGGTGGCAGCGGCATGGATGAGGTAACGTGGAAATCATTGTTCCTCGTCGCCACTTCAAGTTTCAGCTTCAAATATGATGTGAGTTCTCTAAGTGAGATCTCGGAGTTGGCCTTAATCATGGTACGAGTGCCTGCAACCGGGCTCTGATACCACTGTAAGAAACCCAATTCTTAGGGCTTCTAGAGACTGATATTCGGCACTCGTGATTATACGTAACAAAGAGGGATTTAGGAATCGGGATAAGAAATTAGGGATTTAGATAGAATAATAGAAATGGGAAGAGTTGGGATAGAATGGCCGACGGCCTTGGGAGAGAGAGGACGAGATTTGAGAGGGTTTATGGGAGAGATTAGGGATAGATACTTTTCTTAATATTTTCCTTGTTTTTTATGACGTAAACCCAAGTTACATATTTATAGGGGAAATAAGGGAAACTCTACTAAATAATCTAATTCTACCCAAATACTACTAAACCGAATAATAATTATCCTACTATAAATAAATAGAGAAACCCACGGAAATTGGGTTTCTAACACATGTCTTATATATTTCAAATCAAATAGCTTCAGATTCATTACCAATAGTGTGGTAAAAAAGAATGCTCTCTATTGGGAAAAACTTAAAGGACATACTAAACTCTATGAAACATTTTCTTTCATCCTAAAGGTTGATTATGTATGTATTATGAGAAGCAACTATAATATTTATCTATATGATTTCATTAAGTAATGAATGACAATTAGTTATATTCTTTTTTTCATTTAATAATTATATGTAATGCTTATATTATATTTTTTTCTCTTTTCATGGAGGTCTAAACACATTATGCATAATTGGATCACTTTCAAAAATGTTATGCGCATAACTAAGATAGAAAACAATCATTTCATGCATTTCAAATCATCTATCATATCCATTATTATATACCATATTTCTCAACAAAATTCTTCTGTCCAACGGGTGGGGCACGGTACTAGTATGATAATTATGTTCAAATTCCCGAGTCATTTCGATGCCATACGTCATAAACATAACCACCCCCGATCAAAGAAACACAATAGCACAAGTGTACATGGGCGTTGGCCCGTGCTTGGGCCGACACGGCATGGGCACGCTTCGAGCCCATTTATTTTGTGTCGTGCTTGGCACGGCCCGTCTGTTTTCGTGTCGTGCCATACAAGCTCATTTGTCAACTTTGCTAGGCCCGCCCCAGGCCCGGGCACGCTTCGAATCGTGTCGTGCCTATTCGTGCTCGTGCCATGCTCGTATTCGTGTTTAATGAAAAAGATGAAAACAAAAGAGAGAATGAAAAAGAAGGTGAAAATTGAACGGGGAAGATAGTATTAACCAATAATGTTTGAGAAAAGTAACAAATAGGGGGGGGGGGAATTGAAAGTATAGCGAGTGTGATTTGGCTTTGTTTAATTCTTTGTCAACTTTTACTTATGTTAGTAATTACATATATATCTTTATGACACTTCTAACAACAACAAATAATATTTTTCTATTTGTGTTTTGTAATATTTGAACCTATAATTCTTTTTATATTTATTTCTATAAAATAAATATTATTTTCGTGCCATGTAAGTTCTTATACTCAATAAACTCTCGAAAATATTAGGCCCGACACGACCCACTTATATATCGTGTCGTGCCTGTGCTCGTGCCCATGAAGTTTAGACCCGACATGACCTATAAATTTATTTCATACCCATGATCGTGTCGTCCTATAACCATGTCGTGCTAGTCCGTGGGCGGCACGGCCCAGTGCGGCAGTGCCCACGTACAAGCACAACACACATCATGACGCCCGACTCAACCCAACCCAGACGAAACAAAATCCAACCCGTACCCGGTCCTAGAAAGGGCAAAATTCAACGGCCAAACACCCAACAAATCAACCACATTTCAGCTTTTCCAGTGCCAAACTGCCAGAGTGAGAGTGCCAGTGGCTACAAATATCTAGAGCGGCCAGGCTTGGTAGCTAGCCAGCCATGGAAGACGGACTGTGACTTTGATTCTCTCTCCCATCCTTGTCTCTTTCCGTCCTTTTCTTGTAACCATCTCTTCCGCCGGAGGATCAAACAAAAAAGAAAGAGAGAAACGCCTTTCCACTCGCCGCCTTCAATGGCGTCCCTCTCCAGCTTATGCTCTTCCTCTCCATCACTCAAGCCCAAGCCGGCCGCTTCTCTCCCCAAGACCGTTCTCAACCCTCCATTTCCCGGCAAGCCCACTTCCCTCTCATTCCCCATTCGCTCCTCCAAACCCCTCGATGTCGCCGCTCACTCCGTCGCCCGCGAGATCGCCGCCGACTCTTCCAAGTCCGGCGGGAACAGCGTCCCCGGGAAGCCGAAGAAAGGGCTCGAGAAAGATCCTCAGGCGCTGTGGAGGAGGTATGTTGACTGGCTGTATCAGCATAAGGACCTGGGGCTCTATCTGGATGTTAGCAGGATTGGCTTCACCGATGAATTCTTCCGAGAGATGGAGCCTCGGTTTCAGCAGTCGTTTGATGCCATGGAGGGTTTGGAGAAGGGCGCGATTGCCAATCCCGATGAAGGCAGGATGGTCGGCCATTATTGGCTGAGGAATTCGGAGCTCACTCCCACTCCCTTTCTGAAAACGCAGATTGAGAGCACGCTTGATTGCATTTGTACCTTCGCTGATGAAATCGTCAGCGGTAAGGTCAGTTTTGCTGTGGCAGACCAACCACTGGGTTCTATGCTTGTTTCTACTTTTTGGTCTCTGTTGCTGAATGTAGTAATTCATATCTCATGGCGATTCCGCCATTTCGTTGATGGTTATTGTGCATTACAGATTAAACCTCCAGCTTCGGAGGCTGGCCGGTTTACTCAAATAATGGCTGTGGGCATTGGGGGCTCGGCTCTTGGACCACAATTTGTTGCGGAGGCTTTGGCTCCAGATAACCCTCCTCTCAAAGTAATCTTATCTCCCCACCTAATGAATAATGGTTTTGAATTCTCTTTCTGGTTATAGGTTATAGTACTTACAGTGAGGCATTGGTTGAATTTGAGCTCTTTCTTTCTCAATCATGCAGATAAGGTTTATTGACAATACGGATCCAGCAGGAATCGATCATCAGGTCGCTCAGCTTGGCTCTGAATTAGCTTCTACCCTTGTGATAGTGACTTCTAAGGTTGGTATAGGATACAGTCAGATCTTGTTGGTTTTAAACTCTTCTGGTCCTTTTTTCCAGTTGTTCTTTGTGCATTACCTGCTGATTAAAGTGTAAGAAGGTCTCAATCATTCCCCTTGCAGAGTGGAGGCACTCCTGAAACTAGAAATGGTCTTCTTGAAGTACAGAAGGCTTTCCGTGAAGCTGGTCTTGATTTCGCAAAACAGGTTTTGACCTCAGGTTCTTCTTTCTGTTTATGATGTTTTTGCTAAGGCCATTACTTTTGGGACTCTCTCTCTCCCTCTTGTGTGAATCGTTACCCTTCAGGATAAACCATATGCAGCCTGATCACCTGCTTCATAAATGTCTTGGATCACTTTCTTTTAGCCTTGCATTCCTGCATGGAGAGATACTTCTGATTCTCCTGCGTATATGCATTTTTTTCCCCTTCCCTGTTCATTTTGGTCATATTGCTGAGTGATATTGTGGTGCAGGGTGTTGCCATAACGCAGGAAAATTCACTATTAGATAATACAGCTAGAATTGAAGGGTGGCTGGCTAGGTTCCCTATGTTTGACTGGGTTGGTGGCAGGACGTCTGTAATGTCTGCAGTTGGCCTACTGCCAGCAGCGCTTCAGGTACATCATATATGGTCATTATTATTAACATGGCTGTTGGTTATAATCATTTTGGTTTATCTTCTGTGCAGGGGATTGACATTAGAGAAATGCTTACTGGTGCAGCCCTAATGGATGAGGCAACTAGAAGCAGAGATGTAAGTATCAGATATCAGTTTATAGATCGCAAAGCTTGGTATCATTTTGGTCACATGATTGTTTCTTCTTTGTGGTTCATGTGTAGAATTACAGCTCTCATCGATTGTTTCTTCTTCTCAGCTTAGGAATAACCCAGCAGCTCTACTAGCTTTATGCTGGTATTGGGCCTCGGATGGGGTAGGATCCAAGGTATTAATCTCAAGCACAATCTAACTCTCTCTGGAGTTCCTTTATAATTTGAATGACCAATCACTAACTGGCTTTAATTTCTTCACATTAAATGACTCTGCAGGATATGGTTGTCCTTCCATACAAGGATAGTCTATTGCTATTTAGTCGGTATCTGCAGCAGCTGGTCATGGAATCTATCGGGAAGGAGTTTGACCTTGATGGTAATAGGGTATGAAGCTATGGACATAGTTATCCTTATATCACATTCTAGATGTTCTACTGCTTTTAACTTTAACTTGGAGATGCAATGCTTAGGTTGGGCTGTTGGTGACATAAAATTATGCATTTTAGAGGTTAATTTTATAAGTTATTTTTCCAGAATTTGGGCATGGCTTTTAATATATTTTCTTTGACTTGTTTATTTGTTGGATTTTTTAAATTGGACAAATCCTACTACATGGTTGTACACTTGAACAACATGGGACCTTTAAAGGTCATTAATTCAGTCACTAGTTTGACAGGTTCTGGCTTCCAATCATTCAATTGAAGTGTGTAAGTTAAGCAATGCAACAAAGGATGAACAAATTCAATTACAGTTCATCATGTTAGTTGAAATGGGCTTGATGTGTGAAGTGAAATCTTGTTATCTACGGAACCTTGTTCCTTATGTTAGGGGGAGTGTTTTGTTATACAGGACATGTTGCATTTGATTGTTTGCATGCTAACTATCCAATTCTTTAAAGGTGAATCAAGGACTTACAGTGTATGGAAATAAAGGGAGTACAGATCAGCATGCGTAAGTTTGAACTTCTCTTCTTTTCTCCCATTGTTAGTACTGGTCTTAGTTGTTGTCCCTTGTCCATATTAAATATGTCAGCGCCATATATACATGATCTGACGCATCTGCATTTTCAATCTTTTAGATACATTCAACAACTGAGAGAGGGTGTGCACAATTTCTTTGTGACCTTCATTGAAGTTCTGCGTGATAGGCCCCCTGGTCATGATTGGGAACTGGAACCAGGGGTTACTTGTGGTGACTATTTATTTGGAATGCTACAGGTCAAATACTCACTTAAGAAACAGCTATGGATGTGTGAGATGGAAGTTGATAGCTAATTGTCTGGACTTCTATGAAGATGGTAAAATTGATTTGAAATTATTGCAGGGAACTAGGTCAGCTCTATACGCTAATGACCGGGAATCTGTGTCGGTAACAGTACAAGAGGTGACACCAAGATCAGTAGGGGCTCTTATTGCACTCTATGAGCGAGCAGTAGGATTGTATGCCTCTCTAGTCAACATCAATGCCTACCATCAACCTGGTAAATTATAAATATATAACTGTCTTTTCCCCTCCAGTGATATGCTTTGGTGTGGACTTCATGAAAGAGGGTTGAGCGTTTTATGCCCATTCTGTCCATGCATTGAGTAGTCCAAGTCTATCATTCATCCACATTGACCATTTGTTTGTAATCTCAGGCGTGGAAGCTGGGAAAAAAGCAGCAGGAGAAGTATTAGCTCTTCAGAAGCGGGTTTTGGCAGTTCTGAACGAGGCAAGGTAGGAGAAGTCATATATGCATATCATCTGAAATATAATAAATGTCGAGAGCCCTTCGTCCTCTCATATTCATTTGTAAGGTAGTCTTTTGATTGCTGACACCAGTCTTGTTTTTGTTTTGTGTAGCTGTAAAGATCCTGTGGAGCCATTGACGCTTGAGGAAGTAGCTGACCGCTGCCATGCCCCAGAGGATGTATGTTCGGTTCAGAATACTACCCGTTCTTCCATTTTCCCAAGCAACAGAGTATTTGATTTCCCTTCGGCTGAACTTGTTCCCCTTTTTGTATTTTGCAGATCGAAATGATATACAAGATCATAGCCCATATGGCAGCAAACGACAGAGCACTGATTGCTGATGGCCACTGTGGATCGCCTCGCAGCATCAAAGTTTACCTGGGGGAGTGTAATGTTGATGCTTTATACTAAGAACGTACAGTTGAGCAATATTTCTTTAATTTACCAGTGTGGTCGACCTGAAAGTGTTGTGAATTTGCAACCAGAATAAGGTGCTGTGTTTTGAACACTTGTGCATGCACGCCAAAAAAAAAATGGAGCATTTTTCCATCTCTGCTTCTTTCATTTGTGTGGATAATGAATGATATTAACAATGAATTTCCACGTTCTCCTTTTGTTGTACATTTTTCGCTCAGCTGTTCTTTCATTTGTAGAGCAATGTTGGTGCTTTATTCTAATAATAACAATCTTTAGAACCTGATTTACAAATTTACACAACACTCGTTCTAGCCACATAAAATGGTAGTTACATTAGTTTGAGAGAGAATAGACATGACTTTCGAAAACACTTCATTTCTGACAAATTTTTGCTCCAGCCATCGTCTTTGCGCTTTCTTGAACCTCGGAGTTTTTGGACGAGTTTTGGTTTGTAACTGCTCCGAAGGCAGAGAATCCCTCTGTCAAGTTATGCTAGAGTTAGAATAATCTGGTTTTTCAAAAGGTTTTCAAGAAGAAAATCTTCGAAAAGTTAAAAAGGAATATCTTTGAGATATTTCTGGTTGGGACAAAAGGATGGAATATCCGCTATGCTAGAGTTAGAATAATCTTCCTTGCCAAGAATGGCGGATTTGGCGCCATTTGGGATTTCAGCAGGCTAAACATCCACAATTTTTGGGTTGTTCAAACTGGTCAACTTGTTCGGGGCATACCTCACTCATTCGACCTCCGAATCCACTTTCATTTGATCCCAGATACTAGTATTCCCATCCTTTATCATGCCATAATGAGCCTTCGCAATGCCGTTGCCGAAAAATATTCAAAAACCACCCAAAAACACATCTAGAGGCTATCAATCACACATTTCAGCAAATATCAAGCAAATCCTTATTAAATGGCTAAATGAGATGATAAAAACTGTTGTGTTTAACGTGCCATCAATTCCTTTCATAAATATTGAGAACATTATGATAAATCTATATCAATTTATATCAAAATGTTAATAATACAATTGCAACTCATTGTTAGATAGGGATGGCAACTTTGCCCATACCCATGGGTTTCTTACTATCCAATCCAATTGTGTTGGGTATGAAATCCAAATAGATGGATATGGGTAGAGTTTGATGGGTTTGTACCCATACCCATTTACTTTGGGTTGAGTTGGGTTTATATCAAATGGATTTGGGTTTGTACCCATGCCCAAATACAAATTACAGTTTGGTGCCCAAACTTAATAGATATGCATATTTAGTACCTAAATTTAATTTTTTTTATATAAGTCCTCAAAATATCGATGGGAAATTACATTTTGGTACCTAAATTTTTTTGGTCTTACATTTTGGTACCTAAACTTTTCAAGTTTTTACAAATAGGTCCAATTTTTGCATGTGTAGTTAAAACACCCTCAAGTAAATGGATATCCATATCCAACCCATACCCATTTAAATTATGGAAGCAATATTCATATCTTATCCAAACCCATCTATAAACCTCTAAATCCATATGCACTTCACCCATACCCAACCCATTATCAATGGGTCTACTTGGGTTTGGGTATAATTACCCATGGTGGGTAATTTACCTTCCCTATTGTTAGAGATGGCGAGCCTCCTTGGTGGTTGGAGATGTTGGAGTATGCGTGATCGCCGACAAGGAAAAGGCTCTCTCGCTGCGGCTCTCAATGTGAGCTCGCAAGAAAACTTCCCCACTTGTGCAGTTGTGCCCAAATCTCTCTCCCTCTTCACGGCTTCCAAATCATCGTTGGTTGCAAGTTTCTCGAGATGGGGTTTGATGAGAGAGCAGATCCTATGACTAAGGAGTGTTTAGTCACTTGACTAAACATCTCCTAATTCTTAGAACGCCATACAAATCTAACGATTAAAATATGGGAAGTGCTTTTTAATTAATGACAGAGATGATTTGGGTATTATGAAAAATTACGAAGTATATAAACCAGACTTACAAACATCACAAACAATACAAACAATACAAAGTAGAACGACAAAACATACAAACAGATTTACAATCAATATAAAACATACGAAGTATACAAAGTATACCGCCAAACAATACAAACCATACAAAATGAAAAAACAATCAGGTTGACTTTGGAGGCTCCGTCCCTATATAGAGGGTTTCCTCTCAAAGTCAACCCAGTTGTTTTTTCGACATACAAACATTACAAACATGGTGGACAAATATGACAAACTAGACCGACAAACCATACAAAATGGAAAAACAACCGGGTTGACTTTGGAGGCTCCATCTCTATATTATATAGATGAGTTTTCATCCAAAAGTCAACCAAGTTATTTTTTAAACATAAAAATATTACACACATGGTGGACAAAAATGACAAAGGTTACAACTTACAAACATAAAAGAAACCGACAAACAGTACGAAGCATACTAGCTGTACAAAATATCGCTACTTATGATACAAATTGACAAACTTTTATCACAAACCAATAAATACAAAGTATACAAATCATAACATAAAGTATATGAACTAGAAATACAAACATTGCAAATTACAATATATACAAATTAGTCATATAAATATTACAAACATAATAGACAAAAATGACAAACAAACATGATAAACAATACAAACCGAATTTATATAAACATTACAAGTTTACAACCCAGTATTACAAACATTACAAAATAGTCCGACAAATATCACAAATCAGCACTGCCGTTGGAAAATCCTCCTCCGTCGTCTCCGGTGGCAGGAACTGGGCAGAGCGACGGAAAATTCTAGTCAGCGAAGGCAGAATTGGGAAGGGACGACGGAGACCTGGATACTTTTTTTTATTTAAAATATAATAATTGAAAATTAAAAAAATCTGCAATTATCACATTATGCTTCATTAAATGAGATTAATTGGAATAATCAGATTTAATAAGGTTCAATGGTTGAGATTTGCTTAATCATGTGACAAAGGAACCCAGTAGTCACTTGATCTTACCCCATTTGAGGCTCAAGATAGGGTGCATAACCCTAAGGTGCATAACCCTAAGGTGCATAATTACGAGTAACCAAATTTGGACACTTCTTTTAAGTGGCTGCAGATCTAAGGGTGGAGAATTAAAAAAAATTATTTTTTCTAGTTTTCTTGATTGGATCATATCTTCTTCATTCTAACTCGGGTTTCCATTTTTTTTGCACAGATGAAACGAGTTTGTTGTGCTCTACAAAATGATATCCATTTTCAATATTTTTTGAGAATTTTTTTCATACCTCTCGTTACCAACTCCATACCATATGGTATATCCTTCGTTTTTTAGTCGTTTTCGAATTTTTTGCACAGAATGAACGATTTAATCATGATCTATTGGATTTCAAATTTTTCTGGGTGAAAAAATTTCATACCTCTTGTTACCAACTCTATACCATACTATATCACCCTGGTATGAGGTGGTATTCTTCATACCATATGTTATGCTGTTATGCATGAGGTTATAGCACCACAAGGTTACTCACCATATCTGCACCCCCAGTTGATGATCTAGACATATCGCCCAAATTTCCGTTGCGAAGAATCAGATAAATTGTGTTTAACTCTGTATCTATTGCTCGACATATGTGGAGCAGCAAAGAGGTGGTGTGTCTTCCTCACCGATGCAAGCCCATTCCTTATTTGGGTTTGTAAGGACATAACTGACTTTTGATTTCGGTAATTGAAAATTCAGATCAATAAACAGATTAGTTATTTTGCACAAATATCTCATACAAATTATATGACTGTTTAAGTGAGAAATTTGAACCCAAAACCTTCAGAAGAAAAAACCCCATTAAAACCGCCCCAATGAAATCCAGTTATACTTTGTTTAAGTGAGGAATTTGAACCAAATTCCTTACAAAACCCACATATAAAACTCTCATACAAACCATCCCTTAATGGAATCCAGTTAGGCGTAAAGGAAAGCGAATGACTGAACAAAATAAGAAAAGAAGCCGCAAAAAATTCAAATTAAAGTTTTTGGGTATGTGAAGATTAGATTAGTGCGGGTAAGTGGTAGTAACTAGTAACCCACCACGAGCCCTATTATCATCATTATCATTAACACTTTATTTGCTACTCCTCACTCGGACCTAAGCAGTTGTTTATTTTTCACTCGGATAGATATCCGATGATTGATACGGGTGGGTTGTGGATCAATAAATCTCATATTTGCATTTATTGGGTGGATGATGGATGGGTTGCGGGTCACCTAAATGACCCGCACCCCATCTTTACTGGGAAAATAGTTGTTTCTTATTTATATTAACAAATAGTTTTCGTATTTCTTAACCGACACTACACATTGACCATCGACTTTTAAAGGTGAAAAATAAAAAATATTTTTGGGCTACTACTATTGGTTACTATGTTGTGTATATAATCTCCATTGGATATTGAGATGCAGACTATAAATTATTAATTGTATCTAAGTGAGTAGAAACGTGAACTTTCTCTACATAATTGGTTGAAGAAGTAATGAAAGATTTTATATAAATACTAGACATATCCGTGCGTGACAAATTGGAGGGAGGTGTATAATTGATGCAGTCTTACTAATTCGCGAGGAATTTATTACAAATGTTAGTCAAATAGCCTAATTACACGCTAAAAAATTGCATTTGCATGTTAATCCACAACCCAATCACACTCATTTGTCACCTACTCAACCCAACCCAAAATAATATATGATGAATTGCGGGTCACAATTGTACCAACTTGTTAATAAGGGCATAATATTAGTTTAAAACCGAAACTCCCCAATTGCCCAACCCTAACTGCACTCTATCCCAATTCCGGATCTTTTTGGAAGACTATAGTTGATAAAAAAGTCTTGACACACACGTTTTATAAAAAAAAAAAAATCAATATGCACAAGTTGGTTAGATCGCTTTAGTTTTTTAATGATTTTAATGTAAGATTACTGAAATCCACAACGATTTAGCTTCATCAAAATCGATGTAACAAAATTGATGAACATCACAACATTCTAGCAACAAAAAATTGTGGGAGTCCTAGTGTTTTCCAGGTAATGTACGTGCAATATGTGGGTTTGGGGAAAAATCATCTACATCCCTACTTTTATATATTCAAATCTATACTCATATCCATATGGAGAAGATTTTGCAAACTCATCCACATACTTGTGGGTTTTGGCCTTTGGGTACCCATGGTTAACAATAGGGGTGGAAATCGATACAATATCGTTATTCCAATACCAAATACTGAAATCACGAATATCGAATTACACCATAAAATCAATCCCAATCCCAAAATAATTTCGGTATCCCAATCCAAATTCCTAAATATTTTGGTATCCCAATCGGTATTTCGGTGTCCAAATCGGTATTATCAAATACGAAATAAATTACCTTTACAATTAATAATTAGATATATAAATTAGATTTGATTGTTTAATTTAGGGCAAAGAGACTAACCAAAGAGTCTTGAGTTTGCCTAGAGCTAGAATAGGGATACGGAGAATGGAGAAGAAGTGACATCTCAAATTCTTGCCATTGTTAATCTTTAATTTGACGAATTGGAGGTTAAGAGATGACCAATACTAGTGTGTTTTTTTGTGCTATGAAAATAACAAGAGATTAGGTGATAGACGAGAATGACTTAAAATGGGAAAGGCAAAATTGAGTTGGATGGGGGCTTCTAAATTGTGAAAGAGTGAGGAATGACTAAAAGTTGTGTGCTATATTTAATTAATTTTTGGTATTTCTCGGTATTTTGGTATATACTGATCTCAATTCCATAATTTCGAATATCGAATAGCACTCCAAAATGAATCACAATCCCAGTCCCTAAAAATAAGCCGTTATTTGGTAATACTAATAGCAATAAATTTGATACGATATTCGATATATCGCAAATAACAGTACCAAACTTCCACCCTAGTTAACACCCGCCTCATTGATCCAACATTTAATAACTAAAATTTTACGTGAATTTTCAATTATATAACATTAAATGCACCTACTATATTATGAAGTCGATAAAAGGACAATCATTTTTGGTTCGAAGTATCTTATCCTAAAATATCCATTAATCCATAAGATTACAACATAATCCAAATCATTATTCTCTGATTATGATACATCTACTAAGTAATAACTAACTAATATAATATTGTTAACACGAGGGAAAAAGTGAGAGTGAATGGAGAGTTGAGGAAAAGGAATTAGGTTTTGATTTGGGTGGGCACTCAATTGTATTTCTTGTATTTATTTTCTTGAGTTACCCTCACTATCATTCATATGTTACAATCTAATCCATGTATCTTTTATATGTGAAGAAATGCGTTTGATGGGGCGGATATGAGTATGGGGCAGGGGAGACTAAAACCATCAAACATTTTACATGTTTTACCTATACCAGCCCCATACCTAGTCAATACGGAGAATTCTTGCATTGACTGAATCGAGGGAGGTCGGATACCCATAGTCATGGGTTTGATTGCCATCCCCATATATACGTAAGAGGTCAGATGAACATAACTTTGTATTTGATTATCTGATCGACACAAATTTTTATTTTGTGTTAATTTACAAGAACTACAAATTTTGTTGGAGATAATTTTTTATAATATATGTTGGAAAATAAAAATATTCCTATTAACTATCCTCAAAATCTCTAAATTATGAAAAGATGATCTCTTATAATAGGTCGGAACTCGAAACTGTAGACCGGCGTAACTTTAAGTTTGATTATTTGATCAATGCAATTTTTAAGATTTCGCCTAACAATTTTGAGATCTACACAATGATAAAATCAATATTTTGGCATTGATCAAATTACCGAGCGCAAAGTTACGGTATGCTAAATTTTTTGATATATAGTATGTAGAAATCAGTGGGTGAGGCATCCAT
This sequence comes from Linum tenue, assembly GCA_946122785.1. Taxonomy (NCBI): domain Eukaryota; kingdom Viridiplantae; phylum Streptophyta; class Magnoliopsida; order Malpighiales; family Linaceae; genus Linum; species Linum tenue. Next base: position 88,796,388 of record CAMGYJ010000008.1, on the reverse strand, counting down.
CAAATTTTTTACTAGATTGATGCAATGTTCATTGATTTTGTTAAGCAACCATAGCAAAATCATTTGCGAATCCCAACAAGATTGAATCAAAATTGTTGACCATTTAGTCCAAAATTTATAACATGAGCATACTAAAATTTTCATTGCTGTAACTGTAGAGAAAACGGTATAAAAATCCTGCAATTGGTAAGTCGGGCTGGTAAATGGAACAAAACAACAGACTTCAGTTAGAGTGAGAGGAGCGACCGCGTGTCCAACGTTGTCGTATTGCCATGTGACGCCCATGCCAGTTTGGCCAAACAGCCGCGACAAAACAAAACAAAACAAAAAAAAAAAAAAACAAAACAAAAAGCAAAAAGAACCATAAAAGGGTCTCCTGTCCCCACTAACAACGTTCCGATTTTCGAAAACACACACAGAGAGAACAGACCCCTTTTCCCGTTACTTTCCCCTCTCCCCCCACGATTTTCTTACGTGCCCCTTATTATCGGATGGTCATTCTTCCATATGGTAAAAAACTAAAAATAAAAATTGCATTCATTAACCAAATTTAATTTACCTAATTCCTTAATCCCATTACCAACCGATCCATAAGTAAAAGTAAAATACTATGTATGGAAATGGAAGGGAATTCACCATCCGATAGTGTGAAACTGATGGTCGGTGGGTATTTGCCTTTATTGGGTCAGCCATCTCATCAACCCCATTCTAAATCCACCGCTAAATTAATTAATTAACTAATCAAATATATAGTAGCACAAATCGTTAAATACCATAATCTCATCTAGCACAAAAGAAGATTTATTGGAAAAAAAAGAAGGGGGGAATTTTTTAAATACTTTTATTAATAATAATAATAGAAACAAAAATTCACATTACAGCCCTCCTTCCCGTTCTCTCTGTCTTCTCAGAGTCTCAACTCTCAACCGCAGCAGCAGAAGACGCAGCAGGAGCGGCAGAAACCTTCTCCCCTAAGCAAAAACCTCTTTTCCCCATCTTCCATTCCGTCCCTTTCCAGTTTCCTCTCTCTCTCTCTCTGTGTCTTTTTTCCGCGCATCGGGGGCTCTCTTCCTGATCTGTGATTCATGCCCGAGTGAGTTCTTCACTTTCTTCTCCCTTCGTTTCCGTTCTTTTTCTCTCTGTCTAATTTACTTGCAAACTGTTTTCGTGTTCTTCTAGAACAAGCTTCACTCTCAGTTCGAGTTGTGAATGCTAACTAACTAACAATGGAGTCAGTGGAAGGGGTTGATTTTGAATTTTTTTTCTCTCTCTCACTCAAATGGCTTTAGGTGAAGAGTGGATGCAGTGTGAACGCCATTGTTGTTATTCTTATGTTCACTGACGGCCTCGACAGCAATTCCCTTCGCTGGGTTCGAAATGTGAGCCTTCCCTTCCCTCATTCCGTTTGATTTTGGCTTCGAAGTATTCCGTTCCGATCTCAGTGCGTGTATATGTTTTTTTTTCTTCCTCCAGAGCCAGAAAGAAGCTTCTTCTCCTCCGATGCCGCATTCAGCAGTTCTGAGGCCGCGAATTGACCCAATCTCCGCCAGAACTAATTCCTCCCGCCTCCCGCCGCCGTCCAAGTTCAGGAGCGGCCATCTCCCCACCACTGCAATCCCGGTCTCCAGAGCTATCCCCGCTGATGACGACGGCAGTAGGTCCGTTTCCGAAAATGACGTGACTGAGTCCGACGAGGATGACGTTTACGGCGGGCGCTATTCACTTGATTCCTCCCCACAGGACGACAAGAAATTCCCCAATTCCAACTCTAGGTATGCCAATTCCGCCGCCAGGGGACCCCGCTACGCTACTGATTACAGCTACTCCGATGTTAGTTCGTCCATGGAGACCGTCCCGGTGAGAAATGGGAATGTAGGTGGGAGGACGGCGGCGGGGAGTGGTTTTCGTGGTGGCGGCGGCGGTGGGAGGAGTGTTTATACGGAGGAGGACGATGAGGAGTCTGATTCGGCTTCCAGCTCCGAGTTCTCGACTACCCAAGCTGGAAGTGTTCATAGTGCTTTACCTGGAAGTAGGTTGCGCTTCTCTGAAGGTTATGCATCCAGTGTACCTTCCCTGGCCAATGTAGAGAGTGTTGCAGCAAAGGTCAGTTCGTTTAGGAGCTTGGAACTTTGAATGCCTCCTTCAAACACTTAATGCCTGCTATTCCTTATGAACCAGGAAGTGAGCTTTTGATGCTGATACTGAATTCTAGATAGTTGAACTGTTTAGGCTAGACTCAGTATTGCGGGTTCAGAGTCCTTGACCCTTTCGATGAACTTCTTCATTATGATTTTACTATGTTTTATTGTAAGTGAAACCGTAGTGGAGCAAGAGATGGATGCTTGATGTGATACTCGTCTGGATATTTTCAATTTGTTGCTCTGCTTAAAGATACATTCACGGTGCATGTAGAGACATGCTCGGTTTGATTTTTTGTTCTTGTATTGAGAACTATTCAGTTACATAGATCTATTTTGCTAACGAAGCGCAATCATATTGCAGGTTTCTCATCCTAAGAACGTGCAGACAAAGAAGTTTTCTTTTGATGGAGATGTACCAAGTGCACCTCCATTTTCTGGATCGGGTCAAGAAATTAAAGAAGGCACTGAAACAACTTCAGAACTACACAAGACCTCTCAGACTGCACAGTCTAGTGGTTTCTCTAAGCAGGAGTACAATACGGGAAGCAAGGATCCAGATCAGGTTCTGAGGTAGGTAACAGTACTCCTATATTTGCTCATTACTGACTGCTGTTTGTACTTATTTGAAATGCATAATACAATTATTTCATGAGACACCCCCTTTAGCCAGAAGCTATATTTAAGTGTCTGGAGATAAGGGGATTTTTTACTTAAGGTGTCTTTGTCACAGAACAACAGGCGGCGAACCAGCAATATCTTCTGCTTCAAACCCAGCTCGACTTCCAACATTTCATGCGAGGTATATGTGATTCATATTAATCTGCAAGCCAGCTACTGCATCTCTTAAATGTTCTAATTGCATCTGAATGTATGCAGTGCACTAGGGCCATGGCATGCTGTAATTGCATATGATGGATGTGTGCGGCTTTGCCTGCATGCCTGGGCTAGGGGTTGCATGGAGGCTCCTATGTTCTTGGAGAATGAGTGTGCTCTGCTTCGTGAGACATTTTGGTATGTGCATGATTCTTCTTCTTTTGTACCATTCCCATCAACATGCAGAACATGGCATGTAAAGCAATGTGAGCTCTGCTTTCTAGAGATGGTTTCACCCTTTTGCTTATGAGGTGGCATGTTAATTTTTATGGATTTTCTGGTTGTGGATTAATTTCTAGAATCATGTACATTTACCTCGATATGCCTTTCAACATGTATAGAAGTAGAGCATTAGTGTACTATGGTTCCTCCTCTCTGCCCTTTTCTGTTTCCCTGATATCACAGGGGAAGTCTTAAGATATTGTGTTCATTGTCATTGAACTCATCTGTATAGGATGTATGATGTTGGGACGTCATAATTGAGAGGACTATCCCTCATCCTTAAGATGCATGGTAATGGGTCCATTAAGGGGATGAATGATGTGTTTAATTAAGCTTCCTGTAGACTTTGGTAGACTGGTCGTACAAATGTGTATTGGTTAAGAACTAAATCGTTTTACCTAGATTAAGTGGCATGTTTATTGAACTCACTTTGATCGTCACATGTTGTTTGTTACACTGCTTGTAGCTAAAAAAAAAAAAAATGCTAAGCTGGGTGCTCCAGAATTGTAGTACCCAACTTTTCAATTATGTCATGATTCATTTTCCTTTCACTTCCCATTTCCCCTGGATGCAGTGTGCAGAATGTGCTCTTGCAGTCAGAGGAGGAATTATTAGCAAAGCGCTCCTGTGAACTTGCAGCTGAAGGGGCCGCTCCAAAGCCTAAAAAAATCATCGGAAAGATGAAGGTGCAAGGTATAATATCCTGCTTTTCCTTCTTATTTCTGAGGTGCTGGTAATGAGCTGACTAGTATAATTGACTTGAAATCTTTTCTCAGTCCGCAAAGTGAAAACAATGCTCGATCCTCCAACTGGCTGTAATATGTCTGCTCTAGCTCTGAGGTCACCCAAACTGGAAATGGTCCAGTATCGTTTCTCCAGGTTCCAGTCATCAGTCTATTCTGGGTGGAAGGCGTTCCGAAGAATTCATGTCGCAACTCGTATTCCTGCAAATGGATCTTTTAAACGCCAGAGCTTGGCTTATGTGCAAGCTAGCACTCAATATATAAAACAAGTGTCTGGACTTCTGAAATCTGGTGTAACGAGTCTCCGTAACAGTTCTTCATCATATGAAGTGGTGCAAGGTATGGAAAGTTGGAAAATTGATTCTCTTACCTAGGGATTGCCTGTTACTTTTATTCTAAGTTCAACTGTTACTGTCATCTACGTACTCGTTAGAATACTCTTTCGAGAAAGATTGAAAAGAGTTTTTGCTCCATTTTAGATTGAAAGTTATGGGTGGTTCTAAGCCATCCATAACTTATACCTCTGTATTGTCCTCTTTACTGACATTTCTTGGTTTTGCAATTATCTTCAGAAACATACTCTTGTTTGTTAAGACTAAAAAGCTCAGCAGATGAAGATGCCATCAAGATGCAGCCTGGATCCGGTGAAACCCATGTTTTGTATGTACAATTATCCCTTTACACAGTATAATATCTTAGTCCTTGTTCAGACTGAGTTTGCTTATCATAAGCACCGGCAACTCTACAGCTTTCCAGATAGCTTGGGGGATGATTTAATTGTTGAAATCCAAGATTCCAAGGGGAAAAGTTTTGGTCGTGTTGTTGCTCAAGTTGCTACCATCACTGAAGATTCGGTAATTCCTCGAACCTAGATGTGATCAGTGGCAATGATGGTTCTTTCGTTAATATTTTCATTCAATGCAGGTCGATAAGTTGCGGTGGTGGTCTATCTATAAAGAGCCTGCACATGAACTTGTGGGCAAACTGCAACTGTACATCAATTACTCAACCAGTGCAGAAGATGGTAATGCCAAGGTGGGCGGTTTCATATTTTTTAACCATTGTGGAACGCGAAATCACTTCTCGATGAGCTTCACACATTTTCTGTTTGGATAATAGAAGAATTGCTAATCTGCAGTAACCCTCACACGTCAGAATCTTGAATTTGCAGTAGTTATTATTTGCCCTAGAGTGACATGCATGCCCTACAGGTCAGAAAACAATGTAACAATTACACCATTGTCACAATTGGGGTAAATCATTTTCTTGATGTTAGGATTTTGGCAGTTGTTTGAAGAGGTAGAATTTCTTTAAGATAAGAGAAAGGAAAGTGCAGCTGAATGTCTTAGCTTGGAAGACTGTAGTCTTGCCAACCGCTACCATACTGGTTGCTGCCTCCTTCTGCGATTCGATTGCTTTCCTTATTCTGCTTTCCATTGCATTTATCTGGAGAATCAGAATGCACAACATGTTTGTAGTGTGATTATTTTCAAAGACGTAAAACACACATTTCACCATCAGATCACAAGTAGTTTGTCATCATTTCCTCGTATGTTCATCGAAACTTGTAATGGTACTGACTGGTTTTTGGAAATGCTTCTGCAATACTGACTTATCTTTTGTCTTTCATCACTGTCAGTGTGGCTCGGTGGCAGAAACAGTTGCGTATGACCTTGTCCTTGAAGTTGCCATGAAGGCGCAACATTTTCAACAGCGGAACCTGTTGTTGTATGGTTCGTGGAAGTGGCTTCTCAATGAATTTGCTATATATTATGGCATTTCTGATGTCTATACCAAACTGAGGTGATGCTCTATTATTTGATGAGATGTTGGATTTTCTGAACATGTCATAATGTTTTATAGCCTGAAATAGGATTTTTATTGCACCTCATCCATCCATGACTTCCTAGCCCAGTGTCCTTTAATGCATGTGTGGATTGTGCTATCAACAGGTACCTCTCCTACATAATGGATGTAGCTACACCAACAGCAGACTGCCTGACTTTGGTGTATGATTTACTAATGCCTGTGATCATGAAAGGCCATAGCAAAAGTACACTAAGTCATCAAGAGGTATGTTCAAAGTTTTTTTCCCGTATGGCTTCATAACCATCATGGTGAAGTCACTTTCATCATTATATGTATCATCACTATTTTCTGTTTTAGTTGTCCAATAATGCTTGTTCCTATTACTTTTCTAATTGATGTGTATAATTGTTTTGCTTTCTAGAACCGAATCTTGGGGGAGATCAAGGATCAGATTGAACAGATCCTTTCTCTAGTTTTTGAGAATTACAAATCTCTCGATGAAACATTAGTCTCGGGTATCATGGATGTTTTCAAGCCTGCAACTGCTGTTGCAGCACCTGCATTGGATCCTTCAGTAAAGCTGTACACTCTTCTTAATGATGTATTGTCTCCTGAGGCACAAACTAAGCTGACTCACTATTTCCAGGTACCAATAGTTGAAATCCTTAGTGGTCCCTTTTTACTTTTAAATTCCTTCCAATCACAATTATTTCTATGCTTCAGGTTGCTGCAAAAAAGAGGTCAAGAAGGCATTTGAGTGAAACTGATGAATATGTAACCAACAACAATGAAGGAATTTTAATGGACCCCATGGCTACTACCATCGCGTATCAGAAGATGACTTCCCTGTGTATGAACATAAAAAATGAAATCCACACTGATATTGAGATCCACAATCAACACATACTTCCCAGGTATAAATATTTCTGTTATAGGCCATTCATTGATAATGTGTAGGCGCATTATTGTTTGCATTGCAGCGAACTTTATTTCTTTTGTATTTGATAGGATAATTCTGTTGGTTAATCTCTCGAGAACTGTTCTTTTGAAGTTTTCTCTTTTTCAAGCATGTTCGAACCTGAATCTCACGACTAACTTCTTTGAACTGAGGCTGCATATCCTGGCATTGACATCTATAATCGATATCATGTCTTTTGCACAATCAAACTTTTAGCTAATGATGCAATATGCTTCTCTCCAAATCATGCTTTTTAACAAATACCTCAAAGTCGGTCTGCCAATATGCTAAAATACAGCCACTAATGCCTGAAAGCCGTATGTTTTAAAGTTGAATGAGAGAATGCCATAACTGATTCGTTTCTTGTAGTTGCTCAAGTCTTAACAAGAATCTAGTGGTTAGGCTTTAGTGATATTAACCAAGGAATAATAGTATTGCCTAACCTTATGTTATAGAAATTTATGTGTCTTCAGAACCTTTAACTTTGTCTGAACAGAACAGTGAGAACTCCATATCTTAAAGTTGGATGAGAGAATGCCATAAATGATTCGTTGCTTGAGAGAATGCCATAACATAGGCAATCCTAAAATACAGCCACTAATGCCTGAAAGCCATAGAATGAGAGAATGTCATAACTGATTTGTTGCTTGTAGTTGCTTGAGTCTTACCAAGAATCTAGTGGTTAGGCTTAAGGAATAATAGTATTGCCTAACCTTATGTTATAGAAATTTATGTGTCTTCAGAACCTTTAACTTTGTACGAACAGAACTGTGAGAACTCCATATCTTAAGTCCTTAGAAAATATAGTTATGTCTTGGACTAGAAGTTCTACACACCTGCAACTTTTCTGATATATCTTTTTGCTCGTCATGATTCTTCGTAGAATATGCTGGCCTTTAGATAGCTATCTTGAATTCCTATAATTTCTCACAAATGTGGGCAAAACATCCAAGGCATAACAGTCTCATGTCTCTGCCATGCAGTTTTGTAGACCTTCCAAACTTATCTGCATCCATATACAGCACTGAGCTTTGCAGTAGATTGGGAGCTTTCCTTGTTTCATGCCCCCCATCTGGTCCTTCACCTCATGTAGCAGAACTTGTTATTGCAACTTCAGATTTTCAGAGGGAGATTGCCAGCTGGAGCATCAGGTTACAACTGTCCCTACGAGACACTTCCAGCTATACTTTGTAATGTTTCTTATTGACATCATGCTTACTGAGTTTAGTTTTCTTCTTTTATGTTTAGTCCCGTCAAAGGAGGAGTTGATGCGAAAGAGTTATTTCATTTGTATATCATGCTATGGATTCAAGACCGACGGCTCTCTCTTCTTGAGTCTTGTAAATTAGACAAGGTACATGCTCTTGCAATATAGAAAAATGAATGGATCATCTGTGTCTATTGCTTTCAGAAGACAATATTGATTCATAAATCTGATGAGTGTTTGAAGGATGAGGTCGTGCTTATGACTTAATTCTTTCCGTTTAACTTGCAGGTGAAGTGGTCAGGTGTCAGGACACAACATTCTACCACTCCCTTTATTGATGACATGTACGAGAGGCTGAGAGAGACATTGGACGAATATGAAATCATTATCCGACGCTGGCCAGAATACATCTTCGTGCTGGAAAATGTAAGTTAAAACGGTGCTTAAATTCCACGTATTTTTAACTTTTAGTTTTCCAGTTGAATAGCGGCCAATTTCCCTACACATTCCTTATTGGGAGCTTAAATGGCGTGAACGTTTACTTTTAACTACAACACATGCAACTGACACTACACCGGAAAAAAATGGTACTCAGAGCAGCTGTCCTTAATTAAATGCTCCCAATTGAATCTGACTATCGGAAATTGAATGACTGAGGAGTTTATGATGTCGATTTAGTTACTGAGTAGAAGTTTATAGGAAGTCTGCTTCTCAATTTTGTGGGTGGCGTCTAACCCTGAACTTGGTATAAGAATTTTGCAATGCCATTGACATTTCTTATTGTACTGGTTGTTGCCTGGCTCTGTTTTGGGAAAATAGGCAATCGCTGATGTTGAAAAGGCTGTGGTGGAAGCATTGGACAAGCAGTATGCTGATGTTCTTGCACCAATGAAAGAGAATCTGGCACCAAAAAAGTTTGGGTTTAACTATGTTAAGAAGCTCACGAAACGTTCTGTGTGTTCTTACACTGTTCCTGATGAGGTGCTTCTTCTGCATTCTGTTGTACCATTTAATAATAATCCTGTGAATTGCTATTTTTTTATAATAAAAATGGCTGTGCTTTTAAATTGTGATTGTTGGTTTCACTTTCAGCTAGGAATTCTGTTGAATTCAATGAAGAGAATGTTAGACATCTTGCGTCCAAAGATTGAGGCGAGGTTCAAGACTTGGGGGTCTTGCATGCCTGATGGCGGGAACACAGTTCCCGGGGAACGTCTAAGTGAAGTGACTGTGATGCTGAGATCCAAGTTTCGGAGTTATCTGCAAGCTGTGGTTGAAAAACTAGCAGAGAATGTGGGTATTCAAAGTCTGGTCATGCATCTTTAAGCTATATTTTTTACGCTTGAGATGGTCTTGCTTTTTTAAATTTTAAATTGAACAAACTGCATATAATTGTCCCTTGTGGGTCAGTCTTTGATGTTCCGAGTTTTGATGTGATTATTGTTTCTTATAACTTCTGTTGATATACAACAGACGAAGTTGCAGAATGCGACAAAATTGAAGAAGATTCTTCAGGAATCAAAAGAATCAGTTGGAGAATCAGATATAAGGGGCAGAATGCAGTCACTGAAAGATCAGCTAATCAATACCGTGAATCACCTTCATTCGGTATTCGAGACTCATGTTTTCATTGCAATATGTCGCGGATATTGGGACAGAATGGGGCAGGATGTTCTGAGTTTCATGGAGAACAGAAAAGAGAACAGGTCGTGGTATAAAGGCTCACGAGTAGCAGTCTCTGTAAGTTAAACTTAATTGCCCCCCCCCCCCCCCCCCCCCCCCCCCCCCCAAACTGTAGTTCACTAATCACGATTGAAATGCTCTGCTGCTGTCTATGGCTTACCGAAGAAATGCTTGACGCGTTGGTTTCAATAAACTTTGGTGGGCAGGTTTTGGACGATACCTTTGCCTCGCAAATGCAGGAGCTACTTGGGAATGCGATACAAGACAAGGATGTTGAGCCGCCAAGATCTATCATGGAAGTCCGCTCAATGCTCTGCAAGGATGCACCAAATCACAAGGACAACGGCTACTACTACTAACTGACGCACGTGTCCTGGCCCGAACAGTGAGTTGTAGGATGTGGTAATAGGATTAAGAGTCAGGTGCTGCTGCTGCTGCTGCTGCAACTGCAACTGCTACTGCTACCGATTTTGTAAAGGAAGGAAGGAAAGCAAGCTCCTCTGCTGCTCTCTCTCGAGTTTAACCAGGTTTTTCACATTGCTTGGTTTGGTGTTACTGTCCGTTTCTCTAGTGGTTTTTGCAGTGATCATCAGTGTATAGGGAGATAATTCTTTGAACTCGTATGTACCTCTATATATATAGCGACGAGTTTTGTTCAATATTTTTTCAGCAAAGCCGTGGAAGTTCCATTCTTAAATGAGAGCAAATTCGGTTATGCACAATGTAACCGTTGAATGGATCATAATTTTTTTTGCTAGGCGATTACTAGACTGCCTCCAACCAACTCGATTATAAGATTGATTTTAAGGGTTGTTTGGAGAATATGAGTTTAAATCTATAAATTGTCAACAATCTAAAGATTCTAACTCTCCAGATTGTTGAAAATAGATCTTAAAATGTTTATTGTTTGGTCTGTGATCGTTAACATTCAATTAAAATAAAAAATTTAATTTTATATTAAATAAAATTTGTATCTTAATAAAAAAATTAGAGTGGTTCAAGAAATGTTAAAAACTTTGTTGATAAATATATTTCATGTGATAAATAAATAGAAGTAAGAGAAAAACCAGGAGAAAAAAAATCTCACGAATCAAGATATAGAATCTCTCTGATTATGAGAGATTTGATATCCACAGATTTTAGAGATTTTAAATCTCTAAATCTAGAATCCATAATACAGAAAGCAACAAAAAAACATAACTTTCTAGTAAATCTACGAATTCAGTGAATCCATGTCCTGAATGTTCTCCAAACGACCCCTAAATGTGGTCGTTCATAAGCTACAGGATCTTCGATGAAGAGCATGTTTTGTCACTATATGAGCAGTTTTGTTATAGCTCCTAGAAGCAAAACGGATAATGACTTAACAAAGAGCAAATGGAGTAAACTTCCAAGATGGTGACAACTCGAGAGTGGGTAGAGTCCTTTGATGTTGCGTCTCAAATGACCAAGTCAGGGTCGCTACAAAAAGACACAATACAAAAATTATGCATAAGACCATAATTTAGCAACATCCCGAAGGGCAAGAAGTTAACCAATGTAAAACTTTTAAGTTCCTTCGTAAAATTTATCAAGGATGACAATTTGAACCGTGAGCGGATATGACTATCTATTTCTGACTTGTCCTGTCCCTAATTTCTTACAATATCTATTCATATTTCTCATACTTTGTTTTTTCTTCAACTAGTTAGACTTAATCTTTCAACTATTTAGACTCAATTACCCATTATATTACCGCTAATTTTCATCCATAACGTGTTTTCCTTTTGTGTTATCGTGAAAAGAAAATTTTGAGTGTATTTTTATTTTCAAATAACATGTATTTTTATTTTCAAATAACATGTAAGAGTAGGTCGACCCGCCCGCCTCGCCCCGGCCTGCATTTGGTGTGGGGTAAGAATGGATATTGAGATACGCGCCTCACCCCACCCGTTTGCCATCACTAGATAACATACCATCGCTTAAGAAGTCGGCGAAGCCAATTGTACATCCTTGAGTTATCTTCATAGCTCCATCAAATCAAACAAGAATACCATTTCTAGGGCAAGTTATATCTCGATCAATTCCTCGAGGACCTTGTGCTATGGAAGGATGGGTTGAAGATCTATGTACACATGTAGATTGCCGAGCTTTTTGTCCCTATGTGGTTCCATTCCTCCACATTCGCTATTAATTGAAGGAATAAAAATTTGGCTTGGAATAAAACCAAAGCATAGGTGGCTTTCCATCTTCCTTTCTCATCTTCTTAAGCTTTTTCACACCGCAAACAATCAATAACTATTTTCAAATCACTTTGGAGTAGAATAAAACCAAAGCATAGGTGTCTTCCCATTTTACTTACCTGACGGAATTAACTCGAGGACCCACAAAAGGAATGTCAACATCAGTTGTGAGCTCATGTACCTTTGGATCTCCAACATAAGTTTGCTCCAAATCAGCCAACCAAGCAGGTAAGACAACAATAATAACTTGACAGTTACCGAATGTAGTAAAACTAGGATTCATGGACAATGCATCAACCACTTTGTTGAATTTTATCTCAAAATCCAAACCCAACTATTTGACCAGTCCTTTTTTCCGAATCTAAGAGTGCACTTTTTGTCCCAAGAGATGTTTCTAGCTCTCATGATTTGTAACTGTAAGAATAACAAAGTTCTCCTTTCTAGGTAATGTTTCCACTTGGTAACATCTAATTGAAATGCGAGGTACTCATTTTCATAGGTTGAAAGGCCTTGTTTCATCGGGCATAGTGCTTGGCTGTGGTAAGAAAGGAGTCTACCTTCCTAGTCTCTAGGGTGAAAGGCTTGCTGAAATCAGTTAAAGCTAACACTGGGAGAATGTACCATACAACTCTTCAATAATTCAAAAAGCTTTTTGAGTATTAGAATTACAAGTGAAACTAACTTTCTTCAACAACTAAATTAGAGGTTTTGCTATGACTCTATAATTCTTTACAAACTTCCTATAATAACATGTTAACCCCAAAAATCTTCTTAATTCCTTCACATTTCTAGGAACAAGCCACTGTACCATAGCTTCAATCTTGTTGGGGTCAGTGGATACCCCTTTCTTCATTGATCATATGACCCAAATAGTCAACCTGTCTTTGGCCAAATGAACAATTGGATGGTTGCAATATTGGGTACTGTCTGAGAATGTCCAAGGCTAGGAATATGCATTGTTTGTGAGAGGTTTTGTCAAGGTTTTATATCAAAATGTAATCAAAGAATACCAATATAAACTTTGTGAGGTAAGGAGAGAATATTTGTTTCATCAAGATTAGAATGTAGCAGGTGCATTGGTGAGGCCAAATAAAGTCGTTACACACCAAATAAAATAACTAGCTAGAAGATTACCATCTTCTATCTTCACTCATAGGGGTAGCTTCAACTAATTGACATTTGAGTTCCACAACCTTTTGCTCATTAAAAATGCATGTTTGCTACCTGTATCAATCACTATACACAACAGATCTTTTTAATCTCCCATTTCACTATTAAAGGATTTGCTACACCAACACTACTCAAGGTGTGGATAGTAACTTCCACCAGTAATATCTCATAATTATGTACCTCTACATTCTTCTCAGGTGACTCAATTGATTCATCTTTACTCCAATCTTTAGGAGGTAATACTTCCAAATCACATCCTTGCAGGGCATTCAATTGCTTCCTGACATCACATACATGAACATAATAGTATTTATCACCACATTTATAGTAAGATCCTTTTGAAAAATTTCCTTTAGGTGCAGGAGCAGTCTTTAGAGGAATTCCAGGTACATAGGTATCCCATTTACTGACTGGTTGAGTACCACCGACAACTACATTTGACACATGGCTATTCATTAGATCACTCCTCCATTTCTTCCTACGGGCTTCATTAGAGGCCTTTTCCAACCTAGATAGCTGGAATGTGTGGGACATAGTATGTGGTTGCATCATTGTCACCACTGTCCTTAGCTCCTCCTCCAATTCACTAATGTAGCTTGATATGAAATATTCCTCAGCTAAGGTAGGATTATAACGAAGCGTTTGAAATATGATTTCCTGATATGAGTCGGGTTCAAGGGATTCAAACTCGCTCAACAATCCGAATACACAACACTCAAATTTTGGGGATTTCTAGGGTTATCTTCAAGAATGCGGAAAAGTAAAAATGACGCGGAAACCATCAAACAATCCCGAACCTGTGGGAAAGGCCAATCGGTATAGTCGTCGCTCGCCACAACCAGATGTGATCGTCTGGTTGATAAGAGTATCGTACAATCCTTCAGAATCCTCGATGGAGAGTTTGCCAATCGGTATATATAAAACTTGGGTTTATTTCCATACAATAAAACTCTTATCCTTATATAGGAGTCACAAAATAACCCTAAAAATGAATGCAAATCAATACTTAAACATTAAATAACAAGTCTAAAATAAAAAGGAAGTTTAACCCGTCAGTGGCAATTCCACGGTCACCCCTTCAATTCCACGGTGGTGGATTTGGGTCCTTAGGCGTGGAATTCTCATGCTCAAAATCCATTGTCTAAACCTCTGTTCCACGGTCGTGGAATTGAATTTCAGACCGTGGATTTTGACGGGTCACCATGCGATCTTCAAGCTGCTTGTTTGGTGTCCAGGACGCTTCAAATCGATCATACAATGCCTTCACGATACTTAGAAACACTTCTACTTTCATCTCGAACTCCTAATTTTCCTCGAATATCTCCCAAACAAAACGAGTAAGCCTCCAAAGTAGGTACCACGAACTGTTTCCCAAACTTTTAGCCAAATTTACAGCTTCTTCTTCCCTTGCCTTGGTTTCTTCTTTGAACATCAATGGAAATGCTTTTGGATCACAATCCAGGATCACATCAGTTCCTCTCTTGATAGTCCATTGATGACCCTCTCTATCGTAATTTATTAAACTCAAACATTGCCCCACCAGAAATCTAGTCACTAAACCTCCTGCAGAGAGCTGCTACGAACCCTTCCCAAATTAGTTCTCTACTGCCAATAACTCAACCTTCAAACCATCGATGCATATTCCATCATGCAATCTAGTCACTAAGATAATGACACATCACATAAGAGTAGTTTCCTGACAACTTATCATAATATTATAAACAATGTTATAGTAGCACATAATAGATGATATAGTCATCGTATGATTAGGGCATCACAAAGCTAAGGCATTCGAATAACATAAGCATCACATGATTAAGGCATCTAATGGTATGAACATTGATAGATAGACAATGACCAAAGCATATCAATATATCATAGAAAGAAGATGCATAAAGCATCATTAGTTCGCATCCTTAATAACGAATTTGAATTAATAATACCTAAGAGAGAGTGATGGTACCACCATCAATGATGAAGACAACTCATCAACTGCACCCTCCTATTAACGCTAATTTGGCTCTCTCGAGCCGAGTGACTCCTTGCTCAAGTTATATATAATGGTTTAAGTAGATATTTGTAGCCTATTAAATTCCATAACCTGACCCTTTATTTATATTGGAAGGAAGAAGGGGTTTGTAGGTCTTTTCCTCCTAAAACTTGGCGAAACGTGTTATGCTACCCCTGGGACTAGAATGTTTTGTCTTAGGGACAAAGAAAGGAATATTCCCGAAGCTTACATGGGCTTGGACTTGTGACGGTCGAGCAACGATATAGGCCGCCATAGTTTCCTCCAGTTTTGGATTTCTTGGCCCACAAATAACCTTCCCTTGGATGTTCAGCATGACTTGATGGGTTTGCCCAGCGGCGGTTGGCACCATCATAAGGCCATTGCAGGTTTTTTGCATGCTCGGGCTAAAATATCTTCAGTAGACTTCTATTGGGATTTTAAGAAGACTTCATGAAGAATTACCCACCATTTGACATCGTTTGATGGGAGAACTATTCCTGATCTTCTAAAATCGCCCCTCTTAATCCTCCAACTTGATCCAATTTCTGACCCAACTCATCCTAGATTGTGTTTGACCATGAAAGCACAAAATAATACAAAATGACATAAAATGATACTAAAACAAAACCTAGGTCTATTATAAGCACATTGCTCATGTAGTTATGATTTTCCATAAAACATAGTAAAATATTTTAAATGTGCATTGGTAGAAGGAGAAAATTTGTAAAATATGAGAGTGATAAACACTATAATTTGAGCATCATCAACCACAAGTTCTATGAAGCATACTATAAATCTCATGAAGCCGACCACTAGTTCTCTTATGCATACCAAAAACTTAAAAAAGCAGAAACCTCATAAATTGGACCAATTTGTAAATTTGAAAAATTTATCTCAAAATGTGAGATATAAAGGTACTAAATGTATTTTCCATTAGGACCTATACGTAAGAAAATAATTTTATGCACTAAATCTTAAAATCTATTAAACTTAGGTTCCAAAATATAATTTTCATATGAAACCCAAATCCATGTGAAGGAGAGGGAATGGGGTGTTATAAATGGTGGTTAATATAATACCATTATAATTAGTGTTAGCAGTGTGCTACTACACATGGGTGTTACTACTACCCTATCTAGTCCTGCTTTATTAACAAGTTAAAACTCAAAAGAACATAATAAACAATAACAAGATAAAGCGGAGAGGGAAAAACATACAAAGAGAGGGGAAGAGCCTTATTGATTTGGGTAAATACAATATAATAGGCAAACCTTTTCAAAAACAATTTAATTGCCAAGCCATCAATTTTTTGTACTTAGTTGACTCGGACATGGTAACCATTAAAGAACTGGATTTTTTGTTGTTGTTGATGTGGCTACGACTCAAAGTTTTGAACTTGCAACATGGATATTTCTATTATTTTTACCACTTAGTTGTTTATTTTTGAGATTAGAAAAGTAGTCAGGCGTCTAGTAAACGGGCGGAGGAGTTGAGTAGACAAGAGAGAATAAAGAATGAGTTATGGTCCAGTCTCTCCCACGCAAGATTTGCCACCATAGGATCCGCCTCAGATTGACTGTTGTCAATAGCCACTCCCCAAAAGAGACATCTCGCAATTGAGCTTGGGCAAGGGAAGGAAGAAAGGTCATTCGCCGGGTCGATTGGAGCCTCTTGGATATGAATTGAGGAGAGGTAGGTACAATAGCAAGAGGGTTGGATCTGGGTACAAGGGGATGAAGAAGTACCATAAAATTGCTCGGTGGGGGAAGGAATGGCAAGTTTTTTTTTTTTTTTTTTTTGGGGTTGGGTTGGGGGGGGGGGGGGGGGGGGAGAAAGATGGGAGAGAGCTGGTGGTAGAAAGCAGAGGCAAAAACAACACCCCCACCCCTAGGGGTGGGCATTGGGTGGGTCGGGTGGATTTTGACCATAAAATGCACCCACCCGCGTTTAAACGGATTGATAATTTTTAACCCACCACCCACCCACATTTAGCCTCGGGTTGGGTTGGGCGGATGGTGGATGATTTGGGTGGGTTTGTGGGTTCACCCACATCACAATGTATATAATATAAAGGAGTCAACTTGATATGATAATAGGCGAAGAGAGTTATATGGGGAAACAAGAAGATGAAATAGGGCGAAAAATGTCGAATTAGTTCTTAAAATGGATAGAAATTCTATGATGAAAGAGTTTTCTACAGATTGAGATGATTATCAGGTGCAAGGAACTAAGAAAAATAATTCCACAAAGGAAAGAGCAGTGATCTAGGCACAAGAATTAGAGGAAAAAATAAAGGGAAGAAGAGGGGATCGCTATTTGGAAGGTTGGCTTTGAGGTTCAAACTCCAGGAGTTGTCCTAGTTTATGTCTAACGTCTCCACTCTCCCCTCTCTAGCGCCGATGACTTTGGTCTTTTTGCTGTTGGGTTGAGCGGGTCACCCGCGTACCCACCCACCACCCGGCGGATGGCTCCCAGCGCAACCCGTCACCCACCCATAGACCCACCCACTTAACGAAATTCGGATCAAATGCGGATGGGTCGGCCCAAACCCGCGGATGATCCGCCCGCATGCCCAGCCCTACCCACCCCTACCCCCACCCACCCCCATCCACCGCTGTCGGTTTATTCTCCACAGCCGTCGTCGCCGCCACAGATTGACCAATTTTCTATTTTATTTGTTTAATTTTAAAAATAATAAATTAAGTGGTAAAAATAAAAAAAATATCGATGTGGCAAGGTCAAAACTTTGAGTGATAACCACATCAGAAAAAAAAAAAATTCCAACTCACTTAATATTTACTACATTAGAGTCAACTAAAAGTTGACAAGATAGAAAGTTGAAGGTTTGGATACTAAATTGTTATCGAAAAAGTTTTGGCTATCATTTTATTTAAAACAAATGATTTGGCTATTATATTATATTTATCCTATTAATTTTTTCTGGATCATAATTCAATTATTTTAATTTGAATTTATTTGTTAAATAAAATTATATTAATTATGCTATGTAAAATGTCACATTTGATATATTTTGATTGAAAAAATATTGATTTAGGTGTTTTTACAACATTATATAATAATATACTACGGTGGTATCAAGGACGGAGCAAGGATTTAAGAGTCGGGGGCCGACTTTGTTTTTGTGTATTAGCATATGATATTAAGAAAAGATAATTGATAATATAGAAGGATAAAATTAGCTATTTGTCATAATCGACCAAAAACACATTTGAGATAATTTAAAGACCTAAAGATATGATCTAAACAAAAATTTCTAGTACAATATGTTCAAGATAAATAATTAAATTACCAACCAAAAAAAGTAAATTTTTTTTTCAATTTGTGCCATCTATTCACTCTTTTGAAACTTAAAAATGAATATATGTGAATGCTTGAATTTCGATAAAAAATTAATCTATACATGTTCAAAATTATTCGTTAAATGTGAATTATAAACTCAAGATAAAACTTATATGGAAATCCTTTCATAGGAAATTGAACTAAAAAACCTTAGAAAGAAGAATTGAACTAAAAAGAGGGAAATAAAATGTAAATTGCTTCCACAAGAAATTAAAACCTCGTCCACAGGACATCTTAATAGCAATTCCTCGGCTAGACTAGAAGCAATTTCATTGTAACTTGTTGATGCTTAATATATTAATAATAATTTTAACTTATACGTAATTTCTAGAATTCTCAACGCATATATAAGCTATCTTCAAAATTCTTGGGGTGGTCGGGCCTCCCGAGCTTCGACCCTGGGTGGTATAGAATATTTTTATGAAATAGGAATATGTCAATGTAGAATTTTTTACCATAGTGTTCAGAAAAATGTGCCAATGTGATAGGAAAGGGGTGGAGACCAGGTCACTAAGGAGAGGGCATTACTCAATTGGTTAAGACCATCTAGGAATGTTAATTGAACATGGATCCATGGATCCCAATCCGACCCAACTTGATCAAATTGGGTAAAATTGAGTGTTGATTGAACAATACCATACCCCTAAAGAGGGTGATAAGGGTGAACATTCAATTGGTTTATCAAAAATAAACTAAAATGACTCTTTAAGCAATCAATTTCGTCTTATCCTGCCCACCACAGAAGCCTTGATTGAGAAACAGGTCCAGATTGTGCCTAGATGTCTAGTGTGTTGGGTGGAGTCTGAAATGATGAACACCTGTTTTGTGAGTGTCCAGTTGTTGTAGCTCTCTGGAATCAGTCGGGTCTGGACCACCTGGGGCAAGATTTGTCGAGACAGACTTTCTCGTTGTTCCTTAAGAAGTGTTTGCTTAGGATGACCCAACCGGATCAAGTTATGGCTTTGGTAGCGCTCCTATGACGAATTTGGAAATCAATGAATTGGGCAGCTCTTGAGGGCAAGCAGTTCTTGCTCTCCCAACTGATGCACCAATACCATCAGCATCTACATGAATGGGTGTCTTTACCCGAGGATAGATTGATCCTGGACTGGGGTCCTTCGCAGCATAATCAAGAGGAGATAGCATTGCCAACTCTCGTCTGTATGTGGGATGGTGCGGTTCGTTCCGACTCACATTCAGCGGGAGGGTTCGCGAAGGATGGTGGTGGGAATGTGGCGTTTGCTAAAGGTCTGTTCTTTGAGGGCATTGTCGATCCTCTTGTGGCCGAGACTATTGTTCTCCGTGAAGCTATCCGGTGGTGTCAGGACCTTGGCATCCCTCAAGTGAGGTTTGAAGGTGATGCGAAGGTACTCATTGATAAAATTAATGCCAAAGATGCGCGAGATAGTCGTGTTGGGGCTATTATCACTGAGATTCTACGTATGCTAGGTCTGAATAATGGGTTTTGTGTTCGGTTCGTGGGTCGGAATAACAATAGGATAGCCCATGTAGTGGCTAGGAAGACCCTTTCTTTGTCGCCGGCTTCGTGTCGATTGTATAATTTTCGTGCCTGGGTTGGATCCAGGATGTAGCTTGTGATCTTTTTATCAATATATATGATTATTTTTGAAAAAAAAAAGCAATCAATTTCAAACCAATCAACATCTAGTGTTTTGTACCAAAAATAAATTGATTTAATTTGTATTGATCAAACATATTGAAAAATTACCATCACATCTCGTAGCAAATTGAAAATTTTGAAGAAAAAAAAAAGGTGACAGTTGGTGACACGGACAACTAGTTGATTTCACATTTTTTGTTATCGTTTGGAAATAATAACATGATTGCCAACTCCAACTTCATAAGACAGAATATAATTGAGTCACTACCTACAAGGCTACAACAGCATTGCCAACTCTAACTTCATAAGATAGAATATTTACAGCGACGGTGGCCTTCCCGGACAATAACATCAGATCGTAAAACGAGACGTCGTGATAGCAATGAACTTATATTTCAGTCAGCAGCAGAACACTTAGGACCCAACACACACAGATATTTACAAGATTAAATCACATAAGCGGAAATCAAATCATTGTGTGGAACAACACAAAGAATTGGCATACAACATTAGCTGCCTTGCAGAACAAGCATGGATATGATAACACAGTGAGCTGAATGAATCCCAACGACGGGGGTGTTCTCCTAAAGTCCTAACCCACACAACATTCAAAATCAGAGAATCTTTGAGATAATGTGGCATGAGGTCCAGAAGGCGTTAGTGGCAGCCCTCAGTATTACCGGGTTCTGGTATATCCTGTGTGGTTTACAAGGTCAGAAAAATAAGATACCACAAGTTAATGAGGGTAATGCAGTTTTTAAATTTTAGAAGAGCATTTACCCGATGGCTGTTGCTCCCCAAGATGCTACATTGTAAATTACTTTGCTTCCATCCCAAGCCTTCCGAAGCTTTCCCTTGTTCTTTTTAACAGAGAATGTTTTGCTGAGGGCTGATGTGCAAAACCAAACAGGGCAAGTCAGTAACTCTCCAAATGGAAAAGACGGCACTTAGAATGGGAAAGGAACTTAGGGAACTGCTGATAAAATGTTCAACCAACCTTCCTGAAGTTGATTCGGGGTCAGGTCCTGTGAACATGAGATACAAATGAGTTAGTATCACAGACTTCCTCTGTGGAGTATAATCATATTGGATGGCACTAATATCAAACAAGAAATCAAGTGGCAGTCTCTCTAAATGTACATCACCAGACTGAAATTCCCATCTTTTGTAGAACACCAACATGGAATGATGGAAATAAATCAGATTACTTTTTAACATTTACAGTTCATTGAAGTTGGCACATAATAGTACGCAGCCTAACAGATACTACAGAACTCTTCCTTGTTTAATTCTGTACCAATGAAAAGCCTCGCAAAGGCTCAGTGATGGACCGATGGTCCAACATCAAGCTAAGACACACAAGGTCCATGATAAACTCATTAGGAATAGACAAGCAGTAAGAGGATGATGAAAATGCTATCTAACATTGATTAGCATGCTCGTTACTGCAACAAATAAACAGCATATACGGCAAAAAGTAGAAATGTTCCACACCTTAGTCTGTTTAAGGGAACAAAGATAAGCAGCCATGAAGCATGCAATACCGTCTACTATATCTTCTTGCCGAACAAGAACAAAGTCTTCTTGTTCTGAATGACCCATTTCACCTTCCCAAAGATCATTCTCATTGACCATGTCCCAAGAACTACATTCTTCTCCTACAACAGAATGTCTCGTATAAGGGAATTAATCTTCCAAGTAGAGAGCATGATTAGGATAACAAGAATTAGAACTAGCGTTGATACAGTTTAATACTCAAATCAGAGGCACTGCAAGTAACATAAAACAAGCATCAAAAGATGAGCTTCTGGGGATCATACCAATAATTTCATGTGGAACAGAAGCTTGGGCACACTCTAACTTTTCAAGAAAGTCGGAGCATTCAACTCTAGACTTGAGAAGGTCACATAACTGCACCACAATAATGCTGCCCAGTTAAGAAAGCAATAATGCTGCCCAGTCCGGGCATTCAACTATCTACTTGACACGTGATGGCAAAATGCAGTAATGTTCATTGTCTATAAACTACAATGGAGAGGAATGTCAACTACTGAATGAAAGGTGCAGACTGATATCGCGAATGTTCTTGCAACAGAGCACATCATTCTTCATCATCCATCATATAACATCTCATTCAAATCAGCCAGTAATATGCCCCTTATTCCCCTTTCACAGTGGCTCTAGGCTCTAGCTGAATTTGCACTAGCTTCCTTTACTGGTGTGGTTCACTGGGGAGCACGTTAGTTTCTCTTCCTGGGGTTCACACGAAACTAAGGTCTCCGCAATACCCAAAAATATTAGAATCATATCTCTTATGGGGAAGATCCACAGCTCAAATCTCAACCAGACTAAATTAACTAGCAAGGTGAGGCACCGTATGAGGGATTCAGAAAACCCAAGGGATTACCAAATAGATAAGCAACAAAATGACCAGGTTCAAAGCGCCGAAAAGCCTCGAAATAACAAGCAGCAGAAGCAAGCTAATTATCAGATGCAGTGTTCAATTGCGGTTGCTAACAAACTCCGATTCAAGCCAGAGAAAAAGAATAAGAAAAAAAAAAAACATACCTCATCAGCTTCTCGATCGCTGAGAGAACGCAGCGAGCTCTGTCGACTGAATTCCTTATCCCTAAACACCTCGAGGTCAGGGACATGGTCATCATCATCATTAGCGGCAGCAAGAGCAGCGCCGTCGGCGTTGTTGAGCAATTCGAGGGCTCTCTGACACTGCTCAAGCACAGTTTGTAAGGTTTTCCTCTTGACACGAAGGCGATCCTTGTCCAATTTCTCCTCTCCCTTCTCCATCTCAAGGTCGCACGCCTTGGACGGTGACGGCGAAAGCGGACTTGGAGCCGAGACCTCGAATTCCATGCCTGTGAAAGAAAGGAAAACCCCCCGCCGCCGCCGACAGATCGAGCAAGCTGCCGCCGTTTCAAAAGTTTGTTTTTGTATTCCTTTACAAGGCTCTCTCTCTGTCTCTAGAATTGCAATACGGCCGGCTCCATAAATGAAGTAATGATGGATCCGAGGAATCGGGTTGGTGGACGAGGAGGAGACGGAGAGGGTAAAGGAGAAAGGAGAGTTATATTATTTTACATTATTATAAAGGGATTTGATATGCTTGAGAACTTTTTCTGGTTTTGTTTTCTCCTCCTCTCTTCCGAAACTTGTCTTTTCAGTTCTAATTTTTCCAATTTCCAAATAATAATTTGTCGTTTGTTTGCAGTTGAGACTTGAGACGAAGAGCTGACGGGGCGGGAGTAGGGCTTCAAATGAGCCGAGTTTTTCGCGAGCGGGTCGACGTTCGACTTGAGAAAAGTTCGTTCGAAACTCGACTTGTTAATAAACGAGCCGAACACGAGTTCACCTTTGTTCAGCTCGTGAAGCTCGCGAGCTAGCTCGACTCGGTGACTTGTTGAGCTAAACTCGTGAGCTGGCTCGTTTAGAGCTCATGATATGTCTTGACATGTGGCTAGAGAGCCAACTCGATTACCAACATATGGACGAATCAATCTATATCTTATGATTTTAATTCATATTGTTGTTAAATTATATATTTCACCATATATAAAGTTTAACACGTTGAGTTTGTGAGCAATATATCTTATTTTCTACTTTAAAAAGAAATTATGCATCATAAAGTGCTTCGATACTATGAAATAACATGATTTGGAGTAGTTAAAATTTATTAACTAAATGATATATGATACAACAAAGTATAATATGAGATTAGCTAACAAATAAATCATATGTATTATGATATACAAAATGAAGTATCAAATAAAAGCTAATATTTTAATAAACAAGCTAGCTCGAACTCTACTCGACTCGGCTCGTTAATAAATGAGATGAGCTCGAGCTCGACTCGTTTATTAACGAGCCGAGCTCAAGCTAGGGTAAAACTCGACTCGACTCGGCTCAATTGCAGCCCCGCGGGAGCGCTCAAGATACATGCTTGTACGTGGCACCGGGACGTGTTGCTTACGTACTAGCACGAGACGAGCACGGGCACGAGCATGAAATAAATGGACCACCCCGACACGAGCACGAATAATTTATGTACCGTGCCGGGCCTAAATTTCATGGGCACGAGCACGGGCACGTCACGACACAGTATATAAGTGGACTTTGTCGGGTCTAATATTTTCGAAACTTTATTGAGTATAAGAACGAACATGACACGAAAATAATATTTATTTGATAGAAAATAAATATAAAAAGAATTATAGGTTCAAATATTACAAAACACAAGTAGAAAAATAATTATTTGTTGTTGTTAGAAGTATCATAAGGATATATACTTCTACTATCATGTATTCAACAATCCTACAGTCTTGGTTTGTTCATACCACCATGATACGCTTTTCAAACCATAGGTATGCTCTTATTTCAATACCAGTCAATATCATATGGTATAGACTGGTAAAAAATGACTCAAATTTTTTTGTTTAAAAAATATATCAAAGTGATATCATTTTCAAGAACACAATTAATCTGATCTAACTGTGCAAAAAAAAAAAAATTCCAACTTAAAACGAGTGAGAAATCGTTCGTTAAAGATTGGGGGAAATTAAAGGCTTTTCAGGGGAGAGAATGAGTACTGATGTAGCGTATGCTGATTGGCTTATGTTTGGTTATTGACCTAAAGTTTATTGACCGGATCAGCTCCGGACAAGTGGTGCCAGACCAAGCTAAGCTAGCCGGCGAGTTGATGGCATAGTAGAATGTAGTCGCCGGCCGCCGCCGTGTCTTTGTCATCGAATTGATGAGATTAATCAAATAGGATATGAAAAAAATAATATTTATTAATGATTTTTTATTAAATTTAAATTTGAAAAGTTAAATATATATTAATAGTACTTTTCTCTCTCTCAATTAGGTATTTAACAACTTTTTGGTTGTTCTAGGGTTTTGACTTTGAGGATTGAACTTACCTCCTCCCTTCTTCTCATTGATTCATATATATAGTCTCGGCTAGAGGTGAAAGTTTGATTTGCGGGTTGCGGGTAACCCGCAAACCGCACCAAACCGCACACTTTGTGGATACTCATACCCACAATTTGTTGATAGTGGGTTGGGTGTGGGTAGTAAAATATTAATTTTTGTGGTTAGTGGTTAACCACTGCCCATCGCGGTTTACCTACAAAACCCACATTAACCACATTAGTCTACATCTACACAATAAATAAAAGTCAAATGAGAAAACTTGAAGCCCCATTTCAAATTTCCTGCGTCCAGAGTGAAAGTAGGAAGGACATTTTGGTCTTCACAATTACTTTTTTTTATTCATTAAAAAGACACTTACTAGGATTCGAACCATGACCACTTAAAAAAAAACAAAGATCATAACCAATCACACTAAGTACATTTGTTTAATCTTTTTAAATTAAAAACATATAATCGCAGAGAGAAAAAACCCTTCCCCCCTTTCAAATTCCCTGCTCCATGAGCGTTTGTAGGAATTGTAGAATAGGGAGTGTCAATTTTTTTTCTTTTTCCTTTGTGAAACGGGCAAACTTAACGTACACATGCAGATTTAAACGGGTCTAGGAGTGTCATTTTTTTCTTTAAGTCCTTTTATTTCTCCGTGGTGGTAAAATATATATGAAAAGGCAAAAACAATACTCATTTTTTATTGCTAAAAAGAAAAAAATTAACAATAAAATATTGCATGGATTCTAATGGGCTAACCGCTAATCATAAAATAAAAGAGTTGAATGGGCCTGACCTACACGGGATTTGCCCATCAAGTAAAACAAATGAACATCATGAATTTGTCATTCTAAAACAAGCTAATTAGTCTAATTTTTATCATTTCAAATATATATTATGTAATTATTTGATATCATAATGATTAAATTATAGTGTATATTATAGGGAATCGTTTGGTATTTGTTAGTAAAAAACTAAACAGAAAGATCTATTTGGTTATTTTTAACATTAAAACGATCCTAAACATTTTCAGTTTCCTTTCGAAATTCTATAGTTTTATTCCCGAATCAGTGATGTGCAAATGGCGAATTGCAGTCATCTCTTTTCTTTCATTATTTTTTATTTTCAAATAGAAAGTTTAAAAGTAAAGAATAATTAGAGTTTGACATGGGTCGGTCAAACAGGCTGAATTTCAAGTTTTGGCCCGTTTTGATCAAGTCTAATTTATAATCACATGGTTCCCTGATACCCGATAAAAATCTCAATCCAAACCAGTTTGGCAGGTGAGTCCGTGTTTACCACCATTTTCTAGGAATACAGGAACGACGGTTTCTATCCCAAATTGTGTTGTTCATTCTTGATTTCTTTAGATTTTATCATGGCTTGGCAAAAAACCAGAAAGCACAATGATGACAAGATGAAAGTTTTATAAAACAAATTAATCGGCCAACGGGCCGAGTAAAAGCTAGCAACGATTGTGAGATGCTCATTTCCCAAAAACCAGCGGGATAGGCAATTTTTTATTCGATTTTCTGGAATTCGGTTTCTATAAAACTTATCCACCTCATCATATTACCATAAACAATATTGTTTCACGAGGTAACATGTACTTGATTTTGGTTCATAAGGTTGATATTTGATTCGTTCCCAAAAAACTATACAACAATAAGCTATACACCCCATTATATTATCAAATTTCATACCTCCCCTTTCCCCCGGCCAAATGGTCGGGGCCCACGCTAGTTGTTTATAAGACACTGATTCTCTAACGATTTTTTAACGGTCCAATAAAGTGCGAGCCGTTCACATTAGCGGATCGTGTTCCGGTTCAATTTTGACAACATTGCCCCCGCCATACCCCGCCGTCGCTGTCGCTTCCATTGTTGGGCTTCCTTCCCACAGGACCTGAAATCTCGCATGCCGGTATCAATTCCTAGCGGATTAGAGTTCCAATATTTCTCTTGCCTCCCTGTTCTTCCAATCCCTGATCTAGCCAGAGACTCTTTCAATTTTTTGCTGATATTGGGGGTACTCGGATGAGAATCGATTTGAATGAAAAGGAGAGAGAAAATAACAGGCAAAGATCATAGCTTTATTGGAACTCTAGAAGAAGAATCCATGGAATGACACAAAGGCAGCAACCGCGGGAAGAATGAATGAAACCCACAAGGGTAAATTTCAAAGCAACCGCCTACTGCTATACTTATGGAAGTGAACCAGAGAGACAGGGAGAGAAGCACCTTACCTCACATGAAGCCAATCAATAGTCCTCAACATCTAGCTGCCCACCATCGATCATGGCTTCAGATCATAGTAAAAAAGCACCAGCAGGAGCAACGACGTCGTCTTCATCACCCGGCGGCCCACGCCAACCGTCGGATCATCAGGTGGTGGTGAAGTGCCCTCGCTTCGACTCTCCCAATCCATCGGGAATCGATCTTACCAATGAGCCTTTCTTCCGACATGCGAGATTTTCGATCTTGTGGGAAGGTAGCCCAACCATGCAATTAACCCTTTATTCTTCCTCTGGTTTCTCGCAACCTATTGTCCCTATTTCTCATATTTCTAATGCTGCTCTCCCATGCTCCCGAAGAAGCCTTCTACCCACCGATGGCTCAAGCTCCGGTCGAATTTCAATTTTAGCAACCACGACTCAATCCCCTTTGAGCGCCGCCTCGAGGATCACCGGTGGGAGCATCATTATATCTCCAAAATATAGTGGAACTTGGTATTGGGGACCTGTTGCTTGAGTGGTATTGTATTTTTTCGTATTGATATGTATTTATCGTATTGTATTTAATTTTTAGTAGTTATTTATTTTCATGTAATGTTGTTGTTTTTTGTATTGATTTTATCGTAGTGGTATTGATCTTATCATATGGTATTGATCTTTATGTATTAATATTAGATTTGTTAATCTGCAATAGTATTGGTTAATATGTACTGGTATTGAATAAGTCTGTACTGGTATTGGTTAATATTCTATGGTATTGTTTATGTGTAATGGTATTTTTTTAGTTAGTATTTTTTTATGATTTGGTAGTGATTACTTAGTTTTTATTTTTTTGTTTGTTGGAGACAAAGAATAATCGAGATTGACAGAAAGGTGACCGGAGAAGAAAAAAATGGTTGCATAACTAATGAAGTGAAGGAAAGTGAGGAATAGTAACAGAAGAAAAAGAGTTCTTTCTTCATCTCCAAGCTTACAATGTGGACCAATGGGAAGCAGGCTGGTGGTCAGGGAGCTGGGACTGGTTTGAGTGGTTATGGAGTTGGAAATGGCGTTGGGTGTGGGTTTTATCCTAAAGGTAAGGGCGGGTGTGGGTTTTATCCTAAAGGTAAGGGCAGGGGTGGCCAGGGTCACTCCACGGGGTATGGCAGAGGGCAGCCAGGCTATGATCACTCCTTCCAGAGCATCTCAGTCGCAGAGGTGAAGAACCAGGGGTAGTGTTCGGGCACAAGGGAGCAACTCGAAACAGGGAGGCTAGAGTGAAACAGCAGCTGAAAAGCGGGAATGGGAGACCCCCAAAGTCGCCAGACAAATGAGCCAGGTATGCAACTGGTTGAAACTCAGTTTTCCTGCAAAATCCTTAAAATCTGTAGTGACCAAGGTGCATAATTCAACATGAGAGATTTTTATTCACAAAAAGGCATCATACATGAGATGTCCTGTGTTGAAACACCAGAACAAAATTCCAAAGTAGAAAGAAAACATCAACATCTTAGCCGTAGCCAGGGCTTTGAAATTTCAAGCAAATCTTCCTATTGAATTCTAGTCAGATTGTGTCAAACATGCAATGTTTCTCATAATCAGAATTCCTTCTTAAGTTTTAAAGAACACATCACTCTATGAGCTGTTCCACGATAAGCCCCCAAATCTCAGTTTTCTCAGAATGTTTGGTTGCCTTTGTTTTGCCTCTACACTTCCAAGCACTCGAACAAAGTTCTCTCCTAGATCTCGCAAAAGCATTTTTCTAGGGTATACCTCTGGAGTTAAAAGTTACAGACTTTATGACTTGGACATTCATGAAGTTTTTATCTCTAGAAATTTCATTTTCCATGAGTCCATTTTTCCTTTTGCAATGTCTTCCAATCCTCCTTCTGGAAACATTGAACCACCATCCATCCCTCCTAGATCAGTTTCAACTGTTAATGATCCTGATTATGTTCCTCCACCTTCTATGTCTGCTGGCACTACTCTCCCAGATGATGACTCTTCTGACTTCTCTGATATTGACAAAAACAGAGATAGCCCTCCAAAAGTCCCTCCTCCCATTTATTTTCCACCTTCTCCTCCATTGCCTACTAGATTCTTGCCTCCCAGGGGCATCAAAACCCCTAGTCACTTGAGCCAATATGACTGTGAGCACTTGGTTAACCGCAGGAAACAGTTATTTGTATTCAAGACATGTCCAGCCACTACAAGCAAGAGGTATCCCATTGAGTCTTTTCTCTCTTATACTAAGTTGTCTCCTTCCCACATACATTTTGTTATGTCCATTTCTGCTAGAATAGAACAGAAACATATGCACAAGGTTCCCAAGATGAAGTCTGGAATGCAGCTATGAATCAAGAGAGAACAGCTTTGGAGCAAAATGAAACTTGGACTGTTGTTTCTTTACCCAAAGGAAAAAAAGAAAATAGGTTGCAAATGGGTCTATAGAATCAAGTATGTTTCTACTGGGGCCATTGAGAGACACAAGGCCAGATTGGTAGCGAAGGGCTACACACAAAAGGAAGGTATAGACTTCATTGATACCTTTGCTCCTATTGTGAAGGTGATTACTGTCAGATTGATCTTAGCAACTGCAGCTGCCAGAAATTGGATCCTTCACCAACTTGATATCTATAACGCGTTTCTCCATGGAGACTTGAAGGAGGAAGTCTATATGGCTTTGCCTCCGAGCATAGAAGCACCTCCTGGAGTTTCCAACTCTATTTGTAAACTGCACTAATCCCTATATGGTTTGAAACAGGCCTCTCGCCAGTGGTTTTCAAAACTCTCTGGCAGCCTAATTCAAGAAGATTATACGTCCGAATCATGAGTAGAGACTCTGACAAGGTAAAAATCCGAATTTTTTTTTTCAAAAAAAAAAACCCCAAAACCCCTCAACCGAAGGTGATTTTTGGTTGGTCCATGGTACAACCGAAAATTGCCTTAGGTTGAGCCATGGTACAACCAAAAATTGCCTTCGGTTGAGGGGTTTTGGGATTTTTTTGGATTTGTTTGGTTTGTATCAATAATTTTCTATTCTTTTACTACGATTTATGGTTAGGTCCATAAGATAATTTGTTGGATTTTGGTTTATATTATTTTTAGATTTATGGAAGGGGTAGGGGTTGTTTGTTTTATGTTTGATTTTGAAATTCAAAATGGGCAATTCGGTAAATTACATATTAAGTTGGGACGATGGTTAGTAATTTTTAGGACGACCTTTAACCATTCAGTATATCTATGGACTTGGTTTTGTTATAAAATAAACATATACCACACAAACAATGCTTATTGATAAAAGTATCTCCTATGAACATTGCGTATTGACTTGGCTTTGTTTTATAGAATAAGTGTGTATTTAATTTTGGTAGCTACTTTAATTCTTAGTCTTCCAAGTTTCACAAACTAATATAACTAGCATGGGCCCCGGTCATTTGGTCGGGGGAAAGGGGAGGTATGAAATTTGATAATATAATGGGGTGTATAGCTTATTGTTGTATAGTTTTTTTGGGAACGAATCAAAAATCAACCTTATGAACCAAAATCAAGTACCTGTTACCTTGTGAAACAATATTGTTTATGGTAATATGATGAGGTGGATAAGTTTTATAGAAACAGAATTCCAGAAAATCGAATATAAAATCGCCTATCCCGCCGGTTTTCGGGAAATGAGCATCTCACCATCGTTGCTAGCTTTTACTCGGCCCGTTGGCCGATTAATTTGTTTTATAAAACTTTCATCTTGTCATCATTGTGCTTTCTGGTTTTTTGCCAAGCCATGATAAAATCTAAAGAAATCAAGATCAGTGTAGTCAAAATTTTAAGTTTCTAGGGAAGGAAAACGTTTCAAATCACTAATAAAATCGTTTTTCACTCAAAATTGGTCAAAAGCATTGTAAAATCGTTAAAATCGGTGAAATCAGATAAAATCGCATTTTCAGACAGTTTTTATCCGATTCCAAGCCAAGGAGAAACCTGTCTCCACCAAACCAAAATGGCGCCGTTTTGAGCACATAATGCAAAAAAAAGGGGAAATGCGTGGATATCGGACTAGGGTCGAGGCTGCAATCCCTTATTCGCCTTCTCTTCCTCAACAAACACTCCACCAATCCCTAATCCGCCGTCTCCACTCTCCAATACTCCAGCACGGCAGCACCCACCTCCTCGACGAACGTCCTTCTCGGCAGAGCACCCTCGCCGTCGCCGCGAGGCAGTCCTTATCCGCAGCCGCTACAAGTCCGCAACCATCGCCGCCACCTTCCAGCAAAGCTCAAGCTCGTCGCACTCGATAGTTCCTGTTGCTTATCGCCCGTCGCACTCCCCGGGGCCACAACATAGCATGTTAGTTTTTGTCGCCCGTCGCATTCCCTTGGCTGCTGCCTTTTCTTCTTAGCTCACCCGCTCTCCAATGGCGGGCTGATATCTGTTGTCAGCTGACTAAATTCATTTATGTTCCATTCCTCCCCATTAAATTAATCAGCCGTTAGCTCATAGTATCCTCGCATGAGTTTTGATTATGTTTTCAGAAAGTATATCACATAGGTTTGAGTTCATGGGTGTTTGGAGGGGATGTGATCCCATGAGTTTCAGTAACGTTAAGGTTAAAGCTTCCTTCTATCCTTTATAACATTTGTGTGCTTTGATTTCGAGAAATTGGATTATTAAAGTCCTATATCATTATGTAAGCTTAAACCAATTTGTGAGAATTTAGATTCTTAACTCGTTTGTGAGTTACGATTTATGTTTATGAAGTTATTTTGAAGATGTTATGAGCTTGTTTTAATTTAGATATGAATTGCAAGTATCTATTCTTTTATATAAACTCTGTGCACTCATATTTTACATAGTTTATGTCGTACTTAACATATTTTGAACTTTTATACAGGATGCATAAAAAACTTACGCTTTTACGCTTTGATTCACCGCTTTTCGATTTTACCCCTTTTCTGCTTTTAGGTAGAATCACTCTTTTGACTGCATTGATCAAGAATGAACAACACGATTTGGGATAGAAACCACCGTCCCTGTATCCCTAGAAAATGGTGGTAAACACAGACTCACCTGCCAAACTGGTTTGGATTGAGATTTTTTATCGGGTATCAGGGAACCATGTGATTATAAATTAGACTTGATCAAAACGGGCCAAAACTTGAAATTCAGCATGTTTGACCGACCCATGCCAAACTCTAATTATTCTTTACTTTTAAACTTTCTATTTGAAAATAAAAATAATGAAAAAAAAGAGATGACTGCAATTTGCCATTTGCACATCACTGATTCGGGAATAAAACTATAGAATTTCGAAAGGAAACTGAAAATGTTTAGGATCGTTTTAATGTTAAAAATAACCAAATAGATCTTTCTGTTTAGTTTTTTACTAAAAAATGCCGCTTTCATTGTTGGGCTACCTTCCCACAAGATCGAAAATCTCGCATGTCGGAAGAAAGGCTCATTGGTAAGATCGATTCCCGATGGATTGGGAGAGTCGAAGCGAGGGCACTTCACCACCACCTGATGATCCGACGGTTGGCGTGGGCCGCCGGGTGATGAAGACGACGTCGTTGCTCCTGCTGGTGCTTTTTTACTATGATCTGAAGCCATGATCGATGGTGGGCAGCTAGATGTTGAGGACTATTGATTGGCTTCATGTGAGGTAAGGTGCTTCTCTCCCTGTCTCTCTGGTTCACTTCCATAAGTATAGCAGTAGGCGGTTGCTTTGAAATTTACCCTTGTGGGTTTCATTCATTCTTCCCGCGGTTGCTGCCTTTGTGTCATTCCATGGATTCTTCTTCTAGAGTTCCAATAAAGCTATGATCTTTGCCTGTTATTTTCTCTCTCCTTTTCATTCAAATCGATTCTCATCCGAGTACCCCCAATATCAGCAAAAAATTGAAAGAGTCTCTGGCTAGATCAGGGATTGGAAGAACAGGGAGGCAAGAGAAATATTGGAACTCTAATCCGCTAGGAATTGATACCGGCATGCGAGATTTCAGGTCCTGTGGGAAGGAAGCCCAACAATGGAAGCGACAGCGACGGCGGGGTATGGCGGGGGCAATGTTGTCAAAATTGAACCGGAACACGATCCGCTAATGTGAACGGCTCGCACTTTATTGGACCGTTAAAAAATCGTTAGAGAATCAGTGTCTTATAAACAACTAGCGTGGGCCCCGACCATTTGGCCGGGGGAAAGGGGAGGTATGAAATTTGATAATATAATGGGGTGTATAGCTTATTGTTGTATAGTTTTTTGGGAACGAATCAAATATCAACCTTATGAACCAAAATCAAGTACCTGTTACCTCGTGAAACAATATTGTTTCTGGTAATATGATGAGGTGGATAAGTTTTATAGAAACCGAATTCCAGAAAATCGAATAAAAAATTGCCTATCCCGCTGGTTTTTGGGAAATGAGCATCTCACAATCGTTGCTAGCTTTTACTCGGCCCGTTGGCCGATTAATTTGTTTTATAAAACTTTCATCTTGTCATCATTGTGCTTTCTGGTTTTTTGCCAAGCCATGATAAAATCTAAAGAAATCAAGAATGAACAACACAATTTGGGATAGAAACCGTCGTTCCTGTATTCCTAGAAAATGGTGGTAAACACGGACTCACCTGCCAAACTGGTTTGGATTGAGATTTTTATCGGGTATTAGGGAACCATGTGATTATAAATTAGACTTGATCAAAACGGGCCAAAACTTGAAATTCAGCCTGTTTGACCGACCCATGTCAAACTCTAATTATTCTTTACTTTTAAACTTTCTATTTGAAAATAAAAAATAATGAAAGAAAAGAGATGACTGCAATTCGCCATTTGCACATCACTGATTCGGGAATAAAACTATAGAATTTCGAAAGGAAACTGAAAATGTTTAGGATCGTTTTAATGTTAAAAATAACCAAATAGATCTTTCTGTTTAGTTTTTTACTAACAAATACCAAATGATTCCCTATAATATACACTATAATTTAATCATTATGATATCAAATAATTACATAATATATATTTGAAATGATAAAAATTGGACTAATAAGCTTGTTTTAGAATGACAAACCCATGATGTTCATTTGTTTTACTTGATGGGCAAATCCCGTGTAGGTCAGGCCCATTCAACTCTTTTATTTTATGATTAGCGGTTAGCCCATTAGAATCCATGCAATATTTTATTGTTAATATTTTTCTTTTTAGCAATAAAAAATGAGTATTGTTTTTTCCTTTTCATATATATTTTACCACCACGGAGAAATAAAAGGACTTAGAGAAAAAAAAATGACACTCTTGGACCCGTTTAAATCCGCATGTGTACGGTAAGTTGGCCCGTTCCACAAAGGAAAAAGAAATAAATTGACACTCCCTATTCTACCCTTCCTACAAACGCTCATGGAGCAGGGAATTTGAAATGGGGGAAGGGTTTTTCCTCTCTGCGATTATATGTTTTTAATTTAAAAAGATACAACAAATGTACTTAGTGTGATTGGTTATGATCTTTGTTTTTTTTTAAGTGGTCATGGTTCGAATCCTAGTAAGTGTCTTTTTAATGAATAAAAAAAAGTAATTGTGAAGACCAAAATATCCTTCCTACTTTCACTCTGGACGCAGGAAATTTGAAATAGGGTTTCAAGTTTTCTCATTTGGCTTTTATTTATTGTGTAGATAATATCATAACTAAAAGACACATAAAGTAGTATTTTAACTATTTAATGACTAAAACAAAATTTACTTTACAAGTAATACTTAATTATTATATATATCTACACAATAAATAAAAGCCAAATGAGAAAACTTGAAGCCCCATTTCAAATTTCCTTCATCTAGAGTGAAAGTAGGAAGGACATTATGGTCTTCACAATTACTTTTTTTTATTCATTAAAAAAGACACTTACTAGGATTCGAACCATGACCATTTTTAAGAAAAGCAAAGATCATAACCAATCACACTAAGTACATTTATTGTATCTTTTGAAATTAAAAACATATAATCGCAGAGAGAAAAAACTCTTCCCCCATTTCAAATTCCCTACTCCAGGAGCGTTTGTAGGAAGGGTAGAGTAGGGAGTGTCAATTTTTTTTCTTTTTCCTCTGTGGAACGGGCCAACTTACCGTACACATGCGGATTAAACGGGTTCAGGAGTGTCAATTTTTTTCTTTAAGTCCTTTTATTTCTCCGTGGTGGTAAACTATATATGAAAAGGCAAAAACAATACTCTTTTTATTGCTAAAAAGAAAAAAAAAATTTAACAATAAACTAATGCATGAATTCTAATGGGCTAACCGCTAATCATAAAATAAAAGAGTTGAATGGGTCTGGCCTACACGGGATTTGCCCATCAAGTAAAACAAATGAACATCATGGGTTTGTCATTCTAAAACAAGCTATTTTCTCTTGCATAATATATATTATGCTGTTATTTTATATCTTAGTGGCTAAAATATAATGTATTTTAAAGTTATTCAACGGTTCAACCTCGACCAACCCAATTAGTCCAATTTTATCATTTCAAATATATATTATGTAATTATTTGATATCATAATGATTAAGTTATAGTGTATATTATAGGGAATCATTTGGTATTTGTTAGTAAAAAACTAAACAGAAAGATCTATTTGGTTATTTTTAACATTAAAACGATCCTAAACCTTTTCAGTTTCCTTTCGAATTCTATAGTTTTATTCCCGAATCAGTGATGTGCAAATGGCGAATTGAACTGATTCAACGGAAAAAGAAAAAAAATGGCGAATTGCAGTCATATCTTTTCTTTCATTATTTTTTATTTCAAATAGATTGTTTAAAAGTAAAGAATAATTAGAGTTTGGCATGGGTCGGTCAAACAGGTTGAATTTCAAGTTTTGACCCGTTTTAATCAAGTCTAATTTATAATCACATGGTTCTCTGATACCCGATACAAATCTCAATCCAAACCAGTTTGACAGGTGAGTCCGTTTTTACCACCATTTCTTAAGGATACAAGAACGGTGGTTATTATTCCAAATCGTGTTGTTCATTCTTGATTTCTTTAGATATTATCATGGCTTGGCAAAAAACCAGAAAACACAATGATGAGAAGATGAAAGTTTTATAAAGCAAATTAATCGGCCAACGGCCCAGTAAAAGCTAGCAACGATTGTGAGATGCTCATTTCCCGAAAACCGGCAAATGAGCATCTCACCTCTAGAATTTTCTGGAATTCGGTTTCTATAAAACTGTCTCTACCTCATCATATTACCAGAAACAATATTGTTTCACAAGGTAACAGGTACTTGATTTTGGTTCATAAGGCTGATTTTTGATTCGTTGCATCATTCATGTCTCTTTCCTACTAAAATTCACTATTTTTATCACGTGTTTCCCAAAAAAAAAAAAACTATACAACAATAAGCTATACACCCCATTATATTATCAAATTTCATACCTCACCTTCCTCCAACCAAATGGTCGGAACCCACGCTAGTATATATATATAATACAATAACAACCAAAAAGTGAAAAAACCCTATTCCCACCCCCACCCAGCGCCACTCACCTCACCCCCTCCCTCCTCTCTATCTTTCAATTTCTTCCTCCCTCTTTCTCCAAAACACGAATTCAAAGAAATCCAATAATCATCTCACCTCTAGAATTCAATTCTTCTACAGTCTGTTTGGATTGACAAAAAAGTAAGGAATTTGAATTCCATTTCCAATTCCGTTCTCATATATTAAGTTTGGAACAATAAAAAGGTTGAGAATTGAATTCCATTGGGTCTAAAATTTGCAAATTACAATTCTTATCAAAAGTGATCGGAATTGAGAGAATGAAGATGAAATTAGTGGAACCACTTAATACTTTTTATTATTTTATTAACCCACTATTATGGTTAAAAGTGCAATTCATTTCTATAGTTGTAGGACTTATACCAAACACTAGAATTGGAAATGAAATTCTATAAAAATAAAAAATGGAAATGGATTTCCATTTCCATTTCTTCCGGAATTGTATCCAAACAGGCTGATCGACATCCACCGCCTCTATATTTCATCTCTCAAACTATCAATATGCTTCTCTCACTCTTGAAGGTGACGATGGATGACAGAGATCGACCATCGGCACCTCTCTGCAATTTTTATTTTTTTTAATAGCAGACGGGTCAGATGTCAAAACCCGGTCGGGCGGTTCGATCGGCTCAAACGATTAACCGTCACGGCTGCTTGAAAATTGCCCTTCCCAACCGTTGTGGCTATTTAAGTGTACCGAGCTTGATTGATGGTCGGGTGCCGGTTTTACCAGTTCGATCGGCCGGTTTGGGTCGCTTTTGATAACACTGGGCGGGGTATTGTTATTGGGGATTAGAAGAAATTAGGTTTTTTTTATTTATTTTAAATAAAATGATAATAAATGATAATGCGGAAATGAGATGGCAATTATAAAAAATTTATTATTTTTAAATTGTCACGTCACACATTTAACGGTGAACTTTTAGAGTTGACCGCCACGTAAGCTAAAGTTAACGAAATTGGACGGAGAGTGACCAAACGTGAACGGTTTCAGTAAACTGAAGTACCACCAATGGATTTAAATATTTTGAGTGACCAACCATGTAATTAACCCGAAGAATAAATCTGGTAATCATCAAAATGACAAGAGGTTGAAGATAACTAGGAGTGAGTTGCCGGTTTTTTTAATAAAGTGGAACAGTCTCTTTGGCAGAGTATGGAGGCGACGGATTTGGGAGCGGCGTTGGATGGAGAAAGAGATAGAGGAAGAGTGACGATGGTAAGAAAGGAGGGTGAAGATGTAGGTTGTCACAACGACAATTATTTTATTAGTGTTTACACCTAAAAATTAATCTCATACAACATCGATTAATTATAAAAAGATTAAATGACTTTATAATTCAAGTTAATATTAAACATTAAATGAGCTAGTTAGGCCTTATTGAGTTGGGGTTTTGGGCCTAAGTGACCAAACTCCCTCTTCATGACCTAGTGGTCGATTGCCTCCATGGCCTCGATAATCGAAGTCTTGGTGAAGGGGTTAAGTTCTCATTCCATCAAGATGGGTAACAAGACCTAGCTAACAAGACGGAGATGGTTCTAAGTTGACAACAAATGAGCTAAGTTTGGAATCATTAAGGTTGTCAGGGTTGTCAAGAAGGCCCGATGGGAGGGCCAATGTGATGGAGACAAGGTGAGGAGACCTCAACCCCATCCGGCCAAGACGAGGTGAAAGGCCATCAAGCTGACACCAACTGTCACCAAGGCGGCGATGAGAACCTCAAGGCAATTAGAGTAGTAGGTCAGCTAGCGGTTACCCCTGATAGCTATATATAGGAGAAACGAAGACTGAAAAGGGTTTAACAACCAAACATTTGACACACATGTCAAACTTTATATTTTCTCTACAAATTAGCCATATCTTTTATAGTTTTTGGAGCTCTCACTAAACCTCTATAAGAATAGAGTAACATAACTTAGATTGTGCTAAAAAAATTATAAAAAACACATCAAACAACCTTGTTCGAATTGGAGAAATATAAACCATGTTATTGTCGTTGTTCAAAAAGTAAAAAATGCATTGATTGAAACCAAACACAAGAGTTTTCCTCGCCAGAAAACAATTACTACTTACTTTAACTCATCCCATTGAATAGGGGAATAATAATGAATGAATCTTTTAAGTTGCTAATAACAAGACACATAAATGTATTCAGTTGCTTCTGAATAACTAAAAAATGGAGGGACATATTGTAGGTTTCGGGGTTCCGTAAGTTCAAAGGCTTTCTTCGAGATTGCATGCCATTGCCTTGTTTGCCCCTCTGGTAAGGATGGGCAATATGCCTGGGTGAAAGAAAGAAAGACAGGTGTTTACTGCTAACGATGGATGCCCTCCAAAGGCGCCTAGCTACTAGCTAGGAGTCCAAACTCCAAACCCTGTCCAGACATAAAAAAAACTTGGCTGTTCCAACCAAATTCAATTATGCAAGCAGCAAAATTTATCAGACACAATTATGCCTCCCTGTGATAGAACATGAGATTAGGATTCTATCGGGAATTGGGGATTTAGAGATTAAGAACAGAATTAGGAATTTGAGGAGAGAAGGATAGAGAATTGGTCTAGGCCTTAAGAGGGATTGGGAACGAGAATTGAGAGGATTGGGAGATTAGGGTTTAGGAGAGTTTTCTTAATATTCTTCTTGAGTGATCATAATGAATCCCCAAAGTACACTTATATAGGAAAAGAGAAAATCCTAACAATAAACCTAATCCTACTAAAATACTACTAATCATAATAATAATTATCCTACCATTATTAATAAATGAAACCCTAATAATAATATTTATAACATTCTCCACCGCTTGAGAACAACCTTGCCCTCAAGGTTGTAGTGAATGTCAATTTTGCACTTCGACTTCCTTCGACAACAGCTAAACTGCTGCTCGCGCTTCCTACTCTTCCAATTCCGTTCAAGGACTCGAGCCAAACTCCTAGCAGAAGCAACTCCATCCTCCGCTGGGTTCTCTTGAACAACATAGCTCGACCTATTTTCATCCTCCCTCCTTGACTCTTTCTCCTGTCCGACGCTACTTGTTGTCGTGCTCGTCTTCTTCTCCGGCGATGGCCCGACCTCCGACGGTGGCATCTTCTCCTTGTCGTTCGACGCGAGACCCGACGCTGCCGTTCCTCCTTGGACGATCGACGCTGCGCCGAGCGCCGCGCCTCGCCCTCCGTCCTCCTGCATCGTTGCTGTCTCGTCAGTAGCCGCCACGACCCGCGACGCCTCACGCGGCGGCGCCTCCACCGTCGCCCGCCTGGCCCGCGCCTCGGGCAGCCCTGCCTTGCCGCGCAGCGCCACCACCTCCCTGCCGCATTCGCATGCCGTCGCGGCTTGGTCGGCGCAGACTGCGTCGGGTCGTTGCATCATACTGTTCCAAAATGGATTAGAGAGCCACGAAGAGCTCATGATGGGTCTGATACCAAATGATAGAACCTGAGATTAGGGTTCTGTGAGAACCTCGCTTCTAGGGATCCTCGATACTGATCTTGGCACTCGTGATAATTAGGGATTTAGGGTTTGAGAGAAAG
Source organism: Linum tenue (assembly GCA_946122785.1). Taxonomy (NCBI): domain Eukaryota; kingdom Viridiplantae; phylum Streptophyta; class Magnoliopsida; order Malpighiales; family Linaceae; genus Linum; species Linum tenue. The sequence continues at coordinate 88,756,156 of CAMGYJ010000008.1, read as the reverse complement.
AATTAGGGATTTAGATGAGAAAGAATCGAATTGGGAATCGGCCGAGGCCTTGGACTAGGATGAGACGAGAAATTAGGAGTTGAGAGGATAAACTAGGGTTTAGGAGACTTTGCTTAATATTCTGCTTGATTGACTATGACGTAAACCCAAAGTACATATATATAGGAAATACTGGAAAACCCTAACGAATAACCTAATTGGACTAAATCTCTACTAACCATAATAATAATTATCCTACCTAATATAATAATACTCCAAATAAATGTGTTTCTCACATTCCATCCCCCTTGAGAACAACCTTGACCTCAAGGTTGTAGTTGACTTCTACCTCCTTGACCTTCCGCTTTCTTCGTTTCCAATTGCGTTCCAACTCACGAATGACTTCTTCAACTCCAACGTTCTTCAACTCTTCTCGAATTCGTGACACACATCACGTGTCCCATAAAAGAACAATTCTTCCTCTTCCTTTTCAAAATCCACGAAATAAGAGTCAAAGAACTCTCCTCTACAAGAGATTGGGCTAAACTCCTTTAAGAATCCACCAGCTAAACTTTGAAACTCCAAGCCCACCTTCTTCCATACCCAAACCATGTTGGGCTCAATCTGCCCCCTCAAATTCGGCCCACTTTGCTGATTTGGCCATTCTTGGACGAGCCCAGCAAATGCTAGCTCTTGGCCCACTTGCTCCATTCCATTTGCGAATGCAGCCTGAATGTCTCGGCCCAAAGTGGATCCAGCAAAATGAACCACAACTCGGCCCCGTTGTTCTAGGCCTTTGATGGAGCGGCCTAGGGTTGCACAAAGAGAAGGAAACCTGCCGCCGCCTTCTCTCTTCCTCGCTCCATCTCTTCTCGACGACCCGCCGTCCCTTCGTCGGAACGGCGGCCAGCGCGAATCCACCGCCGTCTTCAATTCCGTCCTCGTCGCCAGCTTCCCCGACGACTTCTTCTCCGCCAATTGCGACTCGTCGTAGGTAGCCAAGGGAGAGGAGGCGCTGCTGCCATTCCTCTTCATCAATTCGCCACCCGGCGTCGAGCTATTTCCGCGACAAGTATGCGGATCTGCCGCTTCTTCCTTCGCCGGCTCCATCGACGCGGCGGCTGCAGCTTTGGATGGGGCTGCCCGCGCGCTGTTCCCGGACAGCGTCATGGACGAGGCAACCTCGTTCTTCCACAGCGCTTCCAGCTTCGACTTCAACATCTTTGTGAGTTCGCTGATCGAGAGCTCTTCGAGTCTCGACATGGTTCTGGTACGAGTGCCTGCAACCGGGCTCTGATACCACTGTGAGAACCCCGCTTCTAGGGATCCTCGATACTGATCTTGGCACTCGTGATAATTAGGGATTTAGGGTTTGAGAGAAAGAATTAGGGATTTAGATGAGAAAGAATCGAATTGGGAATCGGCCGAGGCCTTGGACTAGGATGAGACGAGAAATTAGGAGTTGAGAGGATAAACTAGGGTTTAGGAGACTTTGCTTAATATTCTGCTTGATTGACTATGACGTAAACCCAAAGTACATATATATAGGAAATACTGGAAAACCCTAACGAATAACCTAATTGGACTAAATCTCTACTAACCATAATAATAATTATCCTACCTAATATAATAATACTCCAAATAAATGTGTTTCTCACAGGTTCTATCGGGAATTGGGGATTTAGGGATTAAGAGCAGAATTAGGGATTTGAGGAGAGAAGGATAGAGAATCGACCTAGACCTTTAGAGGAATTGGGAACGAGAATTGAGAGGATTGGGAGATTAGGGTTTAGGAGAGTTTTCTTAATATTCTTCTTGACTGATCATAATGAATTCCCAAAGTACACTTATATAGGAAAAGATAGAAAACTCTAACAATAAACCTAATCCTACTAAAAGACTACTAATCATAATAATAATTATCCTACCATTATTAATAAATGAAACCCTAATAATAATATTTCTAACACCCTGCCACAATTTTTCCTCTTTTATTTCTAACTATTTGAGAGTTCTTCAATCTAACCTAATTGCTCTGCCTATGCTGTGGTGTTTGAAGACAAACAAATGCCTGTACACAAATCAGTCTAAAGTGTGGTTCAGGTTATGCTAAGTTTCAATAATCTCGCCTCCGACTGCTGACTAGGTCAATGACAAAATTGTCTTCTTTGTTTTCACACATCTCCAGGAACTTTTTGTATTTTGCAGGATTATAAGCCGCGGCTAAACGAGCATAGGTTAGAGCTTCAGCTTTGCTGCCTTTGTCGTATAATGCACTGAAAAAATCAGGCAAACGTAATGCAGATGAAAAATACAGTGAGCAGATAGCAGGTGCATAAGGTAAGCTAGGGCACATTTTTATAATCTATACACAGTCCGAATCCATACCTGGCAAGTATGATCAGGCCATCAAAATAATGGACTTTGCTCTTCGGTTCCATGGGCTCTTTCATACTTGCAACTCTTTCCAGATGAACTAGTCCTTCTGCATGCTTCCCCTGGCCAAGTATGGATCCAGAAGTGGTAAGTAACAAATTTCTAGGCCGTCATTTCTCATGCATATCCATTCAGATGTGTCATGAACCAGTTGATCCCAATACGAGTTGTTGGGAGAACGTTATACTGGATCTTATCCATTCAATTCCTGGTAGCCCCCATTTGTTATAGCACATGGTATTAAACCTGTACAAACTTCAAGCCCTTGTGAGTGGCTTTCGTTTGAGGGGGCGTGTTAGTGTGTGGTATATGATCCATACCCTCAAACGAAAGCCAACCCATGAGCTTTTAGTTTGCACAGGCCCACCATACCTTGTGCTTTAATCAACTACTAATATTGGAGGTCGTGGAGATTCGAACACACGAGCACTTGGCCAAACCAGCTCTGATACCATGTCATAAACCAGTTGGTCCCAATAACTCGAATTTTTGGAAGAAGATTATACTAGATCTTATACAACTCTCTTACCAGATGCACTTTCTAAATCCAAATTCAAGAAACTCCCTTAAATGGACAGGAATGGTTTTGATGATCGGCTTACCATAAAGTTTTTATCCCAAAGTTAACCCTCTATAACAGAAGTTGACGAGAGTTGCAAAAAAGTCGATACATGATTATTCAATTACGTCAATAGAGCTTATTTGCTTTGACCTATTCTCTGGTAACTGTCCATAAGCAACTCATGCAGGTAATGAATAAGAATTTCAAATCGTTAAATCTTCTCAGAGCTCTTTCTTTGTCTCTCTCCTGTCCTATTCCCTAGTCAAGTTCTCATCATCTCACATCAAGACTCTTTTGCTTCCGTGAAAACTAAAGTCACTAACCGAAACAGTAAGTATGCCAAATTTCTACCAAAAAAAAAAAGTATTGTCATATGAAGTAACCCCTGCTTGTTTCGTCTGTGTTAGTAATTAATGACAAAAAAGGAAGAAAATAAGACATGTTGGGAGTTCTGACCTGCTCTATGTTGGCAATTCCAGCCCACTGAGAAGCAAGAATAAAGATATCAACCTCTTCTCCTTCTGTTGGAATCCCAGTAGCAAGAATCTGAAAGAAGACCCAAAGCAGTTTCAGTTCATTAAAACCTTAGTCCTGGAAGTATAGAAGCAAAGCTACCGCCAGAAAGATTGTTCAAGGTGCAAATTAAAGAAACTAGTTAAGTGGAAGTAAAGTTTCATTTAAAACCTCTCATAAGAAATGAGCGACTATATTGGGGGTGGGGGGTGAAGTGAATAATAAGGTTTTGAAAACCTTGGAGATAACACGCTCTAAATGTTGAGCAGCCTCTGCATACTCTCCTTTCTGCAGAAGAGTCTGCCCCAAAACAGCCAAAGCTCTTATGTAGTCAGGATCCTTTACAAGTGCCTCTCTACAAAAAATCAATAATGAGGCGAACAAGCTTCATAATGAGCATCCAGCAAGTTGAATAAAATGGGAAGAAACAGCAAGATAGAGTCACCTTAACAAAGGAATTGCCCTTCCAGTATGCCCACCAGATATGAGTTTGACAGAAATCTGTCAAAAGTAGCATAGTTGAAGTATAAGAAAGTGCCCAACTATATTGGCATCTCAAATTCATTATCACTCACTGCAAGGAGTTCCACAGGGGATAAATTTGCAGGAATGACTTTTTGCCACATTGGTGGTTCCAAGGATGGGGTTTCTGGTGCAGCCACGACTGTGGAATTTGCAGCAGTAGCTGGAGACTCTTTCTGTGGTAGACCTAATTGTGCTCGAGCCTTGGGACTCCTGAGAATGAAATGCTGCAGAACTGATTCAGGTTAGTGAAACTAACAAATTCTCCTGTAAACTCATCTTTTTCGGACATCAAGATCGAGATACACAGTAACCCCAAATAGTGGAAAGAAAATAAATAAACTGCTGCACAAGTGAGTCGCCACAACACCAGCAAGATGTGCCAACACAAAATTTTCAAATATTTGCTAAAACCAGGCACCACATGGAGCATTGTAGTGCAAGAAGGTAACGTGGAATATAAGTGTCAGATAAATAGTCAGGACATAGATATGGTAAAATAATCAAAGAGTTATTGCAATTTTCTAGTGCATACTGATGCCAAAACCTTTGTGCTATCTTGTACTGATTGAGCAATTTAAAGTGCCTAAGACATTCCAACAATTATGCATATCCTGCTAATCGAAGTGCACAGTCCTCTCATACCAAGTTTGATTATCCACAGTTTCACTTCACCAACCTGGACAGCGCTCAGTGAACTGTTAGTGACCCAGTAGACCAGGCTTCCCTGAAAAAAGGATTGATATGCAGAATTAATAATCACGTCACCAGTGTAAGAAGACATGGAAAAAAGTTATAAGCAGTTCCAGATGTAATACTAGCACAGCATCAATTAAAAAGGTAACTATTTGTGCATGAATAGACTCAACTATACTTCAAAGAAACACCTCCCTAGCATCACTCACATTCTCATACATAGAGACTGACAAACTATAGTCACTATTCTAAAAATTACTATGTGCTTTCGGCTCAATGATATTAACACAATGGAACAGACATAGAGAAGAGAAATGCTGGGACACATTTATTACAGTAAATTTTGTAAATAATCCCAGCAGAGTAGATCAGACAGATTACACAGACAAAGACTAACTCAGTAACTATATGTATGGGCATACATTTGATGCGATCCAAGAGAAAATAGCAGGTATGAGCCCAAAGAGATTGATGATACATAATATGATAATATGCATGCTTATGTTTGCCTATAGATTGAATCCATCTCATATAAGTTTGGTCCGCAACATTGTAAACCTTAAAACAAATTGTTCAACTGTATGATAAAAAATTAAAAAGAGAAACGGAAGCTAAAATCAATAACATAGTAAAGCAGAAGATATCACATTATCACTGGGTCCTAAGATTATTGAAGCAAGAAATGGAATTGGACAAATTATGGACCCAGTTCAAGGTACGAGCAACATTATGTAGGGAGTTACCTGAGGTATGCAGTAACCAATGTAAAGCAAAGGCAATACAAGAAAATCCAAGTAGTGCTTGTAATACTGCCATAGTCAACATAAAACACTTTTGTGAGACAACTAAGAATGCTGTATAAGCATGAATTATTAGTTCACCAGAAACGGAACACATAATCATAAAAATAAAAATAAAACATGCAGAATACTCTATCTGCTCACCTTCGCTAGCAATCCCAATGTTCCGCTCATTTTTTGTAATGACGAATTATCAAAAGCCAGCTGAAATATTAGAAGAAAAAGTATTTTCAATCAACATCAATGCATATTTGCTACAGATGAATAATTAGCAAGATCTCAGAAAGAAAACCTGCATATCCAAGACTTAAAAAGAAAGAAATGTAAGTCCATCATGGAGAAGTGAAGTCACAGATGTTAGGAATTCAAAGAAAAAGCTAAACAGCACACCTGTAAAGGAAATATATAGCCAACTACCTGAACATTAAGAAAGTGCAGGCCCGAAATCAATATCGGGAATATAGAGCCAAAAGGACCGTGAGAAAATTCAGTCAAGTTCTGGAACCATAAAGCGCCACCCTGTTGAATAACACATGAATTTTACTAGAGTAAGAATCTTGAACAAAAGAGATACTGAACAATCGGCAGTGAGTAGTGAGTACATAAACTTAGCTGCAATTATGTCTATACCATCTAAGCAAAATGAATTAAGTAATGATACACCCCATGACCTAGAGAAATTAGAACTGCTAGTTACTAAGTACTAAGTACATTGAAAGCCAAAGGATGATTCAGAAAGAATATGCAGAATACCTCATAAACACTCTCTGACCCATATAAGGGATGAAAAATGGATGGAAGATCCAGTGGCTAGACAAATCATAGTAATGGTTTGCTAAAAACCCACATGTCAGAACACAAAAAAGATGTATTGTGAAAGTGGAAAGCTACCAATCCATGGCAGCCAAAATTAAGATCATATATCCCACCAAGAAGGCAATTGTCCAATAAGATGTCTCAAATGACCGTTTCAGAAGTGCAGGACCCCAAGGATCTGTCTTCTGGAGAAGCCGGCAAGGAGACAATATATAAATAACTGCAGTGATGGAGCAGAGCTTCTCTATGCAGTTAATGGCAAAGTTAGGAAAAAAGTAATCAAAGTCCTCCTGTTTTACATTAACAAAAGATGTATATTTCGTTTTGTACTTGATATTTTTGGTGCCGAGTAATTGACTTAGGTGAGTTGGACATTCTCAATTTCTCATTCACCCTTTGCCACTATATCTCCTCTACAGTTGCTTCAGCATACCCAAAATATCCAACATTTAGCATTACCACGATTCAACAAGCGGAAAGAATGTACAAAAAAGTTATAAAAAAAACAGTTACTTACACATTCAAACCCGGGGTGATGATCAAGAGACATTCTCCTAATACTGGTTACTGCCAAGAGAAAACATGGAACCTGAAATAATTTGGAAAATACAGGTCAGACATCCTCATCCTACAGCAAATGAAAATGGAAAACACGTCTACTCAATACAGTATGTGAATGTAACCAAAAAGCCAAATACGAGGCTTATATTTTACTTAATGCACCTAACGCTACTTTAAGTTTACTCCAAACAATTATGCATCACATTTCAAAACCTGTTTCCCAATATGCATAAAGTAGTTGTCTCATGGAACTTCTGTCTAGCTATCAATCCAACTGATACTTAAGAAACCTTACACCTTATCCACTAGCGTTGTCGAAATACCACCGCTTAATACTAAATCCAATGCTCTCAAGCATGGTCTCACTAGAGTCAACCTAATTCATGCTAATAGCTTGAGGCAAGTCACAATGCAAAGCACATACATGATGAGCATAGAGTAGGTCTCTGATATCTTCTGCAGTGATACCAATGCTAAGAACTTCCCACTTTCTAATAGGGAGCCTAATGCTATTTTAAAATTAAACAAACTTTGAAGTCCTAACCTAGTTGTCAAACTATGGAATGGAGTCAAAATTCTTTTGATTTTGTCTCTATGCTATTTGATTTTGATTAGAGAACCCCACCTGAATCAAGTTGAGATAGGATTCTTGTGGCCTAGCGATGAGCTTTTATCACCAACGATGGTAATATGAGCACAAAGTTTTTGCCCACGAAGATATCCATAGAGGTTCACAAAGGGGTCCAGGTGTGATAAATGCAGCTCTCTTGAATACGCCATCAGTAGCCTGATTACAAGTTATTTAAACACATCATTAATGGTTTATCCAAAGATTTTCCTACAATGCTGCATGTATTGATCCTGCGTTCACGATAACTAATATAAGTTATGTTTCATCCAACTGACGATGACTAATTCAACTAAACCTTTTGTGTGCATTCCGATAACTAATAACAACCGTCCTCCTGTCTAAGTGAAATAAATCTATGGCTGCATAGCAATCTAGTCTCTATACGCACATTATTAAATGTACCAATGCCAAAAACAAGCACATCGTAAATGACCACTAAGTATCATCTATCAAACCAAAGCAGTTAGTCGACACGGGTCAGTACTCATCACTACCTGAACGGAGACGGAGGCAAGAAACCACAAATACGATGGACAACCAACAGCTTTCCTTTCTCTTCGGAACAGAGAAACTTGGAAAGTGAAAGTCCTTCCGGATAGAGGTGGTGGGATAGGAGGTGGCACTAGAAAGCACAAGTAACTGTTAGTCGTCCACAATCATTGACAGGTTAAACACACGGGGAAAAAACTAAATTCAGAACATCGTGAATCATTGGCTGCATTCCAAAATCACCCAGAAAGCATTGCAGAAAATGAAGGAACAACCGTTTCAAACAAAAACTCACATTTGGGAAAGAATTCAGAGATAGTTTTCAGCTTCTTAAGTTGCAGGACGAGTAAAGGGAATAGCGCCATTCTCATAACCAGAGTGCCCGATGCAATAACAATCCACCTGAAACATTCTTCAATTCTTCAAACCGACGACAGAAGCAATTCTACTCTTTGTAAGGCTCATTATGAAATCAATTGAGCTCTTTTGATTTCCTACGAGCTGATCACTCACCAAGGCAAACCAGTGACGTCGTGGTACCCATCGAGCAGTGAAATCAGCGCTCGGACGGGGAGAATCGACTCTTCCCCACTGCTGACAACATCAGTTACTACTCCTTTTGCAACTTCAGCATCCAGTCCAGAACCAGCAAGCTCAGGCACCGAAGTCAAACCAGCTATAGGATCGTCTATGAACGGGGAGCTCTCGTCTGGTAGGGTGGATAAGGCCCGTTGATGAAGATGTCGACCAACGTAGAGTGAATTCGGAGCCGGAAATGCGCGAGGGCTACGGTAGGGATGGATTGGAGGTCGAGAAGGGGTGGAGTTGCCATCGGAGTTGACGCCGGTAACGTGGCGATAGACGCCCGCCGGTGAGAGATAGGGGAAACCGGAGAGGGTACGGGTGCGGCGGAGTTTGGAATAAATCAGCTTGGGCATTGCCATGTCTGGCAACAAAAGGTCGGCCGAGGAGGACAGATGAACCCTCCGACACTGTTAGTTCCTGGGTCCAGATGAAGTGAGTAACCTATAAGAGTTAGTAACAATAAATAATTCGTTCACGTCAGCTCACATCAACATCTTTTTTTAGAAAGTTTTTAATTTTTTCTTTTTTAATATTTAACCGATAATTTTTCTCTCATTTAAGTTAGAAATTGTTTTCACAGACAAATCAAATTAATTATATTTTTCAAAATAATATTCACTTGATATAGTTTTAGAATCAAAAAAATTTGAGACATATTTGGTTATAGGTATAATATGTCCCTCTACTATGTAGTTTTATCAAACATGCCCCTCTACTATTTTTTACATCAAACATACCCCTATACTTTGTAAAAATGATCAAACATGCCCTTCTGCTTAAATCTGCATCCAAAAACCATCAACTATGACCGAACCTTGGTTTGGGTGACACCTATGTCTAAAAACCTTCTAATAATTTCACTTTAGAATTGTTTTGTTTCTTTTGCGTAGCCAAATAGCTCTAATAATCTCACTTTAACTAGACCTGGAGAAATGAATGAGGAGAAAAAACTGACATTTCAACCACAATTTTTCCGATGTCGGGTCGTATAATCTCGGTTCAACTGTGGTTGACTATTTTTTAATGGAAATTTTAACATAAGGGCATGTTTGATAGTTTTTTCTAAGTATAGGGGCATGTTTGATGTAAAAAATAGTAGAGGGACATGTTTGATAAAACTGCATAGTATAGGGGCATATTATACCTATAACCCTTTACGAGTCTATACCATATGGTATTGACTGGTATTAAATAAGAGTATATCATATGGTATGAAAGCGTACCATGGTGGTATGAACATACCAAGACTGTAGGATGGTTGAATACATTATAGTAGGAGTATACTAACTTCATTTACGACTTTCATTGTGTACCACAAGTTACCACCTTCATACCAGGGTGGTATAGTATGGTATTTTTGGTCCTGTATTTTTTTTTTACCCAGAAATTTGTAGACCCAATAGATCATGATGAACTCGTTCCTTCTAGCAAATATTTTCAAAAATGACTTAAAACGAAGGATATACCTACCGTATGGTATGGAGTTGGTGACGAGAGGTATGCATATTTTTCTCAAAAAATATTGAAAATTGATCTCATTTTGTGGAGCACAACGAACTCGTTTCATCTGTGCAATAAAAATTGAAATCTGAGTTAGAACGAAGAAGATAAGAGCCTATTAAGAAAACTTTTAGATTTGAATTTTCGTGGCTCACTTAAATACAAAGGTGCAGATTTAGTTATTCATGAGTGAGTAACCAATGATTACTAACCCTATCTTGAGCCTAGTTCATGTTTGGTATTACTATTTTAGACTTTAGCAATTAGCACGCGCAGGTAGTTTGCATGTTAGATTTAAAAAATAAGTAATTTGGACATTTTGAAAGTATGAAGGTTGTCAAATCCGTTTATGTTGGTATGTCGGTTTTCAAGTGGAATGGTTTGACCATAGTACACTTATCTTATTGAGTGGCTAAACGTCGCCCTAAGTTGTTATAATCACCCTATTTTAAAACAAAAAAAATAATATATTATTCTCTGTGAAATAATTTAAATTAAAAACCCCTCCTTATTCCTCCAATACTTACAGTCGCACTATCCACCAAAATCCGCCGACTCCGAATGTCCTGCCACAACCGTCGCTTCCTCTCTTCGCCCCAATGCATTTTTTTTAATAACATCTCCACCCCTGGAACCTCCCCGCTAGACGTCGTCTGAATTACCCACCTCCAAAATCAACTTCGAGTCGTGTCTTTCCCTTCTCCATGCCCTCGGAATCAACTCCGAGTTGGGTATATCCCTTCACCACATCGTCGGAATTAACTCTCGTTGTCGTATGTCCGAGATGCATGTGTCCCTTCTCCCTCTTGTGATGAGCATAACGATGACATTGATGGAGGCGGTTGACTGTGGAAATCAACGACAATGGGCCCCGATAGTGGGAATTAGTAGATGACGGACAGGCGCAGATAATGACGGCCACGGTGATGAATGTGGGTCCAGTTTTTTTATGGATGTGTTTAGGATAATAAAATACTTTCTATAAATAAAATGGTGAAGGATAAATAGGTAATTTTAACATTTAAATTAGAGCGATTGTAGTAAAATTAGTGTGACATTTAACAATCCTCTTTTATGCAGTTAACAACAAAATTTTAGAGTACGAATATAAATAACATATTTAAAGCAATATTTCTGTACTCAATAAGTTGGAGGGAGCAACAACCACAAAATGTAATTCATACATGATAATCAAAGATTAATTGGGGAATATGATTTAGAAAAACAACCAAACACAAAAATGCATATGAGTTGTGGTTCAATTACTAGTAGTTGCAGAATTGGCCTAACATAAGGAAAGGCAAAGCCCAACAAAACATTACCTTCCATGGGTTTATTACCCAGCTTTGTATGCCCACTTGGGCCTTTGATTTCATCAATGAAACTCAAGTTTAACTGGTAAAAAGAAATAGTTACAGAATTGGACAAAAAATAGATAGAAACAGACGCAGGATATGGAGCATACAATGCTTTGTAATCATCCCAATAAACAACACAAGACTTTTTATCCACTTCCAAATACAGGGATTGAGGCATATTTCGTCAAAACAAACCAAAATACAAGCTTGTTGCTGTAAAAAGACTTTACCTGCCACTTCATAATAGAACTCCATACAAATTTCTAATTAATCGCTCTGAAAATCATGATTCACAGAGGAGTACAAGAATAAAAAATGTAAGATGAAGGAGCTAACCTCTACTCGCCTTCCCTGTCGCATTGGAGAAGAACAGGACATCGCCTCGCCATCCTCATCGAGTCGCCGATCTGTCTACCGATTTAGGGTTCGTCGAGTGAGGAATAAGGAAAAAAGAAAGAGGAAAGTTTGTTGTGGTGGTGGGGTTGTTTGCGATAGAAGATTGAGAAATGAACGATAGGAGATGAAGGAAGAGGAAGGGAATTTCGTGGTTGTTGTAGTTGTGAGCTCTTAAAATAGTGTTTAGGGTTCTTTTTCGCGAGGAGATGGAGGAGATACGAAGGTGTCCCTATCTTCTAAGGTGAAAGGAATCACTCAAGCTAGCACCTAAGTCAATGATCATGCAATTATATACACTTCTAGGTAACTTTTTGGTTCAATGGTCATGCAACCAACAAATTACCTAGAGCACTAAACCTAGATTCCTCCAATTGGAACAATCCCAAAGGAAAATGGGACTTTCACTCAATGGTCATGCAATCTAAATCCCACTCTATTGGATGTATGTTCTAATCTTAACCTAAATAGGTAATCATTTTTACTAAATCAAGATATTGGCATGATAAAGCATCTAATATACATATATAGATAGGTTAAAAATCATTCTTACATATGACCCATACACAATCTATAAGCTAAGGTTCGTCTTCCTAAACAAGAGGACTAGAACATAGAGAGAGAAAGAGTGTAAAGGAGGAGGAAGAACGCCAATCATGAGCTTGATCCATCTTGTCCTTCTTGGCTTGACCATCCTTAATCAATTTTGAGAGAATTTTGCATTAAGATGAAGAAGAAATCAACCAAAACCCCTCCAAACTTATCACTCTCACTCTACATCTCACCTTTGGCATACCCCAAAAGGGAATTTTTCTCTCCTTCCCTCAATCTTCACTTTACGCCACACCGACTCCCTTTTCATCATAAGGCGTAGAACTAGACCAATGGGATCTCCATAGGAACTAGTCCCTCTTCGCACGTAGAAAATCGAACCCTGAGCAGACTGCCGGTGATAAGCCGGAGGAAGGTGAGGATGACGTCAAGTCAAAGCTTAGGACTTTGATCAATGGGCACTATAGAGAGGCGCTAACATGCAAAAAAGCGGGTGGAGGATGGGTAACCCAGGGTATATATCGTTTATGGTTAAACGCTGGCCTTCCGCTTCAACCAGTGCACCCCGATGCACCGATCAATCAAAATAGAGAGAGTTGCGATTGTCAGTCTAACTATATAAAGAAATATAAAGAAGACATGTCTTTCTTCTTCATTCTGCGCAAGACGCTGGTGAAATGGCGCTAGAATAGATGAAAGCGGGACTCCGTGGTACATTTCCCATATCATAGTAAAACCGATCTTTGCTTATTTATTAAGGATATGAAATAGATTGACCAACGGGAGAGGTAGTTTACTAAATCTATGTTTTCTATCTCTATGAAAATTAGGGCAGGTCACGAATTCTACGCATGACCCAAGGGTCGTCGCGACCTCCATACCTTAACTCTTGATGGAACGACGCGTAAAGGATGAAACGATGAGTAGAAGACACATCGCGACCACATCAATGGCGTGACCTAGCCATGACCTGAAAAACACCATCGGGTATTGAGAGCTTCATGCCTTGACTTCGTCTTCAAGCACCAGGATCGCGGTCTTGAATTGGAGATAACAGTCGTGATCTTGAAGTCGCGATCATGATCTTTTTTGTAGTTGAAATCCTACTTGACTATGACTCAAGTTGAGTTTAGTCCATTTTGGCATTGCCTCCTCAAGTTTACGTCACAACCATGAAGATCGTGGATGTGAACAATGTCATGGTCTGATTCTCACGACCTTGAGTTGGTCGTGACCTTTCTAAGGTCCTATTTTCTCCCTTCTTTTCACTCTTCAAACGACCTTCGATTAGCATGCAACTTTGGGTACCTCTTCTTCATCACACACGAACTCGAGATTAAGTAAGAAAACACAACATAGCCTAGAAAGGATGAAAATGACCAAGTTTCAAGCCAAATGTCCAAGTGATGATAAAAGTCGTGCTAAATCTAAAAGTATAATAATATGAGGTAATTAAAGGACAAAGTAAATGTCAAATGGCCAAAGATGATGATTATGGTATGCAAACACCTAAGAAATGGAAGGCTAAATAACACCAATTTAGGTGTTATTACCTGGTCGAAGTGTGGGTTAAGGTAGAGGGCAGTAAGTTGCTTACTCTTAGAACCTCTCTTCTTATGTGGAGGAGGTGACTTGGATTGAGAAGAATTGGAAGTACCACTCCTATACAACCTTGGAAAATTCTCTTAAGTTTGAGTTTGTTTGTCTTGCCCCTGGTTTGTATTGGGCTCATACACAGAAAACAGGGCAAAACCTGTACATGATAGACTCTTGCCCAAATTGGTGCTTTGGCCTTTTAGCTATTGCACAAAAAGAGGAGGATGAAGAGTTAGAAATAAAGACATTGTGGAACAAATGGAATTGTTAAAAAGATTTCTTGTGATGATAATGAGAAATCATGTCCCATTTTGGCAAACCACAACCTTCCCCATCTCAAGTCAAGATTCAAAGAGATTGTCACGAGGGCGGAGGAGCAACTTGATCTTGTTAATAACATGGCAAAATAGACTTGTATAGCCAAAACTTTCGTGTTTGTGACAATAATAGCCAATTTTGAAGAAATACCACTTATAGCCATTTCCGTCCAATACTTTGACGGTGTCATCTAACGAGCTGACTAGACAAACGGAAATACATTTGGCAATATTGCATCAAGGACACGTAGATTAATAAAAAAATGAAATAAAAAATAAAGAAAAACAAATTTAATAAATCCAACCCCTTCCTTCCGTAAAAACACACTAAACGCTTTTTATTTTCTCTCTCTTCTTTCCCCTTCACTCACTCTCCCCCAGCGACAACTCTTGCTCCCCGCCGTCTTCCGCGAAGACCCTTCCCCTTCCCTCTCCAATCTATAAAATCGCCAACCATAATCTCCCGCAGAACCGGCCGCCATTAATCCACAATGATCCCCATTAGATCTCCAGCGTCATCGTGAAGCTTGATGAGCTCTTTTCAATTTCGCTGGTGGGAGGCTCTCCAACACAACTTTGACGAGATGCGGCCGGCGAGCAAAGGACCAGATCTAGAAGAAAAAGCAGTCACAATGGTCACCTGAATCTAGGTTTTCTTCCCTCGTCGTCGCATTTCCCCTTCGAAATCTGACCGCTGCTTTACCACTATCCCTCCTCGTCGCTAGTGAATAACCATCAGCTCGCTGAGACGATGTCGAACTGGGATGGGATTCAGGTTCAACATTCCTCTGGGGGCTTCATAGCCCTTAAGCTCAACAAATATGAAGAAGAAATTCCAGTTAAATGTTGGCAATGGGCGGAGGTGTTTAGGGATTTAGTTAGAGGCGGCAAGTTGGGGGAGGGGAAGGGTCTCGGAGAGGAAGGTGAAAAGAGATGATATTTTAAATTTTAGTTTTGTAATTTTTGTTAGCTTAATACAAGTAAAAGATTTCCGAAAAACTCATTATTATTTTTTTTTATTTTCATTAGTTAATTTAATTTTAGTTTTTAATAATTTTTTTGTTAATAAATTAATAAAATATTTTTAAATAAAATCTGACGTGTCACGTATATGTAGCAAGTGTTGGTGAGTTAGCAAGTGTTGAAAAATCCAGAAACAAATTATAACAAGATAAATATAGTTAATGATTCGAGAAAATGAGGTTCTCATCTATTTACAATTTTATTATAACTAAAATATGAGATAATGAAAGTAAAATCCTAAATAATTTGAGTAAAATCCATGTACATGCTCAAAAGCATTACGAATAGAAGTGCTTCTATAAAGGGCTTTAAAATGTCGTGAAAACTTTAAGCAAAAACGGGTCAGGAATAGGGCAGGTCGAGGCATGTCAGGTAGAGGAGAGTACACATGCTCACCTCGTATATGGGAAGAGTATGACCTAACCCAAAAAAGGTCAAATAGTTCGGATAAAATAGGTTAGTCAAAATTATCATCCCTACTCGCATCGGGTACGTAAGACTTACGTTTGCACGTGGCAATGTGCTTGAAGTTTCATTCGGGAACTCAACATAATTAGGTTGTTACCTAAGAAAAGATAACCCATATCAAGTTCAATAATGTCTTCGTGATCGAGGGCACAAAAGAATCACGTACAATAAAATTATGTAAAAGGTGAGGAAGGATGGAAATAAATGTGGAAGCAAAGTGGGGTGAAATGAGAGAAGAAACATATGCAAATAGAAGTAAAGAGGAGCATAAATCAAATAAAATTATAATGAAGAGGAATGAAGAAGATGTTTTTTAGTGTGGAGTGATGATAGGGAGTCAAGATGGGTATTACATGTAACCACATTTCACAATCCTCATGTAAATTAGTGCTCCTTCCAACTATCTTCGAAGAAGACACCAAGGGTTAGCAGTGCCTATAAGTAAGACCCCTTCCGCATTATCTATCTCTCTCCCATATTTCATTTAACATCAATGCACTTTCTATTCAAGATAATTTGGTACACCCGCTCCTTCTAGAATATGTGTATTGAACGTCTCTCTATTTCGTTTGAGCATCCTTAATATTTTCTCTCTCTATGGTATAGTGAGACTATCATGAATATATTCTTATATACAATATATCATAACATTATGCTAGTAATAAATAGAATGAGAAATGAAAAAATGACTTGTAGAATGTAATTGCGAAAAAAGAAAAAAAATTCTAAAATCCTTTCTCGTCTGGAAAATATCAATTGTTAAATCATCTAAGGCAGGCGAAAGCCCATAACCAATACTATATTCTCATTTCCTCCATTTTCATTTCATTCTCATATGGTCCGTCCGGAGAGCACGGTTGACATGCACAGCTGACGCGTTCCTCCAGTTATTTCGCTTTCTTCTACTTCATCTTTTTATCACCTTTCTTCGACAACGGGTTCCATGAAGCGCACAATACAAAACAGAAAATCAGACTCAACATATTCCATTTCTGAGTGAAGCGAAAACTTTTTGATTACATAAAATAAAAACAAAAAAGAACAAGAAAAAACTATAGAAAGCAAACAAATCTGTCCTTCTGTGTTGCATAAATCCATCTTCGCGTCTCCTTCCTTTTTACTCATTGCTCCATAGGATATGCAATATGGTAATTCTTTCATTTTAATTTTCATCCATTTTCTCCATTGTGGGGTAATTTGTTTTGTTTTCTTTGACAATGGTGGTTGCAGAAGGAAAATGAAAACAATGGCATTTTGATTGTTGATTGAAATGCAATCTTTTAACTATTTTGTTATTAAAAGAATTTCGAGATGACGACCAACAAAAGCGCCACAGAATTTTCTCAGCCATCTCAGGTATTGTACAATTGTCTCGTTTCCACTACTAAACATCTGCAATGCAATGCAATCGAATGTGAAAAAGTTCAGCACACATTTACTTTTTGCATGCTAATCTTTTGAATTAATGATTAATTATTTCACTTTTTTGTTGGAAATTTTTTTAGCAAGGAGACGGTGGTGTTGCTGCTCCACCATCACTATCATCAGCTGGAGGAGGAGCGGGAGGAGGAAAAAATGACAATCAGACTTCTCGCGAAACCAATCCGGTAACTCTAGAGTCGAAGTTTTTCTTTATAGCCTATTTCAATATTTGATTTTTAGTATTACTCAAACTGTAACTTTCTTATGCAGATCCTTAAGAGCGGGCCTCTTTTCATTTCATCTAAAGGTGAGTTTCTATTTTCTATTATCATATATCTCATTATGTTGAGTTAAATCACAAAATATCATTGAATATCTCTTCTCTTAACCTACTTTATTGTTTCTTCTTTGAGATATTATTTAGGTGTCATCCATCCAATCCTTTTACTTGTTGGATAGTCTGATTACATGTTCCTTTAATTTTCTCTATTTTCTTATAACCATAATCAAATTTAGTTTTTTGAGAGAATCAATTGCATATTATCCTTGTGATTTTAGTTTTAGGAATTCCCCTTCTATATGTATAACTAGGTTGAGTAACATAAAGGCCTTGATTTTGTTTGAGGTTAAATCTTTTGGTTTTTCATCTACCTTTGACATGGTTATTATTAAAAATTATCTATATTCTTAATGTAGGAATTGGATGGACATCTTGGAAGAAAAGATGGTTTATTTTGACAAAAACTTCATTAGTTTTCTTCAGAAGTGATCCAGTGAGTAGCATCATGATTCACATTTTGATTGACATACATTTCACTTCTACACTATTTTGGATTAACCATAATAATAATAAAAATTACTATTATATGTGCATGTTGGGTGAATTTTTGTTTTGGTTTCTTTGCTTTGTCTTGTGCAAAGAGTGTTGTTGCTCAAAAAGGAAGTGAAGTGAACTTAACCCTTGGTGGTATTGATCTCAACAATTCAGGAAGGTTGGATTGCTATCTTTAATTATTTATTGCTAACTTCAAAAACCTTGCAGTGTGTGATCTTACATGGAACTACTAGGATAACTCTTTTGAGTTATGTTATTGGGAAATTATGTAGTGTGGTTGTCAAGGCTGACAAAAAGCTCCTGACAGTTCTCTTTCCAGATGGTCGTGATGGTCGAGCATTCACTCTCAAGGTAATTCTTTGTATCATATGGTCATTTTCAACTTTCTTCATGCAATTAGATGATAAAGAGATGTTTTGTTCTTATGCGAATTGATAACGAGCCAACCATTAAAAACATGCACAAGGGATTGGTTCTTGATAAATGTGGATGAGAACATATGGCCTCTTAGGTTTACATTTTGTGTTGAAATTCCACTCCATCAGAAAGAAAGAATGAACCTTATAGAATAATCATGCATATATGCTAACAACATTTACTTTCCTTGTGGTCAATCTCACGGCTTTTGTTTTGAACTTATGGTTACCTCATCTTAAGAAACAAAGCTTATTTTGAGCCTAATTTCTTATTTTGATGAATTTAGAATGTGTCTAAGTTCATGAACCTAAAAAGTATCATGGTGTTTGTTGCTATATCAATATACACTTGAGTGATTTATGTCGATATGAGATGATCATTTGAAATTTTCATATTATATTATGAGCAACATTTTTAAAAATATCAATATATTGTTACAAACCTAGATTGGATATTTGTCCATTAACCATTGCATGATGCGGACATCCAATATTTCAAAAGCTTTTTGTAGCCATTTAGGTAATCTACTAAAGTTTTTCATTAGGACAAAGTTGACTGGCAATATCACCTACAATTTCACCCCAAGGACATGGGAAACCCTTTTATGTTTTAAGGTCAAACTATTATGCATCATATCAACTCTTATAATTGAACAACCAAATTACACTTTAGAAAGTATCAATGCCTAGAAAGTTGAGATCTAATTGTGTTGTAATGTTTTGTATAGTCTTTTTTAAAATAGTATTTTTATTTATGAAAAGGGATAAATCTCGGTTTGTATTTTATATGCGTGCAAGTCTACATAAGGAACTTATACAAAATCCTTATGTTATTTGTCTTGTTGAGACTATTCTAAAGAAAAATGACTATAATAATTATAACGATAGTAAATTTGTACTTGACATCGAAATTATGAATAGTCTTGGTAGTTGGCAGTAAGATTAAGGCATTAAGGTGCAATAGAGACTATGTTGCCAACAAGGAAAATGATGAAACCCTTATCTAATAGGTCAAGAAAGAAAAGACAGTAGCTTTATATCTCATATCTTAGGAAAGAAAGTCTGGTTACATGACGAAACATGGTTGTTAGAATTATCCTTGAGTAAAATGGACATATGTTGACTTGGTGGAAGTCGTTTATTCTCAGTTGCTATTATATGCAAATCTGATTATCCATGTATGTTGTTGTAGGCTGAGACGTCAGAAGATTTGTACGAATGGAAAGTTGCACTTGAGAGTGCTTTATCACAAGCACCATGTTCCGCAACTATGATGTCACAAAATGGTGTCATCAAGAATGATCAACCCGAAGTGCCTGAGGCAAAAGTCGAAAAGAGTACGTTCACCTAAGTCTTATGTTTGAAATGATATATTAGATCCTCTCCAATTTATTATGAAAGTCAAATTGAGAAGAAACATTATGATTACATGCACAAATAAAGCATTAGTGTTCCATTTAGTTATGCTACTCTTGTAGTGACCTTTGGTATGTTCTTTTGATTAGCTGAAACCATATTAAGAGAATCTACTTTACTTGGCTCCACACTTTTTAGAATATCTTATATGCATATTTGTTATTGAATTAAGTTAACAATGTTACATTTGAGCAAAAGGTTAGTGTTTGAGATTGTAAGTTGTAATATTGTTATTTTAATTCTTCTTTTCAGCTGTAGTTAATGAAAAGCCACCACCAGCGTCTTTGGTGCTTGGCAGACCAATTTTGCTTGCTTTGGAAGATGTTGATGGATCTCCATCTTTTCTCGAGAAGGCTCTCAAATTTATAGAAGATCATGGTTAGTTATCTATTTTTACTGTATCAAATATTTATTATTATATCTAAGAGTTGGGATATCATACTACTATCAGAAGTGCCTAATATTGTTAGTTTTATCCTTAATAAATATGTATTTGTACTACTATAGTTCAACTAGCAATTTTTACTTGCTTGTTAGTTATAGGCAATGTAATAAGCAATTGTAAGGTAATGCAAATAATTGTATCTCTCTTGAATATGATTTTTTCCAATCTATCTTAAATTTTCGTCTTTCTTGAGATTTCTTCCATTACCAATAGAAAGACTTGCAATATATTGGTCTTTTTTCACTCCTTTATTATCTTAGACTTATCAACTAAAAAAATCACAAACAGGGGTTAAGGTGGAAGGCATCTTACGACAAGCTGCAGATGTTGATGACGTTGAGCATCGTATTCGAGAGTATGAACAAGGTCTGTTATTTCAAATATTATATATTAACAAACCGAGCGTGAGCTACTCGCTATGCTTGATACTCTTTCCCATACTAAGCTACTTTCTATTGCTTCATGCTCTTTGTGCTGTGCTCCCTTACTTATAATTTCATATCTGGGGTTGTACCAAATTTCATAGAGAATAGGTGATATCCAAAGTAAAAGTCGGTGTAATAGTCGAAGTCAAATGATACTTTACATAACTCTATGGAACTAGTCTTTCTTTCAGCCTCTACTTCTATATACCTTTCTTTTTTAATAAAGTTTTGTTTAACTTTCAATAAGTGACTATATTTTGTTCCTATGTTAAATATGTCAAAAGAACTTGTAACTTATTGTATCTTTTCTTTTCATAGCTTTTGAAACCTGCATCTTAAGAACCTTTCTTTGCTTATATTTTACAATTGATTAATCATTCAATCTTCCATTTGTAAAGGTACTAAGATATTTTTTGATGAATTAATGATTTTGCGCCATTCTTCATTGTTTAGGGAAGATAGAGTTCTCCCCTGGGGAAGATGCACACGTAATTGGTGATTGTATTAAGGTTTGTTCTTCCAAACAAATACTAGTGACTGATCTCATAACCACCTTATATGTAACTATTCTATTTGCTCTATTATCTCTTAACAGTACTTTCTACGGGAACTGCCATCTTCTCCAGTACCTACATCTTGCTGTCATGCTTTATTAAATGCGTGTAGTAAGTATCACTACTGTATTTTTCTAGTTTCCAGTCCTTAGACCTCTTTCTTTTATTCGTTATTCATTGCTAAATTTTTCAACACTATAAAAATTATATTCACTTGACATGTAATTAGCAACTTTGTTCATTAGGTTTACTTTATTAATGGAAATATGTGGACAAGTCAGTTGATAACCTGGATGATGTTAAGTGGATTTGATTAGGTCTAGTCTAACACATTGGAACCTGTGATTTGTATTTCGTTCAATCTTAGGATATCAATGACCTATACCAAAGTACATCCCTCTTTTCCTATCATTAATAAGTGATCTACAAAGTCTTGCACAATCCTTTAGACAATCCGCTCACTCTTAAATTTTTATGTGGTTTATCATCCAATGTTGAAGTCAACACAATCTCGTTGATAAAGATATACGATTGTCTCATTTTTTCTGCAAATAAGTTCTTTAAAATTAGCTATTAAATTAGAATCATTTTGGTCAGAATGGAACCCAAGCGCCCAAGCTGAATAAACTATTCGACAACCCATCTCCTTGGTTTGCATGATCATGAGAAAATTTAGATGTTTCATGGTTATTTTCTTTTTGAATCAAATACCAAAGTCAATAACTTGTGTCAAAATTGGTGTGTTTTGAAATTATTTATGCTCGTGATTGGATAATGCTTAAAATAAACATAGTTTCTTTGAGAAACTGAGTGAATCACGAGTAATTCACATAAAAATATGGGATGAGTGTGGTATTCACATTTTTGTTCAAATTCTAAAATCTGATAAAATGAAATCAAATAAAAATAAAGACTTATTCCTCGATTTTTGGGGATAAATATATATTTTTTTTTTAAAAACTATTTAATAACAATAAATAAAGGTATATACCTCTTCATACTTGCGAAGATAGGGCTCCCATCCTTTTCTCATATCTACGCCGACTTAAATCAGTCGATTGAAACAATTTGACTATATTTTTTTATGTTTATAAATGCAGTTTATTTTTATGTTATTTCGTACTACACGATACCTTTTTTTGTGAAATATTTTTCTCATGAGAGGTAATTAAAAGAAATTTTAAAATGGTTTGCTACTTATGTCTAAATTTGAAAATTTTATTTATAATACCTTTTCAATTGTAACCAATATCATACTGCGAATAATCTAATGGTAAAACATATTTGCTTCAATTGTTACGTTAGCTACTCAAATTATTACTTTGAAATTATATGTAGTCATAGACTCATAGGTCCTTGAGTAATATGATAGTAAGGTTCTTACCGAATTAGTTATGTTTCTTCTATCACCCTGACATTTTTGTTATACTTGTTAGCTACTTTAGTGCTTTTGTCCATTATCTCAACTTTGTATATGGTTTGACGAGGTCACTTTGCTTAGGATCCGATAAAGGAAATAGAGTCTCTTCCATGAGAACAGCAATAATGGAAACATTTCCCGAGCCAAATCGCCGCTTGTTGCAAAGGTACATAGATATATCTTAATGCTTTTTGTGTTTAATAAGTGTATATTTGTTTTCCCTAAGTGTCATGTCCATGTCATCGAGGAGTGATAGTATCAATTAGTAAATAATTATTTAGATATAAAAAAGAGAATAAACATGGTTTTTCCTTTTTTTGTTGAAGATAAAGTATTAAAAAGCATTACCTTAGCCCCTAATGTTAGGTTATTAAATATTTCAGTTTATATTTTCATGGATTTGTATACATCATAATAGTTAGGATACCTCAAATAGTTCCTTTTATATGCTTACCCATATTTAGCTAAGTTCATTCAACAACGATGAGTATAGTTAGAACCAATGCATTATCGATTGCATTGGTCTTAAAATCTAAATAATTTGGAAGAAAAAATAGATTGTTGTGACTAGGAGTTTTGAAACCATAAGATACAAATGCATGATTATCAATAACTTGTGGTTGATGTGCTTTTTTGTATAATCTTAATATTTCCCCAACTCATTATAAACTTGACTTGTCTTTTTTCGGTCTAGAATTCTTTTGATGATGCAACAAGTGGCCGCTCACAAAGAGAAAAACAGAATGAGCAATTCGGCTGTGGCTGCTTGCATGGCACCGTTACTACTCCGTCCTCTTTTGTCAGGTGATTGTGAGATAGAAAATGACTTTGATGTGGGTGGAGATGGCTCCATGCAACTTCTCCAAGCAGCAGCTGCTGCTAATCATGCTCAAGCCATTGTTATAACCTTACTGGAAGAGTATGATACAATATTCAGTGTAAGATTCAATGCATTTTTTTTATTTCTTAATTGCTCATTATTTGACACAATTAACTTTGGGCTCATCAAAATATTTGGCCATCCATGATATTACATGCTTCCATCTGTTCAAAGTACAAGTTGAACCATGAGCCATTTTTAGTATAATTTTCAAACTCTATATTTCACATATTTTTACCTTGAATATACATAAAAAAAAATCCAACTTCGACTTAATGAATCATAAATGCAGTAGCAATGCATTTCATATGCCTCCTGTCAATGACCCAATAAAGAAGATTCAGGAATTCATATTTTTCAGGCAATTCTAAGTGTGGGCTTCCTTTACAAGGGTGACATCTTCTATGCAGGATGGTACTATGTCACCTGGATTATACTCTGATTCGGAGGAAGGTGAGAGTGAGGATGAGGAGTTAACTGATGATGATGAGTCTTATGAAGATGAAGATGAATATGAAGATGAAGAAGAAGATGAGATTGATGAAGGATCACTAGGGTCTGAGGAATATTCAGATGAAGAAATTGAAAATGGATCAATTGGAAGTTGTACTGGGAGTCATATTTCTAGTGAAGAAGATCCGATAGATACCAAGGCAAGTCTTCTATACATTTCTTTTAGAACATACATTTATATATATGCCTGAACATTGTATTCCTTCTACCGTGATTGTTCTCATTTATTTGTCATCACTATCTAGGAAAGATTCTGAACTTAACTAACTACCTCAAAGATGCAGGGTTCGGGAAATTTTAGCAGTCATTTAAGGTCCTCTGAGATTGATGATAACCTTAAAAATGTACAGCCCAGTTCTGATCAAAATTCATTGCCACAAAATGACAAGGAATGGCAAGATCAGGGTCACGGAAAAAGTAAAAAGGATTTATCACATTCTGCTGAACTTGCAAGAGTTGAATCTAACGCTTCAACTCCTCGCATGAGAAAATCTTCAAGTATAGCCGGTAGGCATGAACGACGATTGGGTTGGGGACGTACCTCGGTGAGTGTATCCTTTTTCAGGCACCACCTATTGCTCTTCAAACTTACCATTGCATACGTAATATTTGACTTTATGTGTATGTTTGTTACAAAAAGTAATGTGGTTCTTAAAGTTTATGTCGGAAAAATAAAACAAACATCTTCTTATATATAAATATTTACATACTAGATGAACCCTAAATTTGTTAAAAATAACGTGATTGTATTTTTAAGAGAATATCTTATTCAACTTTGTTCCCTTTAAACAAGTACATAGTTTTCTCAAAGTTATTCTTGTAAATGTCATTTTCTAAAACACATTCATTTCCTTATTATGATGCAAAACATTATCATCCCAACAAACAATTTTTTATTACTAGAAAATTTTCATTATTTATCAACAAAATTTTATAAAACCATACTAAACATAATTCTTCATATTTTGCTTGGAAAATCTCGTTAAACATTATATCTTGTTACTCAACTTATAGAAAATGACGAACACACATAAAAAATTATTAAGTTATTTGTTGATTGAAATAGATATGTTTATAATTTCATATATGTTACAATCAAACTTGGCATTTAATTTTTCTATACTGAATTCAGGCTAAAAAGAACCTTTCAATGGAGTCTATTGATTTTACATTGGAAGATGAAGAGTAAGTATTTCACATTTATCAAGAGGCCATGCGGTTAATTCCCTTTCGTATTGTCCATTTCAAATTTGATAGCATCTCTATGTCAATTATTACTTGCTCATAACTTAATTTTGAGAGCGTGTTTTTACCCTAAAAGAATTTAGAGAGATTAAACATGCAATGGTATCGGATACTGAACTTACGAAATTTTGCTTTAATGCTCTCTCATAGATTTGATTACCAGGAGTAAGATAATTGTTGACGTTCTAGTTAAATAGAATAATAGATTACTTATAATGAAATTGGTCATCTTCAGTGGTTTTAGAATGAGAGCATCAAAACTCTTCCTACACATAAAAACTTACAATATCTTCCTTGTTAAACTCTTGTGACTGTGAGCTATTTTGTTTTGGCTTGTGTTCATTTTTCGTGTTTAATTTTGTAAAGCTATGTCTGCACCTTTTGATTTTCTATTTTTTGGATTTTATAATTGGTACCAATCGAATCTTTTTCTTTGCCATCTAGATGACTATAATGAATAATTTTTTTGGCTCCTAAACCTATGTTATGGACATTTTGGGGTTTTATATTTTGCAGAGCCGAAATTCAAAAACTGGAAGCAACCAAAATTACATTAATTAAAAAAATAGCTGAAGAGGTAGAGACTTGAAACATAGGTCTTTCATCCACCAATGCAAGTAATATATATTTTTTAGTAACTCGTGTGTTATGTTAATTACTTGTAGGTTGAAGGCAATGCAGCTTTAGAAGCCAACTTACAAGAAAGAAAGAAGCTCTTGAGTGAGCGTCGTAAAGCTCTAAAGCAAGATGTATGTGTTATATGAGATTTTGCTACCTCATTTCTTGCTTTCAATACCTTATCTTTTTCATACTTCATTTGTGCTTGGATTTTCTTTTAATGTCTAAATCACTTATAACTAATTGCAACTATATGTGAAAAGGTTGCAAGACTACAAGAACAACTCCAAATGGAGAGGGAGAAGAAGAGAATTCTCGATTCGGGTCTAAATCGAACAGATGATCTATCTAATATTCCAAACAAAATTGACGAAAAGGTCTTACCACCTTACTCACGTTTTCATCTTTTCTCTTAACCATGATTTCTCATGTTTACCCGAAAAAGTATATTTAACTGCAGACAAAAGCGGACCTAGAGGAATTAAGTGAAGCAAATGTCGAAATCATCAATTTGCGAAAGGAGGTAGACAACTTGAGTGTCCAGCTCATTCAAAAACCTGAACAGAATTGTGGTGGGCCCATCACTCATGTTTTAGGTGATCAAACTCAACAAAATGCTCATCAAGGGAAATTGTATGATTTCTTCTCTAATTTGTCTCCAAAATTTAGCTCTTTGATAATAGTTTCTTCACCCCTACTAAAGAGAGTTGAAGGAGAAAATATATCATTTAGAATAATGGGTTCTATAATTGAACTTGAAATTGAGTTTGCTTGGTGGAAGGATAGACAAAAGAATGGTGATGCTGCTAACGCACTAGCTTCTGCTATTGGAAAGTCGTCAAGTAAGGTAAAAACTCATATTATGGTACTTTCATTGTTGCTTCCTCTACATTACAAGACTATTATTCTAAGAATATCTCTTATTGTATAATAGGATGGTCGGATGAATAGGACTAAGAGCACAAAAGACAAAAAACTGGAATCCAATTCAAACAAGAAGATGAACCTTGGACAAAGTAGCAGCAATACTAGGTCAACTAGTTTTAAAAAGTCAAGCAATACTAAAACTGAGGTAAGGACATGTAAGTCCCTTTCATAGTTAGTTTTTGAATATGGTTAATATAGTTAGGAATATGAAGGCACCTTTTATTTTCAATTTATCGTCACCACTTGAGTGCAGAGGACAAAATTACATGTGCATTTTTCCTGTATAAAAAATCAAGATCATTACCTCTGCATGTGCTTGAGAATAGTTTTATTTATGGTAGTTGTGATGCCTTTGTATTCCCAATAGGAACTAAGACCTTTAAATACACTAACAAAGTTGACAAACCGACTCAAAATTTTGAAGGAGCGACGAGGCTAAGTTGCTGCTGCTAGCAATGAGCTTCACCATGCTCCAGACAAAGGAGCTTCAACGACAACTGCTACATATAAGAAGAATTGGCAATCAGAAGCACGTCAAGGTCCCCTAGAAGGGTCCCAAAAATAAGAAGACTAGTCTTCTGAAAGATATATAAAGAAACACCTAGATCAACAACAATTAGTTTTTAAAGAATTCATCCCCGTGTTCAGAGTGTCAAGAATTCCACCAAGGTCTAGACAAGGAAAGATCATAAAGGAACATGTCTAACAACAACACCTCCGAGGTGTAAGCTAGCCAAGCCGCATCAACAACAACTTCAACAATGTCGAGGACCCTTTTGAAATAAATTATCCAGGCTTCTTCCACTGACATATCTGTTTTGGGGGGATTAATCTTAACCAACTCGAAAAATATATCTTCAATTTAAAAAACATTTGATACTGTCGTAGGATGTACATAATATATATATAAAACATCTACTTGATGTGAACTTCTGTTTTTTTGCAAATCAACCGAGTCTAATACTAATTATGGTTTTGTTAAGGAATGAGAAGTTTTCTTCTTTTCATTCTATCATTGAACCTTTATTTTATGCGTCTAGTCTCATCAATGAATAAGTATTTTCCTTAGTTGAGACTGGTTTGGTTTTTAATATGTCCTCCTCGTCATTATTTTAGGTGTTTATAAATTAGTGGGAAAAATGGAAGAAAAAGAACACATGAATCATGATCATCCAACACTACAACATTTCAACTTAATTGGCTCAAACAAATTTGTTCACACTTTTCTTTAAATATGGAATACGTGTTTTACCCAAACTATATACCTTCTCTATTTTTTTTCTATCTAATATTTTCTTACATTAAATAACTTTCAAAAGAAAACAGAAAGTTACATGGTCTCCTGAAAAGCTACTTAGCTTGAGGAATTGAGATATTGTAATATGTGGAATTAGAATAACAGACATCTTCCTTGTCGGAATGCTGAAAAATAGATGTTGAAGTCCCGCATTGCTTACATAATGAGAGGGGAGCTACCAAAAATACAAGTAGACATCTTCTTTGTCAACTATTTTGTGCATGACAAGCAATGCCCTACAAGGAAAAAATATGGGAGATGCACATACGTGAGTGATGTTGCGTACGCACAAAGAAGTTAACGATTTTTGAAGAGAATATTATCGGGGTACCACCCTATGTTGCGTACGCATGATAGACCTAGAAATCAAAGATAAAAGCCGGTACATCGGGGTACCACCCTCGCCCTAGATCTAGGTCTATCATGCATATGGTTTATAATGCCGGGTTTGAGGTAATAACGTGTGGGACCCATCAAAGTGGGGCTAGCTCAATATTCATGCAACTAGCCTCCTCATAGCAAGATTCCTTGACCCGATGTCACATCGATCAAGTTCACGATTCTATAAACGTTTGGAGGCGGAGTTTGAGAAATTTATGGAGATGCTTAACAAGCTCAACATCTCAGATCCTTTTTGGAAGTAGTGGCGCAAATGTCGAGGTATGTGAAGTTTATCAAGGGGCTTCTCATGAAGAATCATAAATTCGAAGACCTCGTCTCAGTCACTCTGAGCAAGGAGTGCTCGACCATCATGCAGAACAAGTTTCCTCAATAATAACAGGATCCAGGTAGCTTCACTATTCCCCTTTGCATTGGAACATTTCATATAGAGAAATCCTTGGCGGATTTAGGAGCTAGCATCAATGTCATACCATACAAGCTTTACAAGAAGTTAGACCTAGGTGAATTGAAATCCACTAGGTTGAGTGTTACATTGGTTGATCGTTCTGTGATTCATCCTAGAGGCAAAGTGGAGGATTGTCTAGTTCAAGTGGGCAAGTCTTATTATCCAATGGATTTTGTTATCCTGGATATTTGTGAGGATAGCGACATGTCCCTCATACTAGAACGACCTTTCCTAGCCACCGCCAAGACAATAATTGATGTGAATGAGGAAACATTGATTTTAAGAGATGGTTAGGAGAGTATCACCTTTTCAGTTGATCCAAGTGATAAACTTGCTTATGTGGATGGGATAGAATCGAATGGTGTTATTGTTAGTGTTCAAGAAGACGCGATTAATCTCTCGCCTAGGCACGATTAATAGCTGGGAAGGAGGAAATTTCCCCCGTCTAGCCCTGGGCGATTGATATAGGCGTGCTAAACGATTAATCTCCATGGACAATGCCTTATTGGAGCCTAGGCACTCAGAGGCGCGTTTCCACTCTGGTGGGCGACGCCCATAACAACTAATAAAAGAGGAAGTGTAGATTTAGTGAAAATCCCAAACCCTATTCTATTCCCCATTTCCATTCGACTAGCCGCTCCCCCTCATCGACCAGCAGCGAGATCACTCCTCATGGTCGGCGACTTTGGATGTTTAGGATTGTGGAAAGGGTTGTATGTGTATATGAATGGATGAATAATGCTATGGCGACTTAGGTTTTTTTGGAATATGGCTTATCTATCATATTTTTTTTATTTTTTTCAACGTTTAATCTCACCTAGGCAACGACTAATCAGCTTGGGCGCTGGGCAGTGCCTCCTCGCCTAGATAGCACCTAGCGTCTTCTTGAACATTGGTTATTATTAGTTGGGGTAAGCCTTACAAGACAAACCCCACTTGTACTCCTCATGTTTGTGGTGATGTGAAGCAGGATTCGAAGGCGAGTGCAAAACCTGAAGTTAAAAAGATGTAGTGGCGCCAACAGATGAATCGTGCCTTGCCTGGCACTAAGAACAAGGGCAAGGCGAAAGCAAGTGGCTATGAAGGCCATCCTTGGGAAATGGTGATTCGAGGTGAAAATTCTCGGCCCGAGAATGTTTCGGCTCCACTCTTGATGGCCTCATGTTATAAAGCATGATGATCCGTAACGTCTGGCTAAGGACATAAAACAAATGCTTGTTGGGAGGAAACCAAACGTCAGTTTGTATTTCTTTTCCGTTTTTTCTCTTCTTGTGTGTGTTAGATTCAAGTGTGTGAGTTTTTAATGATCACCATGCCCATGGTTGATGTTTGTTTGTCGATGAATGTGTGGTGTTTGAGTTTAGGACATAGTTGAATCAATTGATTTTGCGAATTGTGGAAATTCCTTGTTTTTGCACACATCAAGGTTCCAATGTAATATTCATGGTCTCAAACCATGATAATTACATCCAAACCGTGATGTGACAAGATTTTCCTACGATTTGTAAACATCACACTTCGGATGTTATTTTCATGGGTTGGAGCCCGTAATTTTAAATGCACAGTGATGTTAGCCCAAAACTCACTGTTTGTGGCTGAGATCACGGTTTGTGTATTAGTATCACAGTATGCGATTTTGGGGAAGTTTGCCACTGATTTTGTCGCCGGCAATTTCCTCCGGTGAGACTGCAACGAGCTTCGGACAAAGCTCCGACAGCCCCATCTAGCCAGTTTTTTGGCCTTTTTTATCCCCTCTCCACCTCCTCACCTTCCTCTTCGATCCTACTTGTGTCCCAGGTGTGTTCTCGTCTTTTGAAAGTTCAATTTTGGAGAATTGGATCTAGGGTTCTTAGGTGAGGAGAATTGGGAATTTTTGTATGAATGATGAAATTATGCAAGGGAATCAATGAATGATGATGCATCTCATGTTGTTAAAGTGTTTGATTGGATGTTTAAGTCTTGGTGGGCAATATTTTGCATGAATAATGTTCAAATTGGAAATGCCCACCGTGTGCTTTGAATGTGTTAGCTTACCTTGATACACTTTTGAGCATGTTGAATAGTGGTCATCGAGGCATGATCTAGGCTTGCATTTTCATCCTTGTTGATATATGAAACACCTAGTTTCATGCCCCGGTGTGCTTGTGGGTTGATTGAGTTTAAATGTTGGTCATCTAACCTTGTGAAAATCCTATGAGGGCATGATACTTATGTAGGAACCTAAGTGTGAGGGAGTTGATTTTCTCCCCATTGTGATTGTTTAATGATTGTTTCTACTTATGTTGCATGTTTTTTGGTGTTTTTGCAGGATGACTTACCCAATGCATCCATACATCAACTATTAGGTGAATCACCTCATCTATGGGGACCAATATGAGTCTTGGAGGAACGGGGATGTAGGGCCCCATTAGAGCCTTGACTTGGACCTGTTTGACATGTTCTATTGTTGAGCTACGATCTCAGCAGCTATTGCCCATCCATAGTGGCACATACTTTCCAGACTTGATGATCGCATCTACTGGGAGCCGTGCTTGGAGTTCTACTCCACCTTTGTGCACGAGTAGCCTCGAGGACGGCGAGCCCAACCTTATGTTGAGTTTGTGTTGGGAGGAGTACACCACACCATAGGCTACGACACATTGGCTGGAGCTTCGAGACTTCACTCTGGTATCATGACGCTCTCGTAGTGGGCATACACTCTATAATGTCCAGCGGGTGTTTGATGCGATCTTCCTACCAGAGGATCAAAAGCATCCCTTCCATGCGGGACACACTAGAGCTACGTAGTTCAGGCACCACTGTCCCAGTGGAGGATCCTCCATATGAACCTGGCCCATTTAGTGTTCCCGAGTCTCCTAGCTAGGGGATAGGTCACTCTTTGCAAGATAGTGGCCTTGCACAATGAGTCGACCCTGAGAGCCACTTCACTGGGGTTCAGTGGTGGTGACTACTTTCTTGAGGATATTGGGTCGACCTTAGGTCTAAACTATGCACCTTGGTCCAATCATCACGAGACTTGCCTAATACTTCAGGGTGGACACCACCTACTACACAAAGGTGGGGAGGACTAAGATCTTCCTGGTGAAGACACTCCACCATATGCAGCTGGTTCATATTGAGCGACGCATCGAGTACATCGATGGCCTCCAACCTTCTGCTTTGCTCCGGCCTGTTGTTGAGGAGGCACCATCGCCACCATGAAGAGCACCATCACCACCATGCCATCATGGCCATCACAGGGCTTCATCATCAGCCAAAGCCGTACCATCTTCTTTCTTGGGTGACCTAGAGACCCGAGTCTCTTCCTTTGAGGGCCAATTCACGTGTGTAGCTTCCCACGTTCAAGGCATCGAGGTTTAGGACGAGTGGCAGCCATCACCTCCTCGCCAGGGGTAGACATCACATTAGGGCCATTTTGGCACTGTAGTACTTCTACCTTCTTTCTCCCACTTTGACTCTAGACTCTTTGTTCGTTCTTTTCGTGTGTTGGACTAGTACTACTGTTGTATTTGTTTTTCGTTTATGTGATGTTGAATAATGTTATTGTGTAATAGCCTCGCCTTGTGCGAATATGTGTTTGTGTTTATCTCATTGTGAAGCTCTCTCTCCCTCGAAACTTGTCCATCTCCAATCTAAATTTCACTCGCCAATCGATTTGGTAAATTCGTTCCACCCTTCTCTTTGCTCCATTGGGGACAATGTCAGGCTTAAGTGTTTGTGCAGGGGGGTGTACATGCAAATTATGATTGGCGTGTGAGTAATGAGGGGCTTATTTAAATGTGTTGGAGCCTTGTGATTTTCAAATTTATACAGTTTGAGGGCACCAACTACTTGTGCATGAAATGATTGATGAATGGCCAATATTGAGATGTGTTTTGGAATCTAGATTATTGTTTGGATTGAAAATTTTAGGGGTTCCAATCACAATTGTCCCTAGCATGATCTTACTTAGTGTGCTTTGAATTGTTTGATGATTATGATGGTGTGCAGTATAGGGAATAGAGTGGTGCCATGAGAATCCTTGATAATGAGTGGCTTTACTTCGATTTTCCTCTCAGTCGTGTGAATTTTTTTGTTATGGAGGTAAGGACATGTGTGTGGTACTCCCCATTTAAGGACTCCAAAATGTTTTGCAAAAGGTGCTCCAATTTAAATTAATTTGAAAATTTGAGGCTCTCACGTGAGAGGAAACCGAGCATAGTGTTTGAGATGAGTCGTATAAGGGCTCTTCTCTCGGTCCAGAGTGTCATTAAGGATGTGTTTGGGGTTCAGATTTCTTTTTAGCGTCCCAGTCATCTCTCACTACTTATCCCCCCCCCCAACCCCCAAACACATATACTCCTCACAGGCTCCTTTGCCAAGAGACAAAGTCTCTTTTAGCGAGTCATGAGACCTTGACTCTCGTTTGCATCTGACATGTGTGGCAACTGTCTGTCATTGAGATGATGAGTGTAGGTTGGGAAGTGGTTCTCAGGCAATGAATCCGACCATCATGTTACCCACATGGGGCAAAGATAAGGAAGACAATGTTCCTTTCGCTCTTGGTCACTAGGGAGAGATGCCTTGATTTGAAAAATTGCAAAGTGGTGTCGTGCATGGCAAGTTTAAGTTGAGGCTCGAAAAATTGAGTCCCCATTTGAAAAGTGGGATAACCACCATGGAGTCCATAAATTTTCAAATGTTTTCTATGAGCCCCCCAGTGTACACGTGAAGTGTCTAGACCTCTTTAGTTGATAAGGTCCTAAACCGAGAGTGTGCATGGCACAAAGATGTGGAAGTAAAGTTTACCCGACTTTGATTATTTTTGAGGCACCACCGATGATTGATAGTGGATACCATTATTGTTGTCCTACAAGTTTTGCTAGGTTGAGCTGGTTTTCTTGGGGACAAGCAAACATTCAAGTGTGGGGGTTTGATTCGTGTTAGGTTACACACTGTTTTACCCTCTGGACTTGTGACGTTTGATGTGTTCTGATAGACCGTTATTTACACATGTTTTTACCCCCGTTCTTACACCGTTTGAGGTGTTGATTCTCGTGTTTTAGGCCGATTTCACGCTAGGTTGTGCTTGTTTGTGATATTTCAGGTCCTAGTACGTGAATGGAGGCTTGGGAGCGAGTCTGGGGTTGATTGGACGAAGATCAGACGAATGGCGAGGTTTCAAGGAAGCCGCACGAACAGACCGGGGAATCACACGGCTCTGCAAGTGAGCAAGGTGGCCGTGTGATTTTTGCCGAGGCCACACACGGGCAACCCATGAAATCCACACGGCTGTGCAACCCTGGCCGTGTGAGAAGCCTGAAGATCGAACTAATCCATACGCTGCGTTTTGACTCGCACGGCCACTTGGGTGAGCCACACGACCGTGTGGCCTGCCCGTGTGAGTCGGGAAATTCTGGTTTTTGAGCCAATTTCGAGCCAAAAGTGAGAGAATCGGATTTTCAGAGCAAAAACAGAGCCCTAGAGAGAGAAAGTACGAAGAACACATCCTAGAAGCTATCTTGGAGCTGGGTTTCATCGAGTCGAGTTTGGAGATCATCATAGGAGTGGAAATCATCATCCTGGAGCAGATTTTCCTCATCATTATGAGTATGACTACTCCGATTACTGTTTTCTCTTCTCTCTCTATGAAGTAGAACCCTTCTCTCACTTGGGTATGAAGAACCCTAGTTCCTTGTGTTAGGGATTTGATTGTAATAACTTGGGATGATATTACTGTTTGATTTTAATCGAATGATGCATGTTTATTGAATTGATTGGAGTCTGATCAGCTTTTCTCGATTTCTGCTGCAACCTGAGATAGATAGAATCTGATTAGGTTGTTAGAGCCTCTTCATTCGATAGTAGGAGATTGGTTATACGAGAGTTAGCCAGTTTACTGCTTTGTACTGGAATTCAATTCCAGTAGTGGAGTTTTGTGTTCATAGCCTCAGCTTTCTATCCTGGTGAAGACTAGTCGTCTGCCGGGTAGTTAGACCGAGAGGGCTTGGTCAGCTTAAGAGATTCCAAGCTACTGTCGGAACTTCCGCAGTCTAATTAACAGTGAATCAACCCAGGGGAATTACAATTGAACCTAACTAAGGGGCTAGGGGGACTCAATCCCGAGTGACTCTTTCCTGACTTTGAAAACCGAATTATTACTTGCTTTCTTACTGCTTTTGCTTTAAACAACAATCACTCGAATTAGTTTGCTAGATAATAGATAATCACGGAGTAAGCAGTAGATCTAGACCCCGGGTTGATAATTGAACTTTCCTGTTACTGCATTCCCAGACTGCGATTACACTTGGTCGCAGTTTGGTGTTGTGTTTTGGCGTGTCATGTTCGCACCATCCTTGGCTCTAGTTTACGCGGGGGGTTTCGTGTTTTGTCATGTTTCGGACCTTAGCAGGAAATCTTGGCACCAACAATGAAAGTTGGACGAACGAGGGCGAAAAGAGAGCAAAATGGTTGAAAGTGTGGAAATCACGGTTGTGAAGCAATTATCACGGGCGCAAACTGTGAAGTGGACAAGCAAACCGTGAAGTTTGCACACTTCCAGGAGGATTCGTACAGCTCGTGCACAGTGTCAAGATCACCGTCTCCAAACTGCAATGTCAACAAGCAGCCCGTGAAGTTCGTTAGTGAAATGGCGCGTTTTCAGCCGAGATCACGGTTTCACTATCGAATTCACGTGCATGCTATGAGCCCGTGATGTGCACACTCGGGAGCTATATAAAAGAGAGTGAGTTGATTTAAAAAATGGAATTTTAGAGCAGGGGCGTAGCCAGGATTTTGTCAAGGGTGGGTCCATTTAGAAAAAATAAATACGCTAAAATACTTTTGTTAGCGTTTTAAATAATTTATGATATAATTTTTATTTATAAAAACTTTTTACATTAAATATATGTCGAAACTATCTAGAATACCACACTCTATATGTATCAACTATCAACCAATTATCAATGATTTAGTTAGACATTTGCTTTTGAATGGTGTTCTTCGTCAAAAACGTTTAGTGTCAATAACTTGAGTTGTTGTGAAAGATTTAATAATGGACTTATACTATTAAGTATTTACTAACACTTCCCCGCTAAAGATAACCAACTTATATGTGCTTAAATTTTTCGCAAATCCGAATATCATGTGCTTAACAAATGAGGTTGCCAAAATTCGCACACATGATCTCTCGGTCAACCATTTTCAATTAGAAGTGCCTTAAATTTCATTCTCAATTAACTATACTATTTTATTCATTTTTGTCCTAATGAGTTGGCCGTTACACTCTTCCTACCACTGAATGAAATAAAATTATTTTCACAAATTAGCTATGATTTTGTGGAAATAGGTTCGATATATTGAACAAATACATCCTTAACTTTGGGCGGATCATAAGAACCATTGTCATTTATACATAACTCGTTATAAAACCATTGAATATGTGAATACGCAACTTATAAATCATGCATCGAATATTTGAAAAGTCAGTCACTCTCATTTAAATACTTTTTATTTTTCTTATCCGATTAAATATATACCTAATTTATCATTTTTCCTCCCGATCCAGGGTGGGTCTCTAACCTTCTCCTTCCGCCCCTATTCTAGAGAGATATTGGAGGCTTCTTCTTCATGGCTTAGAGAGAGACCTACGAGCTAAAAAGGAAGGAAGGAGAATTTCACCTACCCAAGGCTAGAGGGAGGCAGATTTCTTCTTCAAGGATTGAATCAAGCATCTAGGAAGAGGAGGAATCACTTTCCTATGGTTTTCTTATTTATTCTAGTTGTATTTTCTCTTCTAACCATGGAATAGTCTCCTATTTCACTTGGATGTTGTGAACCCTAGTCTAGGATGTGTTAGACTGTAGGAATTTAACTCTATGTGTGTTGGGTTTTTTTATCTATATAATGATTGGGTATTATTCATGAAATTTGGGTATCTTTATCAAAACCCTCAATTTAGGGACAAGTTGATCTAGAAGAAGGAAATCCCCTTACAGCTCACTCTTGGTAATTTGGGTCAGCCCTCGATCATCAAAGAAGTGCCATGATACTTCTTGATTGGTTACTTTTTGTTGTTTCTGGATTAACTTCCAAAGGATTGGTTATGCATGCCTTAGTTAATCGATTAAGCGGGCTAGGAAGCACTTGAATAGGCTACCAGACTAATTTTGATCACCTAATGGTGTATGAATATACCTATCAAACTAGAGCCTCATCTTTGCTTCTTAATGCGGGACTAGGGGGAGTAATGTCCGAGTGATTCTTTCTCAATCGAATTTAGGGCTGGGAAAATAGACCAGACCGTTAGAAAAACCATGGTCCAAACCGTACCGTACAGTTTGGTCCGGACCGTGGACCGTTAAGTATGGTCTGGTCTAGTCCATGGTCTGTATTATTTTATGTTTTGATCTCTTGGTCTGGTCTGGTCCAGACCGCGGTTTACCGGACCAAACCGTGGATCCAACCAACTTGTCAATATGTGTTAACAACCTATTTGACTACTCTCCCAACTCGCACAACGACACCCAAGTCTCAACCTTAATTTTATGAATCTCGTCTCTTCTTCATTCACAACCACATTTAACCAGAGAGTAGAGATAATCATGTCTCAATATGACATTATGTTAATGTTTTATGACGTTATGGTGCAAGTTGGGATGCTTTTACTTTAAATCTTTTTTATGTATTAAGAATTAGGGTATCAAAATTATTCATGCATGTTAGGATTAATGTTTTAAGGCATATAACAATTATTTTTCTTGGTTATTGGTTCAATTTTTTGTGTGGTTGACTAAACAAATTATTCATTTTTCGTTGAGGGTGGTCTATCTGTACCAGACTAGACCGAGCCAAACCGCACAGGCGTGGTCTGGACCGGACCGTATACTCTGTGGTATGGTCTGTGGTTTATACTTCAGCCTCTCGGTCTGGACCATAGACCGTATATATGGTCTGGTCTGGACTAGACCGCACCGTTTCCCAGCCTAGAATTTACCAAAATTTAATTGCCCTCTTGTTTACTTGTTTAGTTTCCTTAGCTTTAACCATGTTTTGATAGCTAGATAACGTGTAAACGGACGTAGTAGGGATATATAGATAGATAGATAGATAGCCTACCCGGGTTGATATTGAAATACTTATCCTATCATACACTCGTCTATAGGTTTCATTTGGCTTATAGTTGCGATAGTTTGAAGTGGTAGCGGAATAAGTGGGCCCAACAACCACCTTTCCTTTTCCTTTTTGAAAAAGTTTCCTTAATCTACTAGGTTTAGGAGACTCTTTCATAGTCGGTTTAGGTTGTTTTAGGCATTGTTATAAGAACCAAACTGGATCAACGGGTGGGTCTAGTAGAACCTCCAAACCAGTTACGATAGAGGTCTGGTTTATTGCTTGGATTGTTATTGATGGACCAAACGGTTTCTCACGATTCAACATAAAACCAGATAAACCACCACGGTTTAACTGGTTCACTAGTTCAAGCATTTTAACCACAAATTTTGTTAAAAAATTAACGTAAACTAAGACCATCAAACTGGGATTATTAATTTTATTTTTGCTTTCTCATCTCATTTTCCTACCTCGTTGTCGACTTTACGTGGTCCACTACAAGCACCATAATTTTTAACTTGAATTAAAAAAAAATTATGATTTCTTTTGTGAGACGGAGTGAATGGTTTGTTAGATATTTTGGTGATTATATGAATTTGAAATTATTTATGGTCAATGATAACTTCATTCTTAAATTAGTGTATTATACAAGTCTTGTATGTTATATATCATGAACGGTTCTATCAACGGTTAATCACTAAACCCTAAATCACTCTCTTTTCCAGTTCAGTATCCGCACCAGTTCCAAAAATAGAGGTTTTAGGTCATATTCTCTCCTATAAATAGAGGGCATGACTCCATTAAAAGAGTAAGGCTGCAAAAACACACAAATTCTCTATAACACTCTACATGAGTGCCTAACATAGTCGAAGTAAAGGGTCTATAGCTAAGGATATGAAGCCATCATCAATGATGCTACTACCTTCATTCTCCTCTATGTAGCTGGTCGAAATTGATTGAATAGGATGTGGTATTTGATATTGTTATGTGAACGTATGTTATGATTGCATCTCATGCTTGTGTTTATCTATAAGACTTTTTATGTTACTGCCTATGTATGGATGCTTTTAGTTTCGCTACTTATGTGATGGTCAGTGATGTTTCTATAACATGAATGTGTTTATATCATAGATGCTTATGATTCTATTATATGCTACTATATGCATTGTGCTTAGTATTGCCTAGGTTTTCAATAAATTACCATCTAGGGATACCCCATTGATGCTACACAAGTGTGGAAGGCTTGATCAACCATCTATGCTTCGAGCAGTATCAATGCTTGATTGTTAGATTAAAAGCCCACAATCAACTATATGTTATCCTAACTTCATTGTTCTTCATTGATTAGATAATGGCATGAAGTGAAAGAACGCATTAGCAAGCTAAATCTGTATCGCAAGAGGTGCATGCACATGTAGAGAGTGACCTTAGGAAAGGGATATGATTTTACAATAGATGAACCATTGATACATGATATGAATGAGCCCTAGCTTGCATGATAGTCTTTGAGTTCACTACCTCTTACAATAACGTATCTTTACTTTTGTGCATCTATAAATCAAAACCCCTATACAACTTTACTCTTATTGTTTGCTTGCTTATTTTGATTATGTCACGATGGTTGGTATGAGTAGTTATGCATTTGAAGACCTCAATAAATGCGACAGTAGGGCATCCTAGGATTTATCACCTGATACTACATCAAGCATCAATTGTAGTTGTTGGTTCAGTTAGAGCTACTGAGGATGGTAAAGAGAAATTAAAAAGTGCATGAGATATTGCATTGATGTTTTCAGAACATGGAGACAAAGCACTAAGGAACGTGAACACTTTTGTTGGTTCAACAATCTACAACATGTCGCACACTGATCACTTGAAACCTCAAAGATCTATACAGATCACTTGAGACCTCAGCGATCAGTGACCGATTGATTGTGACCTATGCAATCTACGACAGAAATTCGCAACCTCAAAAGCTATCTTCTCTAGGGGTCCTTTCTTTCTTCATTACATGACATTTTTCGTAGGTGTTTCCATCGGGAAAACAGTATATACACGAGAATATACATGACCTTTGAAAGCCAGGTCACAAAATGGAATTAAGAACAGGAAACATTAGTCAACAAGTGAACGATCTGGCGATGCAAGGGCTGCTTTTTGCCACGGAATGAGCAACCTTGCACGATGACATGATGAATGTAACACATGTATCTCTTACAAGATAGATCCGCCCATCACGTGCTACGAATCCTTCGTATTGACCATTCAAATGAGAACACGTGTATCACCACAAAATAAAACATTATTGTAAGAATGCTCCAAACACCAACGAAATGCATCAAAAACAGCTAAGAGAAGAGAAAAGGAGTCATACAGAAGAGGTTAATATCGGTTAAAAGCAAAAGATATACATTTTCTCCTGCAAACCCAAAGAACCCACTACTCTGCCCACCCTTACTTTAGTGGCACCTTGAAACTGCACCTAGATTGCATTACTCGGAATCAAAGGGGGATTCAATTCGGGGACGAAGAAGGCATACCAATCTGAGTAGGGGTGGCTATACGGTCCGGTCCTGTTAAATTGGCCCGAATTGATCTAGTCGCGGTCCGGTCTATTCGAGAATATAAGGACCAAATATTGGATTGGATACAGTCCGGTCTTGATTTGGTCCGATCTTGAACCGGTCGGATCCCCATTTGGTCTTGATTTTAGATTGAGCTTGTGGGGATTTGAGTGGACTGAGAGGGGATTTGAGTGGCCTAAGGCCTGAAAGGGTGAGGAGGTTAAATTTTGGGTGTTGGGCTCTCTTATCCCATCTTTATCCGGTTTTCGGTTCGGTCTCAATTGTTTATTACCTCAAATATAGGCCCGAAAATTGAATTTGATTATTTGCTATCCAGTCCCGGTCCAGTCTCGGTCCGAGTTATACGATCCGGTTTCGGGTAAAATCAAAAAGCCACGACCAAATAGCCAGCCTTAAATCTGAGACCCTCTCATTGCAACAACAGGAGGCTGAGCATGAGCTAAATCCAATTAAAAAAACTCTCGCATAAAACTGTCTAACTAATCTCTACTTCCTCTCTGTGTTTCTCAAATAATGTGACCTGTTTACTCCACCTGGATTCTGGAGCTTCGATTTTGTTCTCGGTGGAGCATATCGGAGCCTCCGGATGATGTAGCGGAGGGACTGGAGATGTAGAACCATGGTGATTTTTTTGAATTCGAGAAGAATGAAGTGGATTTAGACTGAACCAGAGAGGAGGAAGTGGAGCGGATCTTCTTCTCCCCAGTGGTGGCCTGTGGGTACTCCAATTGTCTCCGTAAGACCGCCGCCGCACTCCACCATCTTCACTCGTTGATCATCGGCGCCAGTTGTTGCTCCAAAATGGCGAGAAAGAAAGAAAAGAGGAAAAGGAAGCAATTCCGTCCCACTCTGCGGCTTTGGGAGCTCCTTTCTTACTCACTATTGTTTCATATTGACTTATTGATTGTTCATATATTTAAATTTTTATCTTATTCTATTTCATGCTTTCTGTCCCTTTCTTTGGTACGTTCCTGTGTTGCAGATTCCGTTGCTTTTTAGTTATCAGAGGTTCACTAGGCCACCAAATTGCCAGGACTCTGCCCGGCCAAGCTCCCGGCGATGACAACGAGGTCATCCTCTATCCACCAGTGATCTTCAAGGATCCCTTCAGAAGCCGAGGACCTTTGGGTGAAGGGGTCTGCTCTTTGCCGGCATTGGCGCCGCCGATGCAAGATGGATGCCCAGGTCGGTAGAGCTGCCCGCTGCCCGTTGCCGGCTGCTTTTCTCTTATCATTATGTCTAAGGAAAGGTCGCAGCGGTGGGGTGTTTTGGCGCGTGTCAGCAGCTGTCATCACTCATCACTAACCGAGTTCCAGCTGCCCTGCTTCAAGTTTATCAAAACCTTTATATATAATAATTAATAAGTCTTGCATCCGGGCCACTCTCACGGGCTTGTCCCTTCTGCCTTTTATGGGCTTGAAGGGCCTTCTTCTTGGGCTTGTTTGGCCTGTGATTTTGTGTTTGTTTTGCAGGAATGCAGCAGGTACATGCTTTGGGAATTTCCTCTCGCCTGGCATGGTTATGTTCTTTTTCCACCGGTGACCATTTTTGCTAGCAAGTCTGATTTGGCAAGCCAATTTTTACATGTTTGGAAAGGCCTGGGCTTTGTTTGTTTGTTGTTTTTGCAGGGATCTCAGACTCCTTTAGTTTTGAGTTTTTTGTTTACGGGCAAGGGTGACAATGTCTATGCTTCAATTTTCAGAATCGGCAAGGGTTTGCTTCTCTGCTTCAATATTCAGCGTGGTTAATTCATGATTTTGGTACTTTTAAGAGAAGAAATCATGATATTGCCCATGTCCTTAAGGTACCAAGGGCTGCCCATATCGTGGCAAAAAGAGCCCTCTTGTCGTTGGATCCTCCGACGCTTCTTCCTTATTTATCTTTTGTAATTTGACCTGTAAAGGTTTTGTACTTATATTTCGTATCTTGTTGTTTCCCATCTTGTGGGATACCTTTGGCAAAAAAAAAAAAAAAACTATCTAACTAAAGTTGGTAGAAATTGTAAGTTGTCATAAGTTGTGGAGCATCTAGATTTCCAATACACCAATACAAAAAAAATTCGGTCCAAAACAAGCTTTGAAAGTCATGAATAAAAAACAAACTATACAATCATGAGTACCCCGGTCCAAAACAAGCTTTGAAAGTCATGAATAAAAAACAAACTATACAATCATGAGTACCCCAACTGGGCTACCAGAAGTCGAA
Organism: Linum tenue; assembly: GCA_946122785.1. Classification (NCBI taxonomy): domain Eukaryota; kingdom Viridiplantae; phylum Streptophyta; class Magnoliopsida; order Malpighiales; family Linaceae; genus Linum; species Linum tenue. Next base: position 88,713,219 of record CAMGYJ010000008.1, on the reverse strand, counting down.
CATTATGGGCTAGGAAGCATACATACCACCATAGGCAATTTTACGGTTAGCTTGGACTTTCATTCTATCTATGACCAAGCTAGGCATGCTAACAATAATGGGGATCCTCTGTCAAGCTCGTTAAAAGATAAATGGCAGTGTCTATGGAGCCCTTCATTACCTCCAAATATTAAGTTCTTCCTATGGAGAAGCTAATAGCACCTTGGCTAGAAGGAAGAACCTCCACTCTAGGCATTACTCACCTTCTATGGAATGCCCAATATGTAAATTGTAATTGTAAGGTTTGGGTAAACCGTGTGTATTATCATTATAACAAGGGGCATTTATACCCAAGGAATAAAAGTACAGAATACTACAAGGACAAGGAAACTATTAACTTATAGTACAAGAAAAACATCATGTATCCCTAATACGCCCCCACAAGATAGAGGCGGCGTCAGCGAGCCCAATCTTGGACCGAAGAAGAAAAAAACGCGCACGCAGAAGCGGCTTAGTGAGAAGATCTACTAACTAGGACGAAGTGGGAAGATGACGAACCACAAGTTGACGAGACTAAAGCAGAGGTGCGATCGTTGGGATCACCAGCCCAATCAGAGTTAGTAAAAACACGAAGCGAAAGAGGCTGATGAGCACGACAAATACGCAGGCTGAGGGTACAGGTGCCAGCAACATTCCGAAGAAGCCTCTTAACGTACTGCCAATGCATGACGGTAGGAGCATGCATAAACTCAGATAGCCGATTAACAGCAAAGGCGACATCGGGTCGAGTAGTAACAAGGTACTAGAGAGCTCCAACAGCCTGGCGATGAGGAGTAGCGTCCGCTGGAGAGGAACCCTCAGCAAGACACAACCGAGCAGTCGAGGAGAGTGGCGTCGAGCTAGAATTAGCTTCATGCATCTGAAATCGCGTAAGGAGGTCAACAACGTACTTGTGCTGAGAAAAAAGATAGCCAGCCGACGTGGGAATGACCTCAATACCAAGAAAAAAATTCACATGACCAAGATGCTAAAGTGAGAAGTGCTCCACCAGCTGCTTGCGGAAAGAAGAGAGAAAGCCAGGGTTGTTTCCAGTCAGAAGAAGATCATCAACATACATTAGAAAATATGCTATGATCCCACCGCGACAATAAACAAACAAGGAAGCATCATAATTAGTCTTCACGAAGCCACACTGAACAAGAAACAAGCTCAACGCATCATACCACGTGCGCGGAGCCTTGCGAAGGCCATAGATCGCCTTACGGAGACGACAGACATGACGAGGATAACGAGGATCATGAAATCACGGTGGCTGAGACATATAAACCTCTTCCTGAAGCGGAACCTTGAAGGAACGCATTATGAACATCGAATTGAAAGATAGGCTAGGTGCGTGAGAGAGCAATAGTAAACACGATCCAGATTGTGACTAGCTTCAAGACAGGATTGTAGGTCTCATGAAAATCCACTCCCGGAAGTTGATGAACTCCCTTTGCCACTAGAAGAGCTTTAAACCGCTCAAGAGATCCGTGAGGAAAAAAATTGACACGATATACCCAGACAACCTATCACATTAAAGTGAGGTTGACGAGGGACTAAATCCTAAGTATAGTTCGCAAATAAGGCTTGATTCTCAGAATTCATTGCCTGTCGCCATTGAGGATATTTGAGAGCTTCCTTGACGGAAGTCGACTCGAGAGGTGGCAAAGAGGAATCCTGCAACACAATCACGTTAGTATATTTCGGATTGGGCTTTCGAGTATTGTTCTTACCACGAATAACCATATGATGTGGGGGCCGGACTGGCTGGGAAGTGGTGACGGCCTGCAAAGTGGAAGTGGGCAATGTAGCAGGAGGGATGACTTTAACCGGTGGAGTTGCAGTCGTGGTACCTGTCCCAGTTGAAGGGGGAAGCTGCTGAGTCGGTGAGGAAGGAGCTAGTGGTGACGGCGAGGAGAAAGGAATGACTGTAACGGGAGGAGTAAGATCAGCTAACCAAGATGAAAGGGAGACAGACGAGGTTGAACTCGAGGACGACGAAGGACTATCAGCGCCAGGAAAGATCATTTCAACAAAGGCCACATGACGTGATATGAAAAGACACTTAGCAGACAGTTCAAAGCAAAGATAGGCGCTTTGTTGATGTGAGTAACCAAGAAAAATACATGGCCAGGAACGAGACTCTAACTTGTGAGATGAGTAAGGACAAAGCCATGAATAGCAGAGGCAACCGAAAATTCGAAGTTTTGAATAATTAGGAGACTCATTAAAGAGGATAGTAAAAGGGACCTAACCAAGTAAAGAGGACGAGGGAAGACGGTTAATAAGGTACACAACAGTAGAAAAGGCATACGACCAATAAGAAAGAGGAAATTTAGCACGATGGAGCAAGGATAGACCAGTTTCCACAATATGCCTATGCTTACTTTTAGAGAGACCGTTGTGCTCAGGCGTATAAGGAGGAGTCGGAAGATGGGTAATGCCATGATCATATAAGACATGACGAAGTGTTTCGAACTCACCGCCCCCATCAGTATAGAGCCTACGAATAGTTGTGGAGAAATAGTTCTCAACAAATCGATTAAATGCAAGAAAGACAGAGAGCACGTCCGACTTACGACGAAGTGGATAGAACCATGTGTACCGAGTAAAGTGATCCACTAAAATGAGATAATATGAATAACCGTCAACCGAGGTAAAAGGAGAAGGACCCCATATATCCGAACATAACAAGTCTAAAGGGCGAGAACTAGTAAGAATAGACATACTAAACGGAAGTTTATGACTCTTCGAACAAAGACACGAATCACAAGGACATACATCCGACTTAAGACTAGGATGAGAGTGGACACGAATAAGACTGGACAAAGCTCGAGAGGATGGAAGGTCAAGATGACAGTGCCACAGTTCCGGAGTGTTGCGAGTGGTGAAGAGTGCAAGATGAACAGGACCAGGGCCACCATCAAGCTCATACGTATCACCGTTGCTCCTTCCGATCAGCAGCGCCGCCTCCATTCTTAGATCCTACACAACAAAAGAATGTGCAAAGAATTCCACAGAGACAGGGTTAGTACGACACAGCTTAGCAACAGACAATAAATGTTTACGAATAATAGGCACACACAATATATCACGAAGATTCAAACTACGAGTAGGAGTGGATATAGAAGAAGAGTCGATGTGTGTGATTGCCAAACCTGTACCGTTGCCGAGATACACCTCGTATGGACCATTATAGTCGAAATATAGAGCAAGATTACTGAGGTCAGGCGTCACATGGTGCTTAGCAGCGGAGTCCATTAGCCAAGGGTCCGCAACCGGCGTGGATGGACGAGGAGAGGCAGCAGCTTTCGTGGTGGTATTCGCTTGGGGATGCTTTTGTGGAAAAAGCTGATAGCACTTTCAAGCCGAATGGCCTGACTTCTCACAATACTGACAGGTAACGCGAGCAGGTCTGCGATCATCATCGCTGCGAGGAGACTCCCAATTACCAGCCGAAGAGAACGATGAAGGGGATGCAACACCACCCGAACCGCGAACAGCGCTTCCACCGCGACGACCACGCTATGTAGCAACGCAGTGGCAGGAGCATCAGGAGACTTAGTGGTGCGGATGTCAGCTTCAAGTGTCACCAACCAATCAAGGAGATCCTCGAGAGGAGGAATGGAATCACGCGCACGGATGGTGGCGGAAAATTCACAATAATCAGGGCCAAGTCCTCGCAGACAGAGGGTGACCAACTCGACATCAGAAAACGAAGCTCCAGTAAGCGCAAGCTCCGTACCGTAAGTGCGAAGCTGTTGGATGAACGAAACAACATAACGATCACCCTTGGTTTCGCTATACAAGCGATCACGGAGAGTCATAACACGAGATTGAGACGAGCCAGCATACAGGCGCTGGAGAGTCGTCCAAGCAATAGAGGAGGTCGCGGAGGAGCTGATGAAGGGAAGCACGCCTTCGGATACAGAGGCAAAGATGCAATTCAAGAGAAGTTGATCCTGACGGTACCAACGTAGATAGGCAGGGTTACGAACCGAAGCGCCACTGACCGTGATCATGGCAGTCGGGGCAGCAAGAGTGCCATCAAGGTAACCCGTGAGATCGAGCCCAGCAAGTAGGGACATTAGCTGGGCACGCCACGAAGGGGTATTCTGGGCGGTCAGCTTCAACGGGAGAGACGCAGTGGGATTGAACGTGACAAGGGCTGCTTCTCCAGAGGAACCACCAGAAGAAACCTCGTCAGATGAGGCCGACCTAACACCCGACATGGCGACGAGAGAACGAGCTTGAGACGCTGAACGTATGCGTCGAAAAAATTAGGGTTTCTTAGAGTTGGAAAGCCAGCTTTGATACCATGTAAGATTTGGATAAAACATGTGTATTATCATTATAACAAGGGGTAGTTATACCCAAGTAATACAAGTACAGACTACTACAAGGACAAGGAAACTATTAACTTATAGTACAACTAATACATCACGTATTACTAATAGTAATGACCCTGTGGAATCCATCAAACACTGCCTGCTCAAAAGCAATACATAAGTATATCATTAATGGGTTGACGGGGTCGTTTGGAAGTTGCGATAGTTTTGTTGAGATTGTCATTATGCATGTATTGTTTACAATGCATCATTTTTTTATTTTTTTAGCAGAAACAATACATGGATTGTTTCTGTGATGTGACAGAAACTATCACTCATTTTGAGTGATTGTTATATCTCAACTTTTCGTTGTGATTGTTGAGATAGTTGAGTTGAGATTGTTTTGTCTCAGCTTTTAGCTGATGCGACATACACAATCACACATACCAAACGTTGTATTCTACAATGCATCAAATTCGACAATACATGTATAATATTATACATGCATTCTCAACAATACATCTATTTAACAATCGCAACTTCCAAACGAACCCGTCGACATTCCAAATAAGAGGATTGTTACTACTGCTCACCCTACTTAGCTCACTCAACCCCCGGATCAAATACACCACCACCGCCAAATAATCTTCATTGTGATGGGGCGTTTGTTCACGACTCTCAAGATGCGGCAATATGGCGTATTCATCACCAATAGTCATTGTTAATTTGTGACGTGAGAGCTGACTTATTGCTCTGTAATTCAACATTGGAATATGAAGCGAAAGCATTATTAGAATTTAGAGGGGATTTTCTCTTGCTAAAAATAGCTATCGACCTAGCACTGTATTTTGGATTGCATCACTCTGGCAAAGGCAATTAAACAATCTTCACATAATTGGACATGGAGGGTAGCAGGATGGATTGGAATTATGGTGGACACTACCAAAAAGTTCCCAAGCGTCAAAGTGAGATTTGTCAAAGCGGACTGGGTCGCTCGTTCGTATGCCCAAAACCAACTCCCTCATAACTGGTTGACTATTCTTAATGTAATTGCACCCTTTCTATAATCGGCTAAATTGCAAGTTTGGTCACTTAAATTACTAGTAAAGTTCATGTTAGCTACTAGAATTAATTTATTCCATCCGTAATCACTTAAATTAGGTCAACGGTCCAAGTTTGGTCACTGGCCATTAGTCTTCGTTAACTTTTGCTTACGTGGCGGTTAACTCTCATAATTGACCATTAAATTAGTGACGTGGTAGTTAAAAAATTAAAATAATTTATTTACTTTTCACCTCATTATAAAAATTATTAAAAAATAAAAAACAGACATAATCAGCCACCAAAAAGAAAAAATTTGCGAATTGGACGGGCAACGCCGGCTCCTGAGAGTCATCGTCGGATCGCGGGCTGTCGAAGAAGGATTACTCTGGCAACAACGACGAGGCCAGTCCTGCATAATGTCTGCGAGGACGGAGCTGTAGTCGTCGGCGAGGAGGGCGAGGTAGTCGGTGACGTTACTCGTTAGCGTGTGGAGCCCGCCTTCCGCTGGAACCGGCGATTTGGAGGAATGGTCCTTGTCCTTGTGGATCGTCGATTCGAACTTGTTAGGAACGGAACAACAACAAGAACGAGGTTACCGAATCTAGAGCTGAGTCGCCGACTAGGTCGCTTTCTTTAAGACGTTCGCGGCACTGCCCTCGATGCGCATGACAGACTATCAACCGGTCGTCTCCAAGATAAAACAGCTCCTCTCTGTACTCGCGCTTTTGTGCGAAAACTGGAGCTCTCTGAACACTCTCTCTATTGTATTTATGCTCCTTGTGGTGTGTTTAGAGTTGTGGTGTGTTTAGAGGGGCTGGGGAGGCAGCTATTTATAGGAGCCGAACCCCTAGGAATATACCCTCTAGCTTGGGGAATAAGTCAGATTAATTAAGGAAGATAATTACTTCCTTAATTAAAAACGGTCGGTTAAGATAAATTCTGCGGGATTATCCGTCGAATATTCCTTTTTAATCGATTATCCTTAGAATATTCCTCAGAATAACCGATTAATAATTAATTATTAGATAATTAATTTCGTTCGGAATTTCTCCAAAAAATATATAGTCTCAAGTGAACCAACCAACCGATCGGTCGGCTCGCGCGCGCGTGTGTGGTGGTCCGTTAGGTCCTCCCTCTCCCACAAAAGTGGGTCAACCCAAGAGGTATGCGCGTAGGAGAGAGGCTCCTATCTTTATACACATTTCACCAAGTAAGACTACCAATGTGGTAGTTTTTCCACTTGAGTCTCTATAGCTTTCAAAGCTATTCATTCATTTCCAAGAATCCCCCACTTGAATAGTTTTGAAACTATCTCTGAGCATCAACAATTCCATAAGATCGTGCATAAGCTAAGGTATCGCGAAGATTTGAACCTTAGCGTAGTGGTTACACTTCCGATTTCATAAGGGAGACTCGTAGTCTTGAACCCTATCTCAGACAGTGTAGCACACCAGATCTTTTCATTGAGTTGTGTTCTCTTCTTAGCCCTTGCGTTTATGGCCATGCACGTTATCCTAGTTTAGTGAATGCTCTAGAAACTTTGTGCCTCCAAAGTTCCATCGGGAGCGGCCCCACTCCCACATTCACATAGGTGAGTCCATCAAGAGTACCCCCAAAGTAAAGTACTCCACCCCACATAGGGTATAGATCTCATTAAGAGTTATTAACTCAGCCTCCATTGCTTTGGGATTCATGCTTCACTATGCCTGAACTTTTTGCATACTACTCATGACTTGTTATTACCCATTGAACCCATTTCTTGGGATCTCCAGTCTATTGGGTCGGGTTACCATCACTTGTAGTCCGTGGTTCGGTAGGCATAAGTCCCATACCCTTGGCGGTATTCTGGACTTTATCTCTAGGTAATCCTTTCGTCAAAGGATCAGCTAGATTCTGTTCGGATCTTATATGATCCATGCTCAATGCTCCTATCGTTAGGAGTTCTCTTACAGTACTGTGCTTACGACGAATCTGTCGTTTCTTTCCGTTATAGAACCGGTTCTCAACTTTAGCGATAGCTGCGGTACTATCACAATGGATCAATACCGGAGGAACCAGCCTTTCCCATAGAGGAATCTCTGACAACAATCATCTCAACCAACTTGCTTCTTCACTAGCCGTTGCTAGTGCTATCATCTCTGATTCCATAGTTGATTGGGCTAGGATTGTTTGTTTCTTTGACTTCCAAGACACAGCGCCACCAGCAATGTTAAAAACATACCCGATGGTTGCCTTGAAGTCATCTGATAGGGTATTCCAATCCGCATCACTGTACCCTTCTAGTACAGCAGGAAACCTTTTATAGTGTATACCAAGGTTTGTTGTTCTCTTGAGGTATCTCATGACCCTCTCTATAGCATTCCAATGCTCTCTACTAGGACAGATGTTAAACCTGCCAAGCAATCCCACGACATATGCAATGTCTGGTCTAGTGTAATCCGCATCATAACGGAGACTGCCAATGATGCTAGCATATTCTAATTTTCTTACACTGTCTCCAGTGTTCTTAAATAGCTTTACACTAGCATCATACGGAGTACACGCAGGTTTACAGGCGAAATAGTTATATTTCTTCAAGATCTTCTCTATGTAGCTAGATTGATCTAGAGAATAACCATTTGATGTTCTAGTTATCTGGATTCCAAGCATAAACTTTGCTTCTCCCAGTCCCAGATCTTTCACCTCAAAGCTCTCTTTCAACATGGCTTTTGCTTCATTGACCACGTGAATATTTGTACCATATATTAACATGTCATCTACATACAAACATATGATAGTATAAGTGTTATTCTCTCACTTGCAGTAAATACAGTTGTCACTTTCATTCACCTTAAAGCCATGTGAGAGAACGAGAGTGTCAAACTTCTCATGCCACTGACTCACTCCTACTGTCACTCTAGAAAATGGCCAAGTGTAACCACTTCCTAAAGCGTAGTATAGCGGGTTTGGGTTTTAATGTCAACCCGGGTCCTAGATGTGATGACTACTCAGTGAATTCGTATTATCTAGCAATGAAACTTCAGTGAAGATCTAAACTAACAAGCAAGCAAAGCAACTAAACGGTTGTTTTCAGGTTAAAGAGGTCACCCGGATATGGTTCCCCCTAGACTGCAGTTAAGCCGGATTGTAATTACCAAGTTCAATTTCTATGATAGTTATACTGCGGAAGGTTCTCAAACAGTCTGAAGTCTCGACTAAAGGTCTTCAGACCCTCTCAATCTGAGTGTCTAGCGGGCGACTAACCTCCACCGGAGTAAACAGATTGAGGCCCTAACGAACCAAACCTCCACTACCGAATGGAATTCGGTACAGAATAGCGAATTGGCTCCTCGACTAAAGTCACCAATTCGCTACCTTCAATTAAGGATGCTCTATCAACCTAGGCAGATATTCTCATTCTAGGTTAAAGCAGAAACAACAAGAATTTGATCAGGATTCATGCCATTCAATCATTCAAACCTCAATCGAATATAATCAAATCATAGAAACAATACTTGGGTTCATACAATCAATCCTAACATACAGATCTAGGGTTTCCCACACCCAGATGAATGGGAGAACTACTCCATGGAGAAAGAAGCAAAAGCAGATTCAGACACGGAAATCATACTGTGAAGGATGGATTTCTGCTCCTGGACGTTGTTCGTCACTCCTCCGTGCTCAAGCCAAGCTCCAATGGTGATGAAGATCAAGCTAGGGCACTTAGAGACTCTTGTTCGTCGCTTTCTCTCTCTAGGAATCGCTCTGTCTCTCTAAAACTCGAATCCCCCCTCTTTTGGCTGAAAATCTGCCTAAAAGGGCATCAGTGGACAAAGCACGGTCGAGGGCACGGCCGTGCTTTGCCTCAGCCCGCCCGTGCTTTGGCTAGGGTTAATTACACGGCCACAGAACACGGCCGTGTTCTGAAGGCCTCCTGCCCGTGTTTTTACTGCCGAACCTGTTCCCCTATATTCAATGCTTCGTTTCTCCCTCGTCCGGACTCCGAATCAGTCGCCGTTTGATCCCAGACGCTCGTAGTCTCGTCCTATTTCTTTTCATGACAAGCTTGCACGATTCTTTGTCCATAAAGTGAGGTATAAATCCATTCTTCTTCAGGTCATGCCAGAGTTTCTTCTCCCGAATCGCCAATTGATCTCTGATTGACTTGAAACTTGCGCCTATGCTTCACTTTATGTGCTAGGACCTGAAATGTAACAAAGGAACACAACCTAGCGTAAAATAGGCCAAAGAAGCGATAATGCAAGCTTAAACGATCAAGAAACAAAGGGGAAAACATGTGCACATATCGAGTCATCAAATCCCCCCACACTTAACCGTTTGCTTGTCCCCAAGCAAACCAAGTCAGACACAAGGTAAGCTCAAAACAGGGCATGTCATATCGGCACAAAACACGTGGATTATACTGGCTTTCGATCATCAACACATGGCCACTCGAACGACAACCTAGACAACCACCACAGACGACATTCGAATGCAATAAAACCGAGCAAAGGAAGAGTTCTCTCCTGTTCACGAACCAACATAAACTTGACTCAATCACTTGTTCAAAACAGTCACTTCATGCACAAAGCTCAAGATATCAGAATTAAGACCGAGCAATCTAGGTCCTCACCAGGGTAAAGAGTATAGAGAAAATGAGAAAATGAATCACTCACTCTCGACCAGTGGGGTCAGGACAATTTGATGCGAAAAATCCGCATGCTTATTCACTCAATCCCTAACGTCTCTTCACCATGAATGCAGCCTCTAAATGCTAGAGTTCACATAAGGGGGTGTCACCACTAACTAATCCAGAGGTCTTAGACACGGGTTCAAATGACTGGCTAGGGTCTTGGACATGGGGAAAAGGCCTTTTAGGTGGTGGTAGTTATAGCACAAGGTTCCACATTTCCCAACCCGACAAAACCACAGTCAAGCCAACCAGTAACTTTCGTCCTGCTATTCTGCATTAATCAAATTCTTTAGGGCACAAGAGCGAAGGAGGTTATGAAAATGTTAGCATTCCCAAGCAATACTGCTAAGAAACACTACCTAATGGGCACTATCCACAATTTTGGTGGTGGCTCTCTTTTGCTTTCATTTTTTTTTCTTTTGTTTTTCTTTATTCATTCCTTAAGAGACCCACCACCTCTGCACATTTTTCAATTACACGCCCAACTTTTAAGCAATACCTCCAACCCTCACATTACATTTAGCAGAAACAGCAGAAAACACGTAAAAACCACTCTGTGGAACCTTCTAAAAGATGCAAAGGGTGATTTTTTCATTGTAGACCGAAAGAAAGGATAACACACGGCTCAAAGGGGCTGACTAGGGGATATGACACATCAGGACAGTCAGTTTGGTCGTGGGCTAATCCTATGCCTCCATCATCTTAGCTAGTGACAACGTGAATGCTATATTTCATGGAAGAGGGATCTATCGCACAAGAAAGAAACGAGCAGGCTCAAATCTCACATGGCTACCTTTATGCTCTATCTCACATTCTGATTCCCTGAACTAGATGCATAAATGACTGTCAAAAGCAAGTGATCAAATGCAAGTCGCAGTTGGTAAGCAAACAGTTGAAAACTGAACCCCTACACAACTCTACTACACATCTCAGTCATCGTAATAGGCTGTCTTAATCACACTCAAGTTGTAATGCATCGAGTCAAAAGCCATTCAAATCTTTAATCACATCCACAGTGCCAATACAATCAATTATCAAGAAAACTGCAGTGGTTGGAGCCCTCAAATCTCGAGATTTGGACAGTGGACTAGGCTCCAAGCACCCATACACACGTTCCAATTAATACAACAAACCCCCCCCCCCCCCCCACACACACACACACTTAAATGCGACAATGTCCTCAATGGAGCAGAGGGAAGGGGAACGATGTTACCGTGAAATGAGATCAGGAACGGAGATGGAGAGGAAGACCGAACAATAGCAGGAGACTGGAAGGGGAACCAGTCCGAGGCACAGAGCTAAAGTCAACAAGAGACACACACTGGGTGATTGAAGAGCTCAAACACAATATGTTAGGTCCAATGGTCAGCCCAATAATACCTCATCCAAAACAAAAGAAAACAAACGAAAACCAAACCGGTTTACAATCCGACTCAAAACACAAGCAAGAAAGTCAAACCGTGGTGGGGTTGCCTCCCCACAAGCGCTTCTTTACCGTCTTTTAGCTGGACGCCCATGGTGGATACTCAGGGAGGTGCAGGAACAGGTGCCTCCAAGAGCTGATCCACGTCGCTCTTGAGGTACAGCTTCAGGTTGTGGCCATGCACCCGACGGGTGCAACCACCAGCATTGGTCAGCTCGACCTGGCCATCCGGCAAGATGCAGGCGAGTGATTACTCGGATGGCCAGGGTGGTCGTGGTGCAGGTGGTGGAACCATCTCATAGTGGTCTCCACCTTTCTTCCGTGTAGGCTTGGTAACCGGCTGCTTCGGCCGCCACTCCTCCTTGATCTTTTTGTTCGGAGATGAGGCTGGATGGAGTGGCGGCAAAGGGGTGAGAGGGGGATCCTGCAAAATGGGAGATGCAGACGGATACACGACAGGCTCGTGTACCGGGTCAGAAATAGCATGCACAGGTGTGACAGCAATCATAGCACAGTGATCGAAATTAGTCACAGAAAAAGTAGCCTGTTCATTCCCAGCACGCAGGATCAGTTTACCATCATGCACAACAATAAGTGCCTTGGCGGTGGCGAGAAATGGTCTCCCTATAATCAAAGGCACATCCACATCATCATTTATATCCAGAATAACAAAATCAACAGGATATGTGAATGCACCCACTTTAACAAGCAGATCCTCTATGATACCCCTAGGATGCACAACGGAACGGTCAGCTAGCTGAATGCTCATCCTAGTAGGTCTAAGTTCACCTAGGTCTAGCTTCTTGAACAATTTGTATGGCATGACATTAATGCTAGCGCCTAGGTCCGCCAAGGACTTTCCTATATGCATGCTGCCAATAGTAAGAGGGATAGTAAAACTCCCTGGGTCCTTGCGCTTTTCGGGCAGCTTGTTCTGCAGGACAGCAGAACATTCCTCGCTCAGCAGCACTGTCGAGAGATCCCCAAGTTTCTTCTTGTTGGTGAGGAGATCTTTCATGAACTTTGCGTACTTGGGCATCTTCGACAGTGCCTCCACAAATGGTACGCTGATGTTGAGCTGCTTCAACATTGCCATAAACTTGGCAAACTCAGTCTCCAGCTTGTCTTTGTGTAGGCGAGTGGGGAAGGGAAGCTGGGGTACGTGCTCCTTAACCACTGATTGTGGCTTGGGAGCAGGGGCTTCCTTCTCCACCCGCACTTCTGCATCATCGACTGGAAGTGCTGAAGCAGGTAGTGATTCCTCCTGCCTGGTCGGGGCAGGATCAGCCGATGTGAGCCTGCCACTCCTGGTGAAGATGACATCCAGCTGCTCGTGCGGCTCCCGTGGATTGGGGATGGTGCTGGCATGTAGAGTCCCCGGGGCCCGGGCAGTAAGTTGGCGCGCTAGGGCACCGACTTGGTGCCGTAAATCTTGCAGAATAGCACCCTGGTTCCTCTGTCCGACCTCCAGAGAGGCTATGCTCTGGTCCACCCTCATGAAATTCGCCTGGATGGTGGTCATGAATGCCGCCAAAATATTCTTCAGATCGGTTATCTGGTTATCGGGAGCTGGGGCTGCTGCTGGCTCGGCATACTGTCGCTGGGGCTGCTGAAATGGCTGCCCCTGCCTAGGCTGGTAGGGCTGCTGCTGTGGTGGTGGCCCCTGCCTAGCCTGGAAGGGCTGCCTCTGCTGAAAACCACCCGCTGGTGCTGGAAAACCGGGTGGTTTAGTGGTGTTGCTGCTCCAGGCGAAGTTGGGATGCTGGCGCCATCCTTCATTGTAGGTGTTGCTGTATGGGTCCAGGCGCCGAGCATTTGCGATGAAGTCCACCTGTTCTTGGGGAGTAGAGGACTCCCTCATAGCCTGACAGTCCTCCACCCGGTGATTCGGGCTCTCACACCACTGACACTGAGCTGCTGGAGGCGGAGCTGTACCTCGGCCCGGAAGGAGACTGTTGGGCTGCTTCAATGTCTGCACCAACTCAGCCACCTGCTGCTCTAACCCGGACCTGGCCTCCACAGCGTGCACACCACGGTCCCGGGAATGTCTGCCTCTGCTGCTCTGCCCCCAGGAATGATCGCGGGCAGCCAAGGTACTGATCATCTGGTTCAGTTCTGGTGGAGTCTTAGTGAGAATATCTCCTCCTGGGCATAGAGACTCGATCACCCTCTGGCTGTCTGGGGTGAGGGCACTGTAGAAGTTCCCCACTGTGAAAGCATCACTGAAGCCATGATGGGGACACTGCCAGAAATATCCCATGTACCGCTCCCATGCATCACGAAGTGACTCATCTGGCTCTTGGCGGAAGTGAGTGATCTCCCGCTGAATCTCTGTGTTCTTCGATGCCGGATAGTACCTGTGCACGAACTTATCTGCCAGATCGTCCCAAGAAGTGATGGACAATGGGGGCTGGGTCTCCAACCACCTCTTAGCATTCCCCGCCAGAGAATGGGGGAAGAGGTGAAGGCGGATTGCGTCATCCGGAACACCGTTCAGCTTGAACTCGTTTGTCAGCTGCAGAAAACGGGAAAGATGTGCCCGGGCCTCCTCATCCTTCAAGCCATGGAACTGGATAGAGGATGTAATGAGTTGAATCCAGCATGGCTTGATCTCGAAGTTGTTTTCTGGAATCGGCGGATAGAGGATGACCGGGCGGATGTCAGCAATCCGCGGAGTGTAGTAGTACTCCAAGGTGGGACCCGGTGGTGGTGGATGGTGATGGACCCCAGCTGCCTGGGGATTGGGGTCGTTCCCCAGGAACTGGTTCTCCGGAGGTGGGTTGTGATCGCCTTCCATCTCGTACTCGTCCTCGGACTAGCTGCTCAATTGGCCGTCTCTGCGCTCTTTCGTAGCCAGTCTAGCTCGTTGTTGTCTCCTAAGTTGGCGGCTGGTGCGTTCAATCTCTGGATCCAACGACAGTAAACCTCCCGAATGGCTACGGGTCATGCACTATCTGCACACAATCAAGCAATGCAAACCCGTGAAGGCACAAGTGGGAAAGAAGAAACACTCAATGCGAAAAATGAAAATGCTAAAGTAACAGAAATCACTTTTCTTCAACAACCTAGCCGTCCCCGGCAACGGCGCCAAAAACTTGACTCACTCCTACTGTCACTCTAGAAAATGGCCAAGTGTAACCACTTCCTAAAGCGTAGTATAGCGGGTTTGCGTTTTAATGTCAACCCGGGTCCTAGATGTGATGACTACTCAGTGAATTCGTATTATCTAGCAATGAAACTTTAGTGAAGATCTAAACTAACAAGCAAGCAAAGCAACTAAACGGTTGTTTTCAGGTTAAGAGAGGTCACCCGGATATGGTTACCCCTAGACTGCAGTTAAGCCGGATTGTAATTACCAAGTTCAATTTCTATGATAGTTATACTGCGGAAGGTTCTCAAACAGTCTGAAGTCTCGACTAAAGGTCTTCAGACCCTCTCAATCTGAGTCTCTAGCGGGCGACTAACCTCCACCGGAGTAAACAGATTGAGGCCCTAACGAACCAAACCTCCACTACCGAATGGAATTCGGTACAGAATAGCGAATTGGCTCCTCGACTAAAGTCACCAATTCGCTACCTTCAATTAAGGATGCTCTATCAACCTAGGCAGATATTCTCATTCTAGGTTAAAGCAGAAACAACAAGAATTTGATCAGGATTCATGCCATTCAATCATTCAAACCTCAATCAAATATAATCAAATCATAGAAACAGTACTTGGGTTCATACAATCAATCCTAACATACAGATCTAGGGTTTCCCACACCCAGATGAATGGGAGAACTACTCCATGGAGAAAGAAGCAAAAGCAGATTCAGACGCGGAAATCATACTGTGAAGGATGGATTTCTGCTCCTGGACGTTGTTCGGCACTCCTCCTTGCTCAAGCCAAGATCCAATGGTGATGAAGATCAAGCTAGGGCACTTGGAGACTCTTGTTTGTCGCTTTCTCTCTCTAGGAATCGCTCTGTCTCTCTAAAACTCGAATCCCTCCTCTTTTGGCTGAAAATCTGCCTAAAAGGGCATCAGTGGCCAAAGCACGGTCGAGGGCACGGCCGTGCTTTGCCTCAGCCCGCCCGTTCTTTGGCTAGGGTTAATTACACGGCCACAGAACACGGCCGTGTTCTGAAGGCCTCCTGCCCGTGTTTTTACTACCGAACCTGTTCCCCTATATTCAATGCTTCGTTTCTCCCTCGTCCGGACTCCGAATCAGCCGCCGTTTGATCCCAGACGCTCGTAGTCTCGTCCTCTTTCTTTTTATGACAAGCTTGCACGATTATTTGTCCATAAAGTGAGGTAGAAATCCATTCTTCTTCAGGTCATGCCAGAGTTTCTTCTCCCGAATCGCCAATTGATCTCCGATTGACTTGAAACTTGCGCCAAATGCTTCACTTTATGTGCTAGGACCTAAAATGTAACAAAGGAACACAACCTAGCATAAAATAGGCCAAAGAAGCGATAATGCAAGCTTAAACGATCAAGAAACAAAGGGGAAAACATGTGCAAATATCGAGTCATCAAATCCCCCCAAACTTAACCGTTTGCTTGCCCCCAAGCAAACCAAGTCAGACACAAGGTAAGCTCAAAACAGGGCATGTCATATCGGCACAAAACATGTGGATTATACTGGCTTTCGATCATCAACACATGACCACTCGAACGACAACCTAGACAACCACCACAGACGACATTCGAATGCAATAAAACCGAGCAAAGGAAGAGTTCTCTCCTGTTCACCAACCAACATAAACTTGACTCAATCACTTGTTCAAAACAGTCACTTCATGCACAAAGCTCAAGATATCAGAATTAAGACCGAGCAATCTAGGTCCTCACCAGGGTAAAGAGTATAGAGAAAAGGAGAAAATGAATCACTCACTCTCGACCAGTGGGGTCAGGACAATTTTTTTTTTTTGACAAAAAAAAATGCGCATGCTTATTCACTCAATCCCTAACGTCTCTTCACCATGAATGCAGCCTCTAAATGCTAGAGTTCACATAAGGCGGTGTCACCACTAAATAATCCAGAGGTCTTAGACACGGGTTCAAATGACTGGCTAGGGTCTTGGACATGGGGAAAAGGCCTTTTAGGTGGTGGTAGTTATAGCACAAGGTTCCACATTTCCCAACCCGACAAAACCACAGTCAAGCCAACCAGTAACTTTCGTCCTGCTATTCTGCATTAATCAAATTCTTTAGGGCACAAGAGCGAAGGAGGTTATGAAAATGTTAGCATTCCCAAGCAAGACTGCTAAGAAACACTACCTAATGGGCACTATCCAGAATTTTGGTGGTGGCTCTCTTTTGCTTTCATTTTTTTTTTCTTTTGTTTTTCTTTATTCATTCCTTAAGAGACCCACCACCTCTGCACATTTTTCAATTACACGCCCAACTTTTAAGCAATACCTCCAACCCTCACATTACATTTAGCATAAACAGCAGAAAACACGTAAAAACCACTCTGTGGAACCTTCTAAAAGATGCAAAGGGTGATTTTTTCATTGTAGACCGAAAGAAAGGATAACACACGGCTCAAAGGGGCTGACTAGGGGATATGACACATCAGGACAGTCAGTTTGGTCGTGGGCTAATCCTATGCCTCCATCATCTTAGCTAGTGACAACGTGAATGCTACATTTCATGGAAGAGGGATCTATCGCACAAGAAAGAAACGAGCAGGCTCATCTAGTTCACAAATATCAGAATGAATCAGATCTAAGGGTTCTGATTCTCTACTCACAGATTTATGGGGCGTTTTCGTTATTTTAGCTTGGCTACAGAAATCACATTTATCAAATTCATTCATTGAGAGTTTAGGAATATGTCCTAGCTTGCTTAAATTCTTCACAATTCGTGTGTTCACATGACAAAGACGAGCATGCCAGACATTCAAATCACACACCATGTAAACTGAAGAATTCATCTTATTAATTTCGACATTCAACTTGAACATCCCATTACATGCAGAGTAAATTGCAAGGTTAGTCACTGAGATTATTAAAAACGTTCATGTTTGGTCACTAAAAATATTTAATTCCATTAATGGTCACTAAGATTACTTAAAAATTTCAAGATCAGTCACTCTTCGTCCAACTCTGTTAACTTTCGCTGATGTGGCAGTCAACTCTAAAAGTTGACCGTTAAATGTGTGACGTGGCAATTGAAAAATAAAAATATTTAATCTTTCATATATTCCACCTCATTATAACAATAAATTAAAATAATAAAACATATAAAGTAATTATAATTAATTTTTAATCCTCCCCTCGCCCCACTTGTTCGAAACTCCCAAACCATTCTCCGCTAAAAGAATAATAACAAACCCTTACGTCTTCTCCGCCGCCCACTGTCGCATCCAGTGTTTCTCTCCTATCTCGTTCTCGCTTGAAATATTATTTCGACGCCGTCCATAGCTCTGTTCTGTACAATACCGTGCACAGATTTTCCTTCCGCAGCAGCAAACGAAGACGAAGTACCCAACCGCCGCCCGCCGTCACTACTTCCAACCGCAGAGGACATTGACATCTCCCTCGGGGAAGAAACGGAGGGCCCACGCGATGAATTCGGGAGTCTCAGCCGACGAGACCAGGCGAGGGAGGAATGGGTGGGAGATTCGGGGAGGACCGAGAGTGGAATTGGGCCTTCTCCACGACCTTGAGTGCGTAGGGCCTGGTGGCGGAAGGGACGGAGGCTCGGCCATGGATGAGGAAGACCGTCCCCATGACGCCCTGTCCGAGGACCTTCAGGGCGACGAGTTTGTCCATTTTTATTTGGGAGGAGGAGTAGTGTTTGGCATCGCAGTCGAGCAGCGGCGCCGCGGCGGTGAGGGCGATTCCATTTTTTTGGTTGTGTTCATACTATGGAGAAAGAGGGAGCTGGGGGATATTTGGTGGCGGTTCCATCATCGTCGAGACAACCGCCTCACCAGCCTTGTCGCCGGACCGCCGAATCGTTAGGCCACCGTCGCGGTTGCACCACCAGGCCAGAACCATCCCACTGCCCCTTGTTGCAGATCGCCGCCACCAAAAAAATGCCTCACCAGCCCCGCTAGGCTTAGGTTTTAAATTTTATGTTTGTAATGATGATGATAATTAGGTGGAATCTATGAAAGATTAAATATTGATTTTTTTTATTTTTCAATTGCCACGTCACACATTTAACGGTCAACTTTGAGAGTTGACTGCCACATCAGCGAAAGTTAACGGAGTTGGATGGAGAGTGACTGAACTTGAAATGTTTAACTAATTTTAGTGACCACGAATGGAATTAAATAATCTTAGTGACCAAATTCATTCATTCATTGAGAGTTTAGGAATATGTCCTAGCTTGCTTAAATTCTTCACAATTCGTGTGTTCACATGACAAAGACGAGCATGCCAAACATTCAAATCACACACCATGTAAACTGAAGAATTCATCTTATTAATTTCGACATTCAACTTGAACATCCCATTACATGCATATCCCTTTCCCACAAAACTCTCATTCTTAGTAAGGGTATACAAGTCTGCCCCAATAGATTGATTAAACCCAGCCTTATTAAGATGATATCCCGAAACAAGATTCTTCCTTATCTCTGGAGTGTGCAACACATCCTTGAGCACCATCTTCTTCCCAGAGGTGAAGTTCAGCTCCACTTCACCAGAACCAGCAACCATAGTGGTGTGAGTAGTCCCCAACGACACTTTCTTGTCAGCAAGTGCTTGTGTATGTTTTAAACATAGCACGATTGTTGCATACATGCTTCGATGCACCTGTATCCAGCCACCATCCTTCTAAGTCACCGGTGAGGTTGACTTCAGCGATCATATCCGTGATCATGGGTATCAAATCCTCTTCTGTCAAGTTAACTCTGGCCGTAGCAGTAGGGTTTTGCTTGTTCCTGCACTTTTTTGCCATATGACCCGGTTTACCGCAGTTATAGCAGATAAACGGTGGGTCATTCTTAGAGGTTTGGGCCATGACCCTTTGGTTTCCTCGAGAGGTACCATTCTGGTGGGGGCGGACCTGCTGGTTCTTACTCTTAAACCCTTTCTTGTTAGGTTTAAGAGCTCTAGGGGTGGGTCGTTTAGCAGTGACGACCATCACCTCTTCTTTCATATCCTGCTTGCGGGACTCTTCCTCAATCCTTAGGCGAGTAATCAAGATTTCCAGTGAAAATTCTTTGGTTTTTTGTCTAAGCATATTCTTAAAATCTTTCCACGAAGGGGGCAGCTTATCAATAATGCAAGCAACTTGAAATTGATCGTCCAGAGGCATACCTTCAGCGACGATCTCATGAGCTATTTTCTGAAGTTCGTGGGACTGAACTTCGATAGACTTGTCATCCACCATCTGGTAGCGCAGGTAGCGGCTGGCAGCATACTTTTTAGCTCCAGCCTCCTCCGTGTCGTACTTCTTTTGGAACGCATCCAAGATCATCATTGCAGTGTTCTTACTGTCCGCATAGTAGTCGTAGAGATCGTCTGCCAGGCCGTTGAGGATGTAGTTCTTGCACAGGAAGTCATGCTCCCTTTCCTTAGCATAAGCATCCCTCTCCTCATCGATCGCTTCTTCCGGCAGCTCGACGGGCATGCTAGTGAGGCAGTGTGCCAACTACTTGGTCGTCAGGTAGAACTCCATCTTTTGTCTCCAGCGACTGAAGTTGACTCCAACGAAGCGAAATGGCTGATTGATATCGACAGCACCAGATTCGGCCATGTTGTTCTGTTCAGTCGACGTAGCAGCAACCGAATGTCTTAAAATTGTTAGGAACGGAACAACAACAAGAACGAGGTTACCGAATCTGGAGCTCAGTCGCGGACTAGGTCGCTTTCTTTAAGACGTTCGCGGCACTGCCCTCGATGCGCACGGCAGACTATCAACCGGTCGTCTCCAGGATAAAACAGCTCATCTCTGTACTCGCGGTTTTGTGCGAAAACAGGAGCTCTCTGAACACTCTCTCTATTGTGTTTATGCTCGTTGTGGTGTGTTTAGAGGGGCTGGGGAGGCTGCTATTTATAGGAGCCGAACCCCTAGGAATATACCCTCTAGCTTGGGGAATAAGTCGAATTAATTAAGGAAGATAATTACTTCTTAATTAAAATTTATCGGTTAAGATAAATCCTGCAGAATTATCCTTCGAATATTCATTTTTAATCGATTATCCTTAGAATATTCTTCAGAATAATCGATTAATAATTAATTATTAGATAATTAATTTCGTTCGGAATTTCTCCAAAAAATATAGTCTCAAGTGAACCAACCGATCGCCCGGACGGGCGGCGGGCGCGTGTGTGTGGTGGTCCGTTAGGTCCTCCCTCTCCCACAAAAGTGGATCACCCCAGTCCCCAAGGGGCATATGCCCTTAGGAGAGAGGTTCCTATCTTTATACACATTTCACCAAGTAAAATTACCAATGTGGTAGTTTTTCTACTTGAAACTCTATAGCTTTTAAAACTATTCATTCATTTCCAACAGAACTCGGCCAGCATGGCACGAGCCGACTCGCCGAGTCGGGAGAGCGAGTTGAGCGCCTGCGGTCGGACGGCTGAGGTTGAATCGGAGTTAAAAATCGACTCGATCTCGGTCCAGTTCTCGGATATGGTCGCGTACATGTCCAGCCTCCAGAAGATCCGATCCGGTGTTGGACTGTCCTTTTCTTGATTATGGCGAGCAGCAACTCGGGGAACCATAAGAGGAGGGCATCACCGTCTTTTGAGATCTCCGCGAAGCAGGACACCCTGACGAAATCGAACGCAGCGAAGATGTGGTCGCACAGGATCCGCTCCCCGTTCAATAGCGTCTGTACCGCGACCTTAACTGCCTCGAGCCAAGCCTTGACCCGCAACTCGACCAATTCCTAACTCATCCTGCTCAGCGAGCCGACCCGCTCCACTCCGAGTCAGTAGATCCCTTCATCGACGATCGATTTTCGAATCACTTTGTAAATTCCGACGCACTCCTTGGCGTAGCCCGCGGAGATCATGCACCCGGCGATGGATCTCAAATCATCCATCGCGAGCGAGGAGACCTGCTCCACCTCGGCGATGGCGTCTGCTGCTCCGTCGTAAGATATTTTGTCTCATGGTAGCATGCTCTAGTCCCCTTACGAAACTCTCGTTATTCGGTTAGCCATACACTGTACATGTTTCTAGCGATTCACATGGTATCATCAAATGATACAAGTTTTGGATAAGAATCTACAACGCACTAGAACGCCCTTGCTCAAATTATTAGGTTTGAAAAAAACAAACTCCGCCATCCAACATCCACATGTGAGTTTTAAACTCGATTAAAAAATGTGAACAAAAACTACAAGTTCCCAAGAGCCCCCGCAATTCGACAAGTCAAAAAACAGTGTTCGAAGCGTTTCAGCCGCAGAACTCAGAAGAGTAGACAGGACAAGCAAACCCTCGAGCCAAAACAAGTTTTATTTTTCTCAATATTTATTATGGTAGTGGGATTTTTTATGACGTTGGTCGGAGAAAGAATGGTGGTAGGAGTTAATTAATTAGTAAACTAATGAAAGCATGCCACGTTCCTGCCACACTCCGCCAAGTAATGAACCGTCGACACTTTCATTCCATTCCATTGAGCCAACCCAACCCAACCTGCCAAGCCACAAGGGCCGCCCATCCCCACTCCGCGTTTGTTTTCACAATCACACAATAACAGACAGCTGTGTGACTGTGAGAAAGAGAGAGACAGAGCTGTCCATCTGACCAAATCGCGTTTTGACCTTTGCGTTTCCATATTCCCTTCCTTTCCTTTGGCCTTCCGATGACTCGTCGTGCCGGCCCAAGTTTCACATGAATTTTATTTGCAGAAGAAGATAGTCAGTAACCAAGTACGAGATTAAGCTCTATCGTACCAAATTAATTCAGAACAACACACAAGCCACAACAAAATTATACAACCAAGTATATGATTAGATAGATGGATAATCCACAGTTTCCAATTCATCACCAATAACTCGCAACATATGCCTCAAGACTTTTGCAAGTCTTACAATCTCAGCAGCAGCAACACCAAACCATAATCATAATCAAACCCATTAATTAATTAATTATAAGAATAGAATCGAAACTATCTTTAACTTCTTCGTCATCATCATCAGGCGCTGGTTCTGTTTAGAAATCCTTGAGCAGCTTCCTGACCTGCTCAAGCGTCACAAACAGCACCACAGTGAAGGGCCCCTGCCTCGAAATCGTAGGGATGAATCCCTTGTAGAGAGCCATGGGTCCTTCCGCCCTCACCGTCTTAATCGCGCAATCCAAAGCCCCGCTGTACGGCGCCGCCTTCCCCGCCTCCACGCTCATGTTCATAACCCTCGTCTTTATCACATCCACCGGGTTCGACGCCACCGACGCCACGAACCCCGCCGCGAAGCTCGCCGTCACGTGGGTCCCCAGCCCGTCCCCCATCACGCCCTTCTCCAGAATCGACTCCTTTATCTGGTCGTACGACGCCAGCTGCGACGCCGTCACGATCATCGCCCGGTTCACCGTCAGCGACGACCCGCGCCACAGGCTTCCCACCCCTTCCTTCCTCGCCATCGACCCAATCGCGTCCACCACGCTCGTGTAGTTCCGCCTGGCAGCGGCGGGGAGCCTCCCGTCGGCCTGCATCCTCACCATCGCCACGTCGGCGGGGTTCCCCACGGCGGCGCCGATTCCGCCGGCGATGAGCCCGGCCGTGATTTTCCTTACCAGCGGCATGTTCCCCGTCTCCGGGTTGGTCCACTTGGTCTTCAGCACGTCGTAGAGGCCCATTCGGGTGGTGGAGTAGAGGGTCTGCCGGAGGACGGTGGCGGAGACGCCGGAGAACAGCGCTGCAGCTCCTTCCTGGCGGAGGATGTTCAACCCGACGACGACGGGACCCACGGACGTGCGTGGAGCGGCCGTCACGTGGATGGCGGAAATGGCACCGCCGTTGTTGAGAGCGAAGGCTGGGCGGAGGACAGGGTTGGGAGCAGCCAAGCTCTCGCCCTGCAGCTGCATTCGGACCTTGATTAGATCCAGCGGGTGGGTCGAGCAGCCGGCGATGATGGAAGCGATTCCGCCCTCAACGAATCCCTTGACGCCCATTGCTACAAAGAATTTGGTGAAAAAAAACCTAAATTGCTCTACAAAAAAATTGGTAGGGAGGGAGCAAAAATGGATCTAAGGGGAAAAAATTGGAAATCAGAGAAGCCAGTTGGGGCTGAGGTCGCTGGAGACGAGGAAATGGGAATGCAAGCTGAAAGCTATGGAGGAGGAGTGAGGCACGAAAGGTCTCTGAGACATGTGCCAATGGGGGGAATTTTTGTTGAACTGAGAGGCTTATAATATGGGGATGGTGGAAGAGAGTATATATAGCAGGAGGAAGGAAGGAAGCGGAAGAATGACGCGGTTCTATGGTGGAATCATGTGGGGCCGGGTCTGGGTCAAAATTTGCACCTTCATATTTCCAGCCGTTCCTTCCCTCCAAGAGTTTTGACTTTTGATTCGGTGCCCCCTACATATGTATGCGAGATTTTGGGATGAGTTGCCGGCTTACCGCTTCCTTAATTTATTTAATTTAATTATTTTTTTCTTACGGATTTTCTTAATGCAAAGATTTTCTTTAGTCTTACCTCTTACGGGAAATTAATTATGTTTCTATTTTGCGGGTGTTTATGCTGTCTCGTTGGCGACCAGTTGCAATTTAGGAGTCATTTGAAGGTTGAGATTTCGAACAATGTATTTAGCTAATTTATGTAATGTCAAGATTAAGTCGTTTTGTTGATTATATTTGTGATAGAATACATGTATTACCTTTAACTGAGCCCACCTACAATCACTCATTTTGTTGATTAAATTTGTGACAGAATACATGTATTACCTTTTTTCGAGCCCACCTACAATCACTCAAAATGAGTGATTGTCAATCTCTACCAAAAGGTGAGATTGTGCCCAAAAGATTGTCTACCCTCTACTTTTTTATTTGTAACAAAGCATAATCTAAATCTCCAAACAATATATTTTTAAAATTCATACATTTCACCAATACATCAAGGGGTTGTTTGGAGGTTGTGATTTGAGATGGTGTATTGAGCTAATTCATGTATTGATGAGATTTTGTCGTTTTTTTTACTTAAATTGAGTTAGAATTCATGTATTTACTTTTGAGGGACCCACCTTACAATACTTCAAAATGAAGGATTGGAAATCTCTCCATAAACCTAAGATTGTTAACAAATGATTTCTATCCAAGGTTACTTGTTCGCAATCTTGTACCATTAGGACAGCGCCGGAACTCCACATCTCGCAATCGGAAACTCGTCGACAACTGAAGCATAAGGGCTACTGCATCTGTTTCTGTCGGGAATCGAAGGAGGTCGGCGTCAAACGTAAAAGGTTTTGTTAGTTAAGTAACCTAAAGTCGAAACCCAGGGGAGCTCAAGAAATCCGGAACCACCAATCTAATCAATTGAAGAAATTACCTGTTTTGAATTCCATTTGGCGCAGCTGAAGAACTTCCGATTCGGATTACAGGGTGTATGGGTTGTTGTCGACTTCATTGCGAAGAGTTCATTTTGCCGCAGTAAGAATGGATGCTCTATGCTCGCCGTTGCTTTCTAGATTGTTCTTCGTTTCGCAAGGGTACGATATTTACCGCATCGCTTTTCCTTTTGGGTGAAAACAAAACTTCTTTTTGCCCAGCAAAGCATACGAAAGTTTTCTACCATAAAAAAAGCATACGCAAGTTGGAGGAGAAGGATTAAATAATGAAGGGTAACTGTGTCTTTAGAGCTTGAAAAAGTGTTTTGGTTTTTGTTTTACAAAAAATACAATCACAACTTCCAAACAAAGTATTTCTCAAATTCATACATTGATTCAATACATCTAATTCAAATACATTAATTGAAGAAATGCATCAATTTAGAGAATCGCAACATCCAAACAACCCCCAAATTACAATACACAAATTGATTAAATACTTCAATTTGGAGAATCCCAACCTCCAAACGATCGCTTAGTAAATTACATTGTAGCCTGTATGCTGTATCGTCTCTTTATCTTCTGTGTTTTGTTTCGTCTTCTACCTTTTTGGCTTGTTAATACAAAGTAAGAGCTGATATTATTGATTTGGTTTAGAACCGGCTTAAGTTGAGATAGAACCGGAACAAAATTAAATAAAAAATTAGGATCATAATTGGATCGAACATGTTTAGATTTGTGAATATAAGTGATATTAAATTATCCAACTATAAAAAATGTCATGTGTGTCCAATATGAAAATACTATTTGAACTTGTTTTTTTTAGTATTGACCATTAGTAATTAACAAAAAATTATATGTTAACTACGCGAATTAATTTTTATTTATTATTTCATCTAAAATGAATAAAATATAAAAAGAGGAAAATAGAAAAAATACTCAAAGCAAGACGTAATATTGCAGTATCTACGTAAGTATAAGGTTCAACTTTTCGCATTAGTAGACACAAGGGTGAATCCTACCAAGGTCTAAAAGGCTAGGAAGAAATTGCAAGAGTACCAGTTTGAGGATAATTATGTGAAAAGTGATCTAGGAAAGATCTGGATAGGATGGCAGATGGTTTTGTAGTTAGAATATTGGCAAGAGAGAAAGAATTATATATTATATTATTAGTTTGTGATGGTAATTTGAACCCGTCCCGCGGATATTACTCGATCTGATTAGCGATGGGACGGGTATTACTCGATCCGCAGTAATGTGGTGCGAGGCATGGGTATCTACTACCGATCCACCCTGTCCCGTTCCGTTTCGTTCTTCGCACATTCTACCTCAATTTCTTAAAATATCTATACATATTTCTCATATTTTGACTTTTCTTCAACTAGTTAGACCATCTCCAACAACTAACCTTAAAAGCCAAAAATTCTAAAATACTTCCTCCAATGGCAATTGGGAAAAGCTAAAAAGCCAAAAAAGCCAAAAATTTCAGCCAAAAACCCATTGGAAAAAGACAAAGAAAGCTAAATGTGGGTTGGGAGCTGGCCCCACACTTTTCCTCCTTTATAACCGTTGGAAATTGAAAAAGAAGAAGAAGAAAATCTATTTCAGTCACTCAAATAATTACCAACAGCTCTATTAGCCCCTAACACTTCTTTTTCACGGATTTCTCTATAAACATCATATATAACAATAAAAATTTTTTATGTCAAAATTAAAAAAAAATATCGAAACATTCGTATTAATTAATTATTTCTACCTATATACAAATAATCTATAAACTATCTAATTAAAGTGATGAAACCTACACTAAGCTAGATTATCACAAAATGAGAAGATTTGACATTCTAGCATTTTGACTTTGCTTGTTGGAGCAAAAACCACTTTTTGAGTGCCAAAATGCCAAATAATTTTGGCATTCTAGCATTTTGACATTTGGTTGTTGGAGATGGTCTTAGAGTCGATCTTTCAACTGGTTTTTTTTGTAGAAAAATGGGGCGCTAAAAAGGCGCCCCTGCCTGCTACTTAAATTAAACGAGATTGAGCAATGCTCAAGGTATCATACAAAATCCAAAACGATAAATCCGGATCATTGATCCTAAAATCATGGAAACCAATGCTAACACTGTGACCCCTATTGGCCAGGAAGTCCGCGGCCTTGTTGCATTCTCTGTAGGTATGGGAAATTTTAACTTCCCAATTTTGCTGAACTAGTCCCTTGAATTGTTGGACCAGGTTGAAATATCTATGCTCTGTCTGATTCGGGGAGGAGAGGATATTGATAGCAGTGGTAGAGTCCAATTGAAGGTGGACCTTGCGGTAACCTTTCCTCCAAGCCACCTGAAGGCCACGAATCGCCGCCTTGATCTCGGCTCTGGTGATAGTGCACACGCCAAGATTCTCTACAAAAGCTTCTACACAACGTCCTGTCCAGTCACGGATCAATCCTCCCGCTGCAGCAAGCGATCCCGGTTGCTTGACCGACCCGTCAGTGTTTATGCTCATCCACTCTTCCGGGGGCGGTTTCCATGCCAGATGCTAAGGTGCCTTCGCCTGGGGCTGTTCATGGGACGCCTTATTTCTCTGTTGAGCATTGCGGATTGTATTGGTCCAGCACCTGATCCGATGCGCCAGTATGTGGTCTTCCTAAGTCAAATTGTGGAAAGTCTTCTCGTTCTGTCTCTTCCAGAGGTACCAGCATGCCACTCCAAAGAGGAGTCCTTCCTGATCGCTCCCAAGGTGTGACTCTAGCCAAGCTGTAAAACCAATGCCACAAGTAAGCAGAGTGCCATTTATCCCCAACATGCGCCATACCTGTTGTGAGCTGGGGCAAACACGCAGGATGTGTTCAATTGTCTCCGCCCCATTGTTGCAAATGGTACATGCGTCGTTGTTCGTCAAATTCCTCCTCTTCCGTTCCGCATTCGTCATCAACCTGTCATGGAAGACAAGCCAGAGAAAATGCTTAATTCGGTTTGGTCCTGTCCATTTCCAAAGCTGCTTCCAATGGGGTTGAGGGGCTTCCTCATCCGTTCTGAGATCCATGTAGCCAATCCAATCGACAGCAGCATAGTAGGAGGAGTGAAGTTTAAATTTCCCGTCAGGTTCCATCCCCCATGCCGTGATATCTTCTCCCGAGCCTGCCACCGGTGGATACGTACCTGCAATTAAGGAAATAAAATGCTGAGTCAGATGAGGTTCAATTTCCCTCCATTTCCACTCACCTTCATTAGTGGCCATATCCGCCACAGTGGCGTGCCAATTTATGCCTTCCCCGTCGTTGATAACGTGATCCCGCAGGGTGAGACCTTCGGCCAGCCATGGGTCAGTCTAGAATTGGACATTACGGCCCTCACGGATATCCCACACAATCCGTTCCTTGATGATCGGCCAGTACTCCACGATCCCTTTCAAGAGTCTTGAAAAATTGCTCTTCTTCATAACCAGGTCGCCTGCAGCATTAAGTTTAAAATATTTTCCTTGCATCACCCTAATCCACAAGTCATCGGATTTGTTCATGAAAGCCCAGCCAAGTTTCATAAGATAGGCGAGGTTCAGCGCCCTAGCTGATCTTAACCCGAGACCTCCTTCCTCCTTCGGTTTACAAATGGTTTCCCACTTCACCAAATGAGCCTTGTAATGACCTTCCTCTGCTCCCCAAACGAAAGCCCGTATTTTCCTGTCAATGGTATCACATACCAAAATAGGAAGGAGTTCCTGCCAACGAAATACTTCTAGCCTTCCAACCTGAAAGCCGCTGGTCAATCTTCTCCAAGATGTACTTGTACGTATCCTTGGTGGCCCTGCCATGAAGCACCGGAACACCCAAGTAGCGGCCGAGATTATTGGTGCGTTGCATTCCCAACGTGTCACTGATCCTTGTCTTAAGTTGCTCCCTTGTATTCTTGTAAAAATAGATACAAGACTTGTCCTTGTTGACTCGTTCTCCGGATGCCCCACAGAATCGATCTAGACAAGCCAAGATTTCTTCTCTCTGCTTCTGGTTGGCCTCCGCGAATAACACTAGGTCATCTACAAAAAAATAAGTGGGTGAGAGGCGGTCCATCCTTAGACAAGGTAATCGGTTTCCAAGCTTTCCTATTAATAGAATCCTTAATGCAATTGTTCAGTCTTTCAATGCAAAGAGTAAACAAGTATGGGGAGAGGGGATGTCCCTGACGAAGGCCCCTCGACGGTTGAAAGAGTTACGTGCAGCCGCCATTCCACAGCACCTGAAAACGTGTAGTAGTTACACAAGCCATAACGAGTTTGACAAAATCATTTGGAATTCCAGCCGCCAGGAGAGTCGACTCAAGGAACGTCCAATTAATCATGTCGTATGCTTTGGCGAGATCAATCTTCAGGATCATGCTTCCTTTAGCTCCTGTCCGGATTGACATTGTGTGCACTAACTCCTGCAGGATGATTATATTGTCGGTGATGTGCCTCTTAGGCACGAAACTAGTCTGGTTCTGATCTATAAGTTGCAGCATGAACCCTTTGAGCCTATTAGCTAGACATTTCGCCATAGCTTTATAGCTCACATTGCATAGACCAATCGGCCAAAACTGGGATATTTGCTTCGGGTTGTCCACCTTTGGCAGCAGCACTAGCAAAGTGTCGTTGCACAGTTTAATCCGGTCCGGGTTCCTGATACAAGCAAGCAAATGGTCATAGAAATCTGCCCCTACATTACTCCAACATTTTTTTATAAAGAGAGGCATGAAATCCATCCTTCCCTGGTGCTTTCAGCCCCCCCCCCCATTTCCTTGATTATTTTGAAGGTCTCCTCCTGGGATGGGGCCTTTGCTAGGTTGGCTGTCATTGCTTCAGTAAGTACATTGAAAGAAGCTGGAATTTGCTGCTGCCCTGAACAATCATCTGTGAATAAGTCCACATAAAAGTTCCGCGCCATGGTCTTTAGCTCATCCGGATCTTCTATCCATACCCCATCTGCTGCTTGCAACTTGGTGATTCTATTTTTTCGCCGTCTAGTGAGGGCGGCAGTATGGAAGTAGCGAGTGTTCTTATCGCCGTTTAAAATTTGGTTATTCCTAGCTTTTTGGAGCCACAAGAGCTCTTCCTGCCACAAAGTCTGCTCCAGCTCTTCCCGGATTTTCCCTTCTCTACGCAGTGAGGCTTCCGATGCCGAGTTCTCGTTCTGGACTTCTAAGTGAGCAAGCTTTGCAGTCAACTTGGCCTTCCTAAAAAATATGTTGCCGAAAACCTCCTTATTCCAGCGCATAAGATGAACTTGAAGTTCCTGCAGGGACACAAGACAATCCCTTCCTCGATGCCACGAGGCTTCAACTGTAGATGGGAAGTCTTTATGAGCTAGCCATGGCACAAGGAAGCGGAAGGGTCTCACCTGTCTTGGCGGAACATGGTTGTTACTGCTTTGGATGAGGATGGGTCTGTGATCCGATCGAATTTTAGGCAGGTGCCTAGTCAAGGTGTCTGGAAATAACCGTAGCCACTCTTGGTTGCACAGAGCCCTGTCCAATCGTTGTGAGAGAGTCCCATTGCTCCAAGTAAATTTCGGCCCATTGAACCCAACATCAAGCAAGCCACAATCTTTAATGCACGCATTAAAGTTGGAGATCATGTGGGCATTGAATTTAGCTCCGCCGTTGCGCTCCGCCGGGCACGTGATGAAGTTGAAGTCACCCGCAAGAAGCCAAGGTTGAGTAATGCTTTGTTCGAGCCGACGGATTGCCGCCCAAAGCGGAGTACGATCGGGGTCTCTTGGCTTAGCATAAATTGCAGTCAGGATAACAGAGACATTGTTCGGTCCTGTACATTCGAAAATGAAGAAACTGTGAGTCACGATCTAACTCAGTTATTGAAAAAACATCTACCTTCCACAAGACCAAATCCCACCAGAAAAACCAACAGCATCCACACGAATGTGTTTGTCAAATCCCATAGTCCGAATCACATCTTCCGCATCCTTGCTGCTGATCCGCGACTCAACAATGAAGACGAGATTGGGTTTATGGGTAGCCACATACTCTTTAAAAGCTGATAAAAATTTAGGGTGTTTAGCCCTCCCGGCAGTTCCAGCAAAAGATATTAAACATGATAAAAAGGATTGGTTGAAGAGCACAAGAAACTCCCTGACACCAGCTAGGTCCCATGGGAATTAACCGTTCCATCCAGCTCTTGGGTCGCCGTAGTCGCCAACGTCGTCTCTTGTTCGTCGTCAGGAGTGGGTGGATTATCGGTCATCAGGTCGTCGGCCTCCTCGAAGCTCTTTTCCTTTCCTTCCACCAGAGGGTGTTGTTGAGATTGCAGGAAGAGCACCTCCGTCACATCCAGGGAAATGGAAGTTCTTTTCTTCTTTTGAAGAGCTTGTTTCCCATTCCTAATTGTAGAAAGCGATCCTTGCCCTTTCTTAGTCACCCGGAGATGCACAATCTTCTTTTTCGTCGGGTGAGAGTTCGCCCCCATCTGACTTTTGCTGTAATGTTTTCTAATTGAGACAATTTCCAGAGGAACACCTTTCGAATGCAGGGGAGACATAAGAGATTTGGGCGATGAGGATGCGGATTCCATGGCCTCGTGAGAATCTTGCTTTGGGCCATTGGTTTGTGTCATGATGGGCTTCGGTCCTAATTTACTATAAATCTGGTGA
This sequence comes from Linum tenue, assembly GCA_946122785.1. Taxonomy (NCBI): domain Eukaryota; kingdom Viridiplantae; phylum Streptophyta; class Magnoliopsida; order Malpighiales; family Linaceae; genus Linum; species Linum tenue. The sequence goes on along the minus strand of CAMGYJ010000008.1, from coordinate 88,681,662 downwards.
TCCATTTCCTGCCCCGAATTTTGGAACCCAGCACCTGGATGAGACTCACTAAGTTTGGGCCCGACAACCCGCCAGGCTTGGGTAGGGTTGGGCTTCTTAGCCTCGTTGGCCACAACACCGTTATCGACTAAAGCTTTACATTTATTGCTGATATTCTTACTCTTATTGCAATCGCCCTTCTGTTCTTCCTTTCCTCCCTTCGCCCTTGAATTAGCCACATTTCCTTTTTCATTTTTTTGATTCGTAGTTGATTTGGTTGCTACCTTTCCCAAATTACCTCTTTTGCCCGTTGCATTTGCTATCATGTTAGCTTGATTGGCAGAGACTTTCCTAGTTTGATGACGCGATTTCCGCACCACCTGCATCCAAGGGCCGTATCTCGCCGGTGGTTCACCGGGGTAGATTCCAGCAAGACCAACTGCAAATCGGATGTCGTCGACTGGTGTGCCGCTGTATGGTGGAGCTTGGGACAGGAGGTTTCCGAGTGCCCAATCCGGCCACACTCAAAACAGATTTCTGGAATGTTTTTGTACTCTACCTGTTGCCAAAATCCGTCCAGGCGGATCCGAGTCTTGAGTGGTTTTGTCATGTCGAGTTCTACCGCAATTCTCGCAAACTTGCCACGTTCAATGTGTTCATTGTGATAATCGAGTTTGACAGTCCTGCCCAACAGGTTTCCTATGGCGAAGAGCACTTCCCGGTGGTAGAAATGGATTGGTAGTTCGGGAAGCTGGACCCAGGCCACCACTGACCGGTGAGGTTTATCAGAGGTCCGAAAATCAGGGGACCACTGGTGGACAACTAGATAATGGTCTAGAATCACCTATGGTCCGCCGGTGAGAGCGTGGAGGTATTCATGCTCGTTGTTGAAATTGACCAAGAACGTGGCATTGTTCAGGTCCAGAATCTCCAGCGTACCACTGGGTTTCCACTTCCACCGAATCTGTGAACATAGGTATTGGTACGAGATTGATCGTCCCAGAAGCCGAACAACTAGTGTATGTTTCCAGGGGATACATAAACGTTCCTTGAGTTGTGCAGAGATCTTTAGCTCGGGTTCTCCCTAATAAGACCCCGCCTCCATGTCATGCGCGCCAATGGAAGTCCATTGTTGTGTGCTGGAAGGTGACTTCACTGGCGATCCCGCTAGCGCCGTTTTGTAGCTCAGAGGTGAGGAGCCCTGTGGCCCTGGTACGATCACGGTAGGAGGAGGTGACTGCAGGACAGAGGGATCCGGTGGACGTCCTGTTTGGGCCAGGTCCGCCGCCGGAGAGTTGCCAGGATTCAGAGGTATCGAGAGCATTTCATAGGATTGTTTTTTCAACTGGTTAGACTCAATTACCTATTCTATTATCACTATTTTTTATTCATCAAGTGTTTTCCCCTTCAATTTATCGGAAAAGTAAAATTTGCATTTTTTTTTCAAATAACATGAAAGAGTGGGTCGACCCCCCGCCCCGTACCCACGAGGGTTTTACCCGCCTTGATCCGAAGTAGCATGAGGCGGGGCATGGATATTGAGGTACTCGTCCCGCCCCGACCCATTGCCATAACTACTGTTTGTATAAGACTCGTGGATAGAAGTCATACACGAAAGTTAGTGGATCAAGAATCTACAAGATACATGAAGGAGATTCATGGGTCTACTTTGCTTCATTTTGAAAATGCTGGCTTCTGAGGGATTGGCGGAAGGCTATTATGGTCATTGACCTCTTCCATTTAAAAGTTCCGCTGCGTTTTAATTTGTGCAATCTATTTTTTACCCAAACCTTTCCAAAATTAATTTATTTTACCCAAACCTATAGAAATTCTATTTATGATCCAAACGTTAACTCATCGTCAACTTTTCTGTTAATATTGCTGACTCAACATCACAAATCTAAGTTGGCTTCTGACGTGGCGGTCAACATATCATTTTATATTTTAATTAAAAAAAAATAGAAAACCAAATTAATAAAGTGAGTCTCCGTCCACATCACCCTCCTCTCCTCCCTTCAGTTTCTTTTCCACCATCGCCATGCTCTCGCACAACAGAAATGTAGAAAAAACCCCAAATCAATTAGCTTCTGTTTTTTTACAATTTCTCGATGAAAATGTTGAATTGGGTAGTTTGGGTGAAGGGTGGGATGAAGACAAACTTGCAAGGAGATGTGGTTGTCTTTAGGGTTTATTTCGCTGATCTTGGGTATGCTTTCTGGGTCTTCAGACTGAAGCAAATGGATTCCGATTCCGTAACCAAACAACCTGCAGGAAGAACAGAGACCCAAAATCGAATCAGAACCCTCTGTTTTCCCTTCGTCGAAGTCTCATATTGGGGGAAAGGAGTTTTGCGTAACAGGCGCCGTCGAAGTCGAAGGAGCCAGGACGGCGAATGGGGAAGAAACCAAGAACGTGCTGGTAGAAATCGAGGGATCTCTCGACAATCGAAAGACGAGGGATATGTGATTCAGCGACTTGAGCTGCAGAGGCTTGTTCATTCTCATGCCCATTATAATTCTTCTCACTTTCCAATCTCGGAACTCTTAACCGAACAAGTTTGGTGAAAGAAGGGAATATTAGCAAGGGGGAATTGCAGAAGGGAAGTGGGGAAGGAAGAGGGGGATTGATGGCAGAGATGGTGTGGTTCCAGACCCAACAACCCTCTTCACGTTCGTCGACTGTTGGTGAGTATACTACTACTGACTGCTCTACTTCTCCCTATCTCTCTTCTTCTCTGCCGCTTTCGCCGTGACCCTGACGGACGCAACCCTCTCCTACTCCCCTCACACGCACCTTTTTGTCATTTTTCAAGTTACAGATATACATTTCGGACTTTCCTCCGCTCCGCGTGATCGAGCTTCGTCGCCACTAATGGAAGAAAGAATTGTGAAGGCGCGATTTGCGAGATTCTCCCTCTGCCCGATGAGGCTTTGAACGCCGGCGATGGAGGTAGAGACTCGATTATCTTTCTTTCATGTGATTCAATCGGCGGCGACGGAGGAAGATGCAGCGATTTTTGGGTTGAGATGGAGAATGGCAACTCGATCTGCAATCCAGAGCTCACAGGCCTGGAAATGGAGTGGAGTTGCAGGGTGAACGGTGGAGTACAGTGGGGAGAGAAGAGTTTATTTATTTAATGATTTTTTATTTTATTAATTTCTGATATGGACGCTGACGTGGACACTGAGGTGATCCGTTAGTAAAAAATTAACTGTAACAGAACGAATGCCCATACTATGAATTGATACAATACATTTGGATAATAGATAGATTTCTATAGGTTTGGGTAAAATAAAAGAATTTTGGAAAGATTTGTGTAAAAAATAGACATTGCCCTTTTAATTTTTTCAACCGCCCCCTTCACAGTTCACACCCCCACAAACAGGCTTTGGTGTTATTTGTGTGAAATGTTTTGGGCCCAACAAAGGCCTGGTCTGCTCCCCCAGTGACGGCCGAGATGTCTACCTGCAATTTATTCATCTCATTATTATTTGGAAGAGCCGAAGAGGGCTGTCGTTTTGCGTATCTTGCGGTTTGGGGTGTGCAATTGCAACGGTCCAGACCGGATCAAACTCATGAGAACTACGGTTCATTATTGGAAGACATCTTAGGACCAAGAACTTGACCATCATTGCATTCGGTCAATTTGGACTGGTTCGATCCGGTCCAAACTATGGTTTGGTACGGTGCGATGTGGTCTAGGACCGGACCATTGCACACACCCCTACTTGCAGTACATTGAACATCAGCTAATTGGGAACCGAACCTAACAAGAAGTTGCCGGGTGAAGGAGCCAAATACTAACATGATCAGTTAACCGAAGCAGTACAACTAATGTCAAAATGAGTGGTTAGATATTCAAAATACAAATATTTGAGGGGTTTGGAGGTGAAGATACTCAAGCCTGAAAGCTCCTCATCCATCATTTGTCTGTTAGGCAAAGATGTTTGTGAGTACTATTTTATTTGCCCTTTGCCAAAGATGGTTGTGAGTTAATTACATCACAGAACACATCCCTTCTTCTCTCTCATTCTAAGTTTGCAGTGAATCAATGGAAGAAGTGACGTAGGGACTAGGCAAAATCAACTCATTGCATTATCTGCCATAATTCGAACTGTACTCCTTCCATTATTTATCTTCGGGGATCTTAATTGTATCCTTGACAGTTCTGAAAAATCAGGAGGCAGATGCCCGGCTCTTTCTGCCCTGGACCAACTAAGAAATTTTTGCCTCCATTCAGGTCTGCAAGACTTAGGCTTTAATGGCCCTAACTTCACCTGGACAAACCGCAGATCGGCTTCGGATCATATTATGGCTAGACTGGACAGAGTTTTAGTCGACTCTTTGGCTTTAAACCTTTGGCCTCTCGCCAAGGTAACTCATCTATCAGACCTAGGTTCGGATCACCGAAAGATTATGTTACAACTTGCCCCGCCTCATAATTTGGGACAACATCGCTTCCACTTCGATAGCCGTTGGGCAAAAAATTCGGAAGCAAGACAAGCTTTTGCTGACAAATGGGGTAATCAAACCTCTGGTACAAGGCAATTCCAATTTTTCAATAACCTCAAGTCTTCGAGGCACGACCTTGTTGAATGGATGAAAAAGGGCACTTCTAACTCAGCTAGGAAAATAAAAGAACTTCGTCTAGCCATTGATACAGCCAGAAATGCTCCATCTGTTGACTGGGTGGCGATTAAGGGGCTTGAACAATCATTAGCATCTGCCTACCTACAAGAAGAGACTTATTGGAAACAAAAATCTAGAGTTACGTACCTTCACGAAGGGGAGTCTAATACTCATTTCTTTCATACCATCACAAACCAGAAGAGAAGGTTGAACACAATTCTTTCCCTCAAGGATGATAATGGCTTAGTTCATTTAGAGGAAGAAGCTAAAGCCAATGTGGCAGTTACATACTTTATGGGGCTATTCCTATCTAACCAACCTTTAGTTCATGATTTCATTTTGAGCTTGGGTCTCCAGAAGAAAGTGAATGACCATATTAATACTTGCCTTGCTGCAACAGTAACAAGAATAGAGATAAAAGATGCTACTTTCTCGATCGGGTCTTACCAATCCCCGGGGATAGATGGGTTCACTGGTATTTTCTTTCAAGCATTTTGGGATGTTGTTGGGGAATCCCTTTGTGATGCTGCCCTCTCCTTCTTTCATACGGGAAGATTGTTGCATAACTTTAATCATACGCTGATCACGCTTATACCCAAGACTCCAAATGCTGAAACCATGAAACAAATGAGGCCTATAGGACTCTGCCAAGTATTCTACAAGATCATTGCTAAAATTCTGGCAGATAGGTTGAGTTGCTTTCTCCCTCTCATCGTGGGCCCCAACCAAAATGGCTTCGTGAAAGATAGATCTATTACAGACAACATTCTAATCGGGCAAGAGGTGATGCAATTTCTCAAAACCAAAACTCAAGGCAAGGAAAAATGGATGGCTTTAAAGCTAGACATGGAAAAAGCTTATGACAGATTTGAATGGCCTCTCTTGTTTGAGTTACTTAAAGGGCTAGGATTCGGAGATAAATGGCTCAAATGGCTTAGATCATGTGTGACAACTGTATCATTCTCCATTGTCCTAAACGGGTCTTTCCATGGATACTTCCATCCTCAAAGAGGCTTACGCCAAGGGGACCCTCTCTCCCCCTCTTATTTGCTCTATACACAGAAGCTTTCTCATCACTTATAGAGAATTCCATTAGAAACTCTAGCCTTCACGGATTACGTATTCATAGAGAAGCTCCCATGATCTCCCACCTATTTTTTGCGGATGATTCCTACCTTTTCCTCCGTGCCTCCTCTACTGAATGTGCTCGTCTAATTGAAATACTTCATGAATATGAAGTGGTGAGTGGGCAACGGGTTAATCTCCATAAATCAGCCGTTACATTTAGTGCTAATGTCTTAGACTTGGAAGCTACTCATCTAGCTGGTTTACTTGGGGTGTCAGTAATTGGAGTTCATGATAGATATCTTGGACTTCAATCTCAGGTACATAGATCTAAAATCCAAACTTTTCGTTATATTGAAGACTCTTTAGCAAACCGAATACGCCATTGGAAATCAAAAAACATGTCTTTGGCTGCCAAAGAAGTAGTCATTAAAGCAGTTGGGACAGCAACTCCCATCTTTGCTATGTCCTGCTTTAGACTCACTTCTGATCTGTGTAGAAAGATGAACGGGCAGCTCTCCGCTTTTTGGTGGGCAGGCCAAGACAAAGAAAAAGGTATACATTGGTTATCATGGTCTGAATGTTGCTTCAGCAAATTTGAAGGAGGATTGGGATTTAGAGACTTTGATAGGTTCAATGTAGCAATGCTAGCCAAGCAAGCCTGGAGACTTATCTGTGAACCGGAGAGTATTCTTGCCAGATTGTATAAGGCAAGATACCATTCCACCGATCCTTTCCTTCAAGCCCGTCAGGGGCCCCGCTCCTCTTGGGCTTGGCAAGGTATCTTGCAAGGTAGAGATTTACTGATTAAAGGTCTTCGTTGGCAAGTAGGATCAGGATCTAGAATTAACACCTTACTCGACCCTTGGCTACCGTCAGACCCTCCTTCTAGCCCTAAGTTGCTAATTGGTTCCTCACTAGATCACCCAATGGTCTCTTTTCTTCTGGATTCTAATGCTATGGAGTGGAACCTAGACTTGCTTAAAACCTTATTTCCCCCTATCACGATCGATAAAATCTTATCCATCCCTCTCCCATCTTCCCCCCAAGAGGATAAATTGATTTGGCACTATGACAAGTCTGGCCATTATACAGTTAAATCGGGGTACCACCTCCTTTCGGATGGCTTAACTTCACCCAGGAACTCCCTGCCAGAATTTCAGAACACCAAGTTCTGGAAATTCATGTGGAATCTCCCAATACCTCCTAAACTTAAATTCTTTCTTTGGAGATTGGTTCGTGGATTCTTACCAGTTAAAGGAATCCTCCTTTATAAGAAAATTATTTCATCAAGTTTATGTCCCGTTTGCTGCGAGGTAAATGAAGACTTTAAGCACTGCTTCTTCGACTGTAGAATCACTAGAGAACTGTGGACATTATCTGACCTTGACCATATAAGAGATATGATGAGGGCAAGCCCTATGAATCTTGCGTGGAGAAACCTCTTTTTCACGCCCCATATCTCCAAGAATGATGTAGCTTTCATTGTCTTCTTATTTTGGAGAATATGGAAAGGCCGATGCAAGGCTACTTATGGACACGTTCTGATAGAACCTGGATTAGGGTTCTATCGAGAATTGAGGATTTAGGGATTTAGAACAGAATTAGGGATTTGAGAAAAGAAAGATAGAGAATCGGCCTAGGCCTTTAGAGGGATTGGGAACGAGAATTGAGAGGATTAGGAGAATAGGGTTTAGGAAGGCTTTTCTTAATATTCTTCTTGACTAATTATGAATGAAAGACCAATTACATATTTATAGCAAAAGACTAGAAAAACCTAATAGACTATCCTAATATGACTCAATGACTTTTACCATATCTAATAATATCCTAATTATAGTAATAATAATTATTATGATAAATCCCAAGAATTGGATTTCTATCATCCCCTCCCCCTTCAGACCAACCTTGTCCTCAAGGTTGACCGACTCGACCCTATTCACCGTACCTTCTCGTCCAATACGAGCATCGCTTATTTGCTTCTTGCGCTTCCTTCTCTTCCAATTATGTTCCACTACTCGAACGAATCCCACTCCAGCAACTACGACTCTCATTGCTTCTTCTCCAACCATGTGGCTTAGACCACATCCATGACCAATTGATCCTACTCCCTCCACCCACTCCACAATGTAAGAACAAGAGAATTGTTCTTGCTTGAGCTCATCATCTAAGCCCACGAATTTTCCTTCTCGCTCCTTCAAGCCCATAACATAATAAAGAGATTCAGCTAAACAGTCCAGTTGAAGCCCCATTAAAGCCTGTAGCTTCCTAAGATTCGGCCCATATTCCCACTCTTGCTTTGCCTCCTTCTCTCTCAGCGGCGGCCCGAGACTCGTCCCAAACGGAGCCCAATTCGTGTCAACCTGCAGCCCACCTTGCTGATCCAATCGGCCCACAGTAAACCCGCCGAGCTTCCCCGCCAAATCCAGCCTGTGGCCAAGATTGATGGCTTCAGCCCGGCCCTCCCCATCTACCATCTCCAGTTCGGCGGCCCAAGCACTTCGGCCCGAAACAAATGAATGTTGGATTGAGTGGGGCAAGAACCTAGGGTTATCGGCAAGAGGGTCGCCGCCTTCCTCTTTCCCAATCGCCGGCAGATCCATCTTCAATACCTTCCCGGCCGACTCAGTCGGCGGCTCTGATACCAATTGATAGAACCTGGATTAGGGTTCTATCGAGAATTGGGGATTTAGGGATTTAGAACAGAATTAGGGATTTGAGAAAAGAAAGATAGAGAATCGGCCTAGGCCTTTAGAGGGATTGGGAACGAGAATTGAGAGGATTAGGAGAATAGGGTTTAGGAAGGCTTTTCTTAATATTCTTCTTGACTAATTATGAATGAAAGACCAATTACATATTTATAGCAAAAGACTAGAAAAACCTAATAGACTATCCTAATATGACTCAATGACTTTTACCATATCTAATAATATCCTAATTATAGTAATAATAATTATTATGATAAATCCCAAGAATTGGATTTCTATCATCCCCTCCCCCTTCAGACCAACCTTGTCCTCAAGGTTGACCGACTCGACCCTATTCACCGTACCTTCTCGTCCAATACGAGCATCGCTTATTTGCTTCTTGCGCTTCCTTCTCTTCCAATTATGTTCCACTACTCGAACGAATCCCACTCCAGCAACTACGACTCTCATTGCTTCTTCTCCAACCATGTGGCTTAGACCACATCCATGACCAATTGATCCTACTCCCTCCACCCACTCCACAATGTAAGAACAAGAGAATTGTTCTTGCTTGAGCTCATCATCTAAGCCCACGAATTTTCCATCTCGCTCCTTCAAGCCCATAACATAATAAAGAGATTCAGCTAAACAGTCCAGTTGAAGCCCCATTAAAGCCTGTAGCTTCCTAAGATTCGGCCCATATTCCCACTCTTGCTTTGCCTCCTTCTCTCTCAGCGGCGGCCCGAGACTCGTCCCAAACGGAGCCCAATTCGTGTCAACCTGCAGCCCACCTTGCTGATCCAATCGGCCCACAGTAAACCCGCCGAGCTTCCCCGCCAAATCCAGCCTGTGGCCAAGATTGATGGCTTCAGCCCGGCCCTCCCCATCTACCATCTCCAGTTCGGCGGCCCAAGCACTTCGGCCCGAAACAAATGAATGTTGGATTGAGTGGGGCAAGAACCTAGGGTTATCGGCAAGAGGGTCGCCGCCTTCCTCTTTCCCAATCGCCGGCAGATCCATCTTCAATACCTTCCCGGCCGACTCAGTCGGCGGCTCTTCCAACGATATCGAGCAACCCACCAGGCAGCGACGAGCCCTGCTCAATTCCGGCCCTTTCTCCTCGTCGTTCCCGTACTCTGGCGCCACGCGAGGCGGCTCAACACCACCTCTTTCCTTCTCCATCCCCGCCAACCAGAAATCCGCCCAAAGGTTCGCCCTCCGCCAGCACGAAGGCCGGCCCGCTTCCTCCATCTTCTCCCCCGCCACCGCGCCGAACAGGGTCGTCCTCCCTCGCACGGCTGCTGTCCCTGCACGGTCCTCCGGCCCTGACGTCTCCATCGTCGGCGGTGCACCCGACGTTGCCCGCTCGATCGAGAAAAGAGACGCACCGCCTCCGTCTTCCTTCTCCATTTCCGACGGCCCACAGCTCATCCGACGGCGACGAGGCGAGCCCCGCTCCGTCATCGCCTTCGTCTTCTCGATCGACATCACCATCTTCCTCTCCTCGCCAGTTGTCGGTGCAACCAACGCCGCCAGCAGCCTTATGCCCGTTCCCGGCTCTGCCCGTCTAGCCGTCGGCGCCGCAACTGGAGCTGCCCGCGACGCCTCTTCTCCCATCGCAACCGGCGACCGGATTCCCCCGCTGGGTTCTCGGACATCACGAGAAGAGGAAAATTCGACGTCCTTCTCCTTCACCTCCTCCTTTGGCGCTAGCGTCCATGGCGGTGCGGCGGCAGCCCTGGTCGTCGGTGGGTTTGTCTCGGACGATGATATCACAGCAGCCGTCTCCAACCCGAGGTCGTTGCCTATCGTTGGCAGCAGGTCAGCTAGCTTTTCTGCCCGGTTCTCCCACCCTGCAACGAGAGCAGCAGTGGTGGCGATATGTGTCATCTGCAACGACACGAGCGCAGTTGGGATTATGGTAACGGCCGAGTTGGATCGCTGCGGTTTTGGCGATGGTTCATCTTTAGTGTTGAGTGGCGAGGCTGAGTCGAGTATTGTGGTGGGCGTCCGAGGTTGCTGCTCGTCTTCGATCTCAGCATCTGGTCCTTCATCTTCGATAGCAGGTTGGGTAAGTACGGCGGTGATTTTGGCTACCGGTGGTGGTGAAGCTGCATCGATGATGGTTGGTTGAGGAGCCAATGGAGGAGCTGCGCCGATTGAGCTGATTTCCACGGCGACAGGAGCAAACTCCACGATAGCAGGAGTGTCTTCAATGGAGGCTGAGGCTGATGCTGATGAATCCTTCGACGTCGACTCTGGCTGGTTGCGGGTCGCACGACGGCGGGCTGCATAGCGCTCGAGTTTGACTTGGAGTTCCTTCAGTTCTGCTATCATATAGTCATAGCGAGCTTCCCTCCTAGCTAAACTGGCTTGGAGAGCTTCAAACGTGTGATAGGGTTTCTGATAACAATTCCCTGGTGAGAGTTGTGATGAACTCAAATCCGTGACCATGGCTCTGATACCAATTGATAGAACCTGGATTAGGGTTCTATCGAGAATTGGGGATTTAGGGATTTAGAACAGAATTAGGGATTTGAGAAAAGAAAGATAGAGAATCGGCCTAGGCCTTTAGAGGGATTGGGAACGAGAATTGAGAGGATTAGGAGAATAGGGTTTAGGAAGGCTTTTCTTAATATTCTTCTTGACTAATTATGAATGAAAGACCAATTACATATTTATAGCAAAAGACTAGAAAAACCTAATAGACTATCCTAATATGACTCAATGACTTTTACCATATATAATAATATCCTAATTATAGTAATAATAATTATTATGATAAATCCCAAGAATTGGATTTCTATCACGTTCTATACAGGTCACATGTTTTATACAGGCAACTATTAGCGCAGGTGGAGGAATGGAGAATGGCAGAGGCGCAGAAGGTTGAGAGATCCGAAGAAGTCCGAAAGTCAATGCCCCACTCTTCCACAGGCCAAGGTCTTCATTCAAGGAGAACAGATGTTTCCCTCCCTAGTGAAGGTATCCTAGTGCGTTTTGACGGGGCAACAAAAACCCCTCATGGATGTGCAACTGGCTTCGTCGGCTTTTCAGGTGATGGAAATATCATATTTGCAGTTGGTAAATTCTATCAGGGTATCTCTGATGCCTATATATCAGAATTACTTGCTATTCGTGATTCTATGAAATGGTGTCTCACCCACAACTTCTTGACTGTTGTTTTTTGTGGGGACTCTCAATTGGTCATCAAGGATGTGTCATCAAAGAAGGCTTCGCATTCAAGATCGGGAGCTATATTAGAGGAAGTTCACTCTCTTCTTTCCTCCTTCCTATCTGTCTCGTGTCTTTTTGCTCCTCGGAGCTTCAACAGAGCTGCCCACCTCGTGGCAAAACAGGCTCTTTTATCGGGAGTCCGGTTGCATACGGACTACCGTTCTTTTCTAGTGTCTTTCTTGTAATTGTGTTGTCCGGCCATACCCTGGGGGCTTATCTTGGATAAAAAAAAAATGGAAGAAGTGAACTTAATATGTTTGATGTGCTCTTACTCATAAATAGCAGGTGCACATGGAAATATTCATACCTACGGTTTTCTTGCAAGTTCTATAGTTGTTGCCTCAACATTGCTGCCTTTCTTTTCCTTAACTAGCGAGTTCAAAGCACAAATTTCTCAACAGGAGCTTTGGCCAAGAAATGCATCCGCCTCACACAAAGACTACTCCTCCCATTGTATTAATAGTTCATTGAGACATCAGAGGTATCTACTCATGTATCACAACAAGGTGGCAGCGTAGGTGAACTTGCAAAGGTTGATGCTTCTAAATTATAATGGCATTGAAGATGAGAAGCAAAACCATGACGAGTCATCTGGTACAACTCCAAAGCCCAATATGAAGAGAAAGAAGCAAATGATCTCACATGATGATTATTAGAGAATTTCAATTGTCTAAAAGACTGTAGAAGGCTTTTATCTTGCAGGTGTTTCCCTGTTTATTTAGTACTACATTCCCTGGACGGCTTTGTTTGTTTTCCTAAACCAATAATCAAAACTACTATCATTGAACAACTGATGAACAAGCTCAGCGGCAGTTTGTTTAGCAAATTATATATCATTTGTTTTATTTTCGTTGTTGTTAATTAGTAGTGTCCTCATATTCTGTTCATCATAGTTATAGGTAGCCAGTTTTTTATGATTTGAAATTTTTTTCAAGCAATCCATTGACTCTGAGAGGCATAAAGTAGCACAAAACAAAGAGGAGAAAATATGAAGTACTTCAATAACAAACTCCCGGCCAAAAGGCGGGCTCTGTGCTACTGTTTTATTCAATGACAGAGGGATAACAAAGAAGATATACAGAATTTGAGCGGAATGTGAAGAGAATGTTTTCTAAAGGGAGAATTAGTTTACAAGAGGCTTCCGTAGTGAGAAAATCTAACCCCTTCTCTAGAGGAGTAAACATTGTTTTGAAAGAGTTTGTTGACTTGCAGGGGTTTGCTTTTTTACTCTTCGATGTGTTGCACTAGGGTTGTTCATTTTGTGGTGAAAAATCTCTCTGTCGACTATCAAGTTTGATTATGTACTATGTTATGTATGACTCTTTGGCTCCAACCTTTGTGGATGATACATAAACATAATTGACGGACCAACGTATAGTTCTATGAATTTAAGAAATATCATCTGCAGAGAATCAACCAATTAGCAATACAATGATGCTTGGCAATTTTATGTACATTTATACCCTCTATGATTTAGGGAAGATGAAAGTTATTTTTCACCAAAAGTGTGAATTACTATGATTAATTACAGTTTGAATGTTGACAATAAGGAAGAGAATATTGATGGTCTGGTTAGATAAGTTTTTTAATTAGGATTCAATTTCTTGGTATTATTTTAGTTTTAATCTCAACTTTACATCGATGAATCATTTAATATGTCAGAAAACTCTATAATGTAGGTTTATTTTATCCTTTCAGTAATTGAATTATTTGGATTCCTTTATCGTAGCTAATAAAAATATATATTCGGTTCGAATAATTTCCATTGATAAAATGTAGCCGTCCAACTGGCGGGCTCAAATCTAGTTGATGTAATGTATCTGACCAACGGGCGGGCCCAACTCTAGTAATAATAACGGAATGACCTAGGGAAAAATATTTGAAAAAAAACAATTTAAAAATTGTGGATTATCGTGTCTGTCCTCTTTCCACCATAAAAAAATGTTACCTCCGGAGATACCTAGGACAAAATAAAGGAATGGCCTTCCGCCGTTGCCGCGCGCAGCTAAAATTGTTTTTTATATTTATATGGTGGTGGAATGCTATAATATTTTTATTATGGTGGTGGGATTTTGATGACGTTGGTCGGAGCCGAGACGAGGAAAGAATGGCAGGACTAGAGGTGGCAATTGGATCGGATTCGTGGATTGGATTGGTGGATCCATGGATCAAATGGATTGGATTCAATGGATTGGTGGATTCATAGATTGGATCAAATGGATTGATGGATTGATCCATGAATCCAAATGACATCCAAGGCTTGGACCAAAATGTAAATTTTGAAAAGTTTAGGTACTAAAATGGCATAATGAAAAATTTTAGGTACCAAAATGTAATTTTTCAATGATTTTTTTCGTATAAAAATATAAAATTTAGGTACCAAAATGTAAAATATAAAAAATATAGGTACCAAATCGTAATTTGCCATTTGGATCCATGAATCCACCAATCCAATTGGATTTGGATCAAATGGATTGGATTTAAATGGATTGGATTAAGTGGATAATTTGGTGGATGGATTGGATTTGATTCATGGATTTGAATTCTAATTGCCACCTCTAGGCAGGACCTAATGAATTCGTAAAGCAGGCCACGTTCCGGCCACACTCCACCTTTGTGTTCACAGCTGTGGCCTGTGAACCTGTGACTGCGAGGAAGAGAAAAAGAGAGAGAGAGCGCTGCCCTCCTGGCTCCTGACCTGACCCCTTTTTCTCACCAAATCCGCGTTTTGGCCTTTCAAGTTCCCTTCCTTTCATTTGGCCGCAAGTCGATGGCCCAAGTTTCAGATGAATTTTACTTGCAGAGGAAGAGTCAGTCAGAGTATTGGAAGTTTGGAACCAATGTTTTATCATATTGGTTGCTCGCATTATGATTTGTAAATAGCAAATACTGAATTCTAAATAGTAACAATTTAAGCGGAGTGCAAAAATGATAGGACCACAATTTTAAAGCTCCATATAACCAAGTAAAAAACTTATCTCATACCAAATTACACTCTACAACTTAAATGGAATACAAAATATCTTACCACTAACTCCACCACACAAAATCTCTGCGAGGCATTTCCTCGAACACGTTCCCTATATACAATCAGACCCAAAACTCATCTCCACTGTCCGATCAAGGACAATTGCTGAAGCATTGAAACCGACGGGGGAAAGTATAAAACCAGCCAACCAGGCCGGACCTCAAGCTCTTGCAAGCGGGAATAAAGCTCCCGAGCTTCAGAGGATAATCCATTCTAGCTAAGCGTTCTGATAACTGAATTACACTGATAGCCCGCTACTCGAATAGCACGAAGAGATCGGATCCTCCAACTCCCAGAAAAGAGGACAGACTTCTCAAACTTTAATGTAATCAAACGCGAATGGATCTTTCGTAGCTTCTTCTGGATCTTGAAGGCTTGCCATACGATTAAACTCTATATGATAGATAAATAGATAGACAGATAACACCCAATTTCCAATTGATCTCAAATAATTCGCAACATGTACCTCCTGACTTTTACCACTCTTACAATCTCAGCAGCAACAACAAACCATTATCATAATCAAACCCATTAACTAATTAATTAAGAATATAAGCAAAACTATCTTTAACTTCTTCGTCATCATCGCCAGGCGCTGGTCCAAACAATTTTCTGTTTTAGAAATCCTTGAGCAGCTTCCTGACCTGCTCAAGCGTCACAAACAGCACCACAGTGAAAGGTCCCTGCCTCGAAATCGTAGGGATGAATCCCTTGTAGAGAGCCATGGGTCCTTCCGCCCTCACCGTCTTAATCGCGCAGTCCAAAGCCCCGCTGTACGGCGCCGCCTTCCCCGCCTCCACGCTCATGTTCATAACCCTCGTCTTTATCACATCCACCGGATTCGACGCCACCGACGCCACGAACCCGGCCGCAAAGCTCGCCGTCACGTGCGTTCCCAGCCCATCCCCCATCACGCCCTTCTCCAGAATCGACTCCTTTATCTGGTCGTACGACGCCAGCTGCGACGCCGTAACGATCATCGCCCGATTCACCGTCAGCGACGACCCGCGCCAGAGGCTGCCCACCCCTTCCTTCCTCGCCATCGACCCAATCGCGTCCACCACGCTCGTGTAGTTCCGCCGGGAAGCGGCGGGGAGCCTCCCGTCCGCCTGCATCCTCACCATCGCCACGTCGGCGGGGTTCCCCACGGCGGCGCCGATTCCGCCGGCGATGAGCCCGGCCGTGATTTTCCTGACCAGCGGCATGTTCCCCGTCTCCGGGTTGGTCCACTTTGTCTTCAGCACGTCGTAGAGGCCCATTCGGGTGGTGGAGTAGAGGGTCTGCCGGAGTACGGTGGCGGAGACGCCGGAGAACAGCGCCGCCGCTCCTTCCTGGCGGAGGATGTTCAACCCGACGGCGACGGGACCCACGGACGGGCGTGGAGCGGCAGTCACGTGGATGGCGGAAATGGCACCGCCGTTGTTGAAAGCGAAGGCTGGGCGGAGGACAGGGTTGGGAGCAGCCAAGCTCTCGCCCTGCAGCTGCATTCGGACCTTGATTAGATCCAGCGGGTGGGTCGAGCAGCCGGCGATGATGGAAGCAATTCCGCCCTCGACGAATCCCTTGACGCCCATTGCTATAAAGAATTTGGTGAAAAAAACCCTAAATTGCTCTAAAATAAAATTGGTAGGGAGGGAGCAAAATTGGATCTAAGGGGAGAAAATTGGGAATCAGAGAAGCCAGTTGGGGCTGAGGTCGCTGGAGACGAGGAAATGGGAATGCAAGCTGAAAGCTATGGAGGAGGAGTGAGGCACGAAAGGTCTCTGAGACATATGCTAATGGGGGAATTTTTGTTGAACTGAGATACTGTGATGGTGGTTATGGCGGAGTGGTGGAAGAGAATATATATAGTAGGCGAGAGGTAGGGGAAAAGGAAGGAATGGAGGAAGCGGAAGAGAGACGCGGTTCTTTGGTGGTGGTGGTGGAGGAATGTGGGTCCGGGTCGGGTCTAGGTCTGGGTCCGGGTCAAAATTTCCCCCTTCATATTTGCAGTCTTTTCTTTCCGAGTTCTGATTCGGTGCCCCCTAAAGTAAATGCGAGATTTTGGGAAGAGTCGCCGGCTGACCATTTCCTTAATTGAATTAAATTATTCTTGTTTAGGATTTTCTTCATGCAAAGAATTTTTTTAGTCTTCGGGAAATTAATTATGGTCCTGTTTTGTGGGGGTTGCGTTGTCTGGCTGGTTGGCGACTTCCCCAGATGTTGGCAGCTTAGTTCATTACGTTGTAGCTTGCAGGCTGTATCCTGTGTTTGGTGTAGTTTTTAACTTTGGGTTAATACTTCTTTTTTTTAGGGTTAATATCTTATTTTGAACGGAAATATATTCAAATAATTAATTTTGGTCAGTGGTTTTATAAATTATTATTCTGGCCTCAATTATAACTATATAAACTAGTTTGGTCGGACGCTTATTTTGACTGTAAATTTGGAGAAAAAATTTCAAAGTACACTTGTTCTTAAAAAAATTTTCAAAATACATAAGTTATAATTTTTTTTCCAAAAGTACACATGTTTCACATTCACCGTTTTTGACAAATGCAGTGAATACAATCACCGCGTTTGACAAACACGGTGAACATTTCACCGTTTTTGAAGAAAACGATGACGTTCACCGTCTTTAACTAAAGCGGTGAAGTGTTCTCCACGTTTAACAAAAACGGTGAAGACATCACCGTGTCAATTAAAAGCGGTGAATACGTCACCGTTTTAGGGCAAGGCGGGGAACATCTTCACCGCCCTAGGTTACGGCGGTGATTGTTTCCCACGTTTCCCACCCTTGGTAGGTGAAAATTAGGTCACAACCACCTAATATTCACTGTTTGAGACAAACGTGGTGATGTTGTTCACCGTTTGAGACAAAAGGCGGTGAATGCTGGCCGATTTTCCTTTAAATACCACTCCCACCAGCAATTGTAAAAACGTAATCCCTCTCCCTGTTCAAATTTCAGCAACCAAAACCGAGCAACATACACAGAACATGAATTTTCGGTATGATTTAATTTTCGTATTGTAGCCTAATGGTTGTTTTTAGTAGTTATATTGTTATGTTATGAATTACTTATCATAGCAAATATGGCCGATGTTATGAATTACTGGAATTAAGCAAATAGTTACTTATTGTAAATTGTAGATATGGGTAAATTCAAGAAGTTTCAGCTTATTATTCGGTGGAATGGAAGGGTGAAAAACTCTGACATATGGATTGATTATGAGGACGGTGTATCCACTATGCTGAAAATTGAGTCGCGATTCAATTTTCAAGAGCTCTGTGATATTTGTGCAGACAGGGTTTGTACGAGCAGACAGACGAGACTTGGTAAAATTAGTTACCGGTATCCAGACATGAGCGCTGGCGGGGTTGTGTACCAAGAAGTTGTCATAAACGATGATGACGCCGTTACGATGATGTTACAATTCCTAAGAGGTAACGGGATGCGGCTTGCAGAGGTGTATGTTGTGACCAAGGCGGTCGGGGAAACTCATTGTCACCAGTATTCTTATGATGATGGTTTTGCAGGAGGGTACGGATTGGGTGGTAGTTCGAGCAACTACGAAGGAGGTGGTTATACAGGAGGTTACAGAGAGGGTGGTAGTTCAAGCAACTACGGTGGAGGTAGTAGTGCAGGATGGGTGCCATCGGAAGAATACTCGCAACGGGATCAACCTGTCGATGGCGTTCAATGGCCTGCTTGGGGGGCTAGAGTGGGCTGATATCGAGAATACCATTCGATCAGGGCGTACTTCACATGAGCGAGAAGACGATGGTGGTGATGGTGGTCATGTTGATCCTTCTGGCCCGAGCTATCCATTCGACTCGAGCGACGATGATACTGAGGAAGATTTGAGATCAGTGAGTGAGGAGGAAGATACTAATGATAAGACGATGGTGGTGATGGTGGTCATATTGATCCTTCTGGCCCGAGCTATCCATTCGACTCGAGCGACGATGATATTGAGGAAGATTTGAGATCAGTGAGTAAGGAGGAAGATACTGATGATAACGACTACGAGGCGGCATTTCGTGAGGCCCTGACGTCATACTACACACAGGTTCCAACTCAATTTTACATAGTCAGAATGATGTCCCCGACTTTGTCCCTATGCCAGTGTATAATCTGACGGCCAATTTGGAGGTGGGTATGGCATTCTCATCGAAGGACGCTGTGCAGGATGCTTTTACCGAAGAGGCCTTGAGGCGCAATTTCGAGTGGGAGGTAAAATATTCTGACAGTAAAAAAACTACATGTCATATGCAAGAATGATGTAGAGGGTTGTACGTGGCAACTGCGGGCTGCAAATATGAAGAGAAAGGGTGCCTGGGTGATTCGAAAAGCTGAGACCAACCACACTTGCTCCTCGTCCATACGTTCCCAGGATCACAGGCAACTTAAAGCAAAGTAAGTTGGGAGAACTATTAAGCACCTTATCGAAGCACAACCAGATATCAAGGTCAAAACTATCATGGCCGAGGTGAATGATCGACATTCTTACACGATAAGGTACAAAAAAGCATGGCATGGAAAGCAGAAAGCCATGGCTGAGGTGTATGGTGATTGGGAGGATTCGTATGCTTTACTCCCTAGACTTATGGCCGCAATGGAGGAGTCCAACCCTGGAATTGTTTTCGTGCCAGTATACAACAATGTATACACCGACGATCAAGTTCGAGTACAGGAGAAGTTGATGTTTCACCGTCTTTTTTGGGCTTTCAAATCATGCATTGACGGGTTTGCGTTCTGCATACCAATTATTCAGGTATTTTAATAACTGTTTACTATTTGAAATGTTTGTATTCTTTTCTCCTAAGTAAATTTCATACTAATTATATCCTAATTTTTAATTAGGTTGATGGAACTTTCCTTACTGGGAAGTACAGAGGAACTCTTCTCATTGCCACTGGCGTTGATGGAAACAGGCGGATTTTCCCGCTTGCATTTGCATTAGTGGAAGGGGAGAACAACTTAAGTTGGACATGGTTCTTTGACCAACTACACGAACACGTGACACAGCGGGAGGGTATTACGATTATATCCGATCGACACACGGGGATTAGGAATGTCGTGGGTGGTACATTGAAAAAGATGTACTTAGTACGGTACATTGAAAAAGACTTACTTAAAAGTTAAAAATATAGACTAAAAACTTGCTAATGATTGCTTAGTGCGGTACATTGAAAAAGACTTACTTAAAAGTTGAAAATATAGACTAAAAAACGCGTTGTGGTTATTCATAAAAACAATTATTGTATTAGTCAGATATTTCTTTATTATCTATTAATGCATAATTTGAATATTACCAGCTTTAATTATATTTATGAAATGATTAATTAATTTCTTTTATATATTTATATTCTACAAAGAGGACATGGATAATTTTGAATTATGATTCCGCCACTGCTATCACCTACGTATAAATTTGTGTTAAATCGGATAGATACAAGAGAACTGAATTGGCTGGCAGAGATGGGTTGGATTTACGTGTAATTTTCTTCACCTCTAAATTGATTTGCTCCTTATCATGTATTTTCATGTTGGTCACAAGTTTGGGTTTCAAATCGACTAGATTTTTTTGATTTTTTGGTTGGAAGGGTATTTCAATTTCAACATTAGCAGACAAAGCTTGATAAAGAAATCATTGACAGACAAAAGAATAATAGGCAGAGAGAAAATATATTAGGGGAAATGGACAGCCATCTTTCGTAGAAGCCTCACGTTTGTTTCAATGCATGGTCCGAAACAGTGAATCGTTTGGTGCCGCACATGAAATGAGTGGTCGACGAGGGTCATATACTCAAAATATCATCCATCCGACATATGCTCGTCCAGATTTTGGGAATCATATCGTCAAAAATGTCTAACATTGGTGGTTTGGACTTGTGGATGTATTATTTTGATTCTCTAGTTTAATTCAAAATGTTGTATTATTTTGATAACTGGTATTTTAATTCGGAATGTGCAATTGAATTTAATTTTCTTGTTTATATATAAAATACTCACATAGTGTGGCATTTCACCACTTAAGTTGGGAGGAGAGAGTTAATTAAAATGTCTAGTGCCTCTGGTGGGAAGGTATCTCACGTTACTCATTATACATCATTTCAATTGGCACAACTCCATAATACCGTAACTCATTTTTGTTTGCCAACCAAGTTATTTCAATGGAATAAACTCATTATGAGTTATTTAGACCGAAAATCTCGTATAAATGGTGTATCCAAATCACCCAAAGAACACTTGGGCCGTTGCACTTTCATATTGTTGTCAATCTCTCTCTTCCAAACATATCGAGACGTCACCACCTCCGATCATTTCCACCGGCCACCATCACCAACCACCGTCATCGGCCGCTGCCGCCACCCACTAACACCCCATGCCACCAAAGACGACTCGAACCATCAGCGACAACATGATCGGCGACCAAAGATGGGTTGAACCATCAATGATGTCATTTTTGCCCATACCCGTGGGTATTTTACTACCAACCAATTGGTTTGGGTATGAAATCCAAATAGATGGTAAATGGGTAGAATTTGATGGTTTTGTATCCATAATTCCATACACATTTATTTAGGATGGGTTGGGTTGAGTTTTTAATTCATAGGTTTGGGTTTGTACTCATTCCATTTGTAGATTTAGTACCCTTTTTTCATGTAAGTCCTCAAAATATCAATGAAAAATTAAATTTTAGTACCTTGAATTTTTGTGTTACATTTTGATACCTAAACTTTTTAAGTTTTACAAATATGTCCAATTTTTGTATATGTAGTTAAAACACACACAAAAAAAATGAGTATCAATACCCACCCACACGCATTTTGATTATGGAAGCAAGATCCATACCCTACCCAAACTCATCTACGAATCCCCCAAACCCATATACACTTCACTCATACCCAACCCATAATAAATGGATCTATTTGGGTTTGCGTAAAATTACCCATGGGTGGGTAAGTGTCAGTCTGTCATCCCTAACCGCCGATATGCCTTTGACGCATCAGACCATCACTGGCGACATGTATTTTATGTGTCGCCGACGACGGCCAGACGCGTCAATGACACGGGGCTGACAATGGTTCGACATATTTTTGGTGCGTCGCTAAAAATTATAATTTATTTATTAATTAATATTATTGCTAAAAATAATTTTTTAAAAAATTAAAATTCAAAACATCAAATTAAAGTAATCGGTAAGCGTGTAATTCAAGTAGAAACATATTTATCACACATTTAAACAAATGGGAAACTATCAATTTTTATTCCAAGGAAAGGTTTAACGTTTGATTTGGGGAAACTATAAATATTAAAAGAACTTAAAGTTGTACACCATAACTGTGCTTCAATTTGAATTCATCTAAAAAAGGTAAGTTGTTGGTTGAATATGCAAAAAATCAGCCCTAAAACCAGTAGTTATTTTTGTTGGCAAATAAATTGTTAGGGGAAAAGGCCGAGAAAGGTGCATGAGAAGCACACGCCGCACTTAGGCGTCCCGCTCAATTACCGAAAGCCGCATCATCTTGATTGGATACGCGGGACTGTCAACCATGAATCCCACACAACGGGGACGCGTAACGGAATCCGTTGAGGGGATACTGGTGGCCCACGTATCTGCACTTGACTACCGGTCTTGTCACCTGGATTCACCCACCAAACCCAAAAATACTATAAATATCGCATTTACTACACTTGAAAGAGGATTTTTGGTTTCTCTCTCTAATTCTCTCTCTAAAATCCCCTATATATTCTCTCTGTTTGTAAGATCATCTTTGCCATTAATTTGGAGAGTATCAATTAGAAGATATATCACCCTTTCCTTATCAAATTAACGTCGAAGTCCCCGTAAATCATGTGCAAATCTCCTACTCCACAACCTTGTACAAACAATTGGCGCCCACCGTGGGGCAATTACTCAAGATTCGATGGGAAAGGAACAACTTACCACACCTGTGGTCCCTTCGGCAGAGGAAACAACCATCTCAATGCTACGATCAGTCATAGCCTATTCAACCTGTCCACGAGCTCTGACGCACTGAGACTTTTCCAAACCAGCGATAACCACGACGCTGTATTGATCGAAGAAGAAGAAGTGGAGCTGACCCCGAAGGAAATGTGCAAGCAAATGGAAAGGCAAAATAAGGCCATCGCCGACATGCAAGGGAAAATGGGTCAAGTAATCGCGCTCCTTAGCGCCCAGTCAAACGCCTCACTTTCTGATGCGAATCCTCTCGCCGACCGTCCGGCCGCACTAGCACTAGGAACAACACCCTAGGACACCCCCACCACTAGAGAAGGGCGGCAAGGTCACAAATACCTCGAGCAGCATCTGTCACCCGCCTACAGAGCTCTACACAAAACCATCCTCCACCAACCCCTCTACGCTACGATCATGGCGGAACAAATGACGGGAAAACCCCCAGCACTTCCAACTTACGACGGGACAACCGACCCGGAGGATCATGTCAGCGCCTTCTGCCTGCGAATGCAACTCCAGACGTGCTCCAACGCGGTTCTATGCCGCACCTTTCCATCCACCTTCGCGGGGATCTAGCTCGACTGGTACAACCGCCTGCTGAACGGGATCATTCAAACCTTCGAAGAGTTAATCCGCCTATTCACCACCAAATTCACATCCCAATAATGGAGACCGCTACATGCAGTAGCACTCGTTGATGTACGACAGAAGGAAAACGAAAGCCTAAGGACGTTCTACTCAAGGTGGTCACGTGTCGCCATGACGGTCCGCGACCTAACACCCGAAAATGTTGCATGCCATCTCATGAATTCAACGAACAACTCCGAGCTAAGGCGTTCGCTAGCCAAACGCCCCGTGTTGTCATCCCCGAAGTTGGAAGCTAAGGTGGAAAAGGCGATCACCTTAGAAGAAACGCTGGGGGCAGGTTCGATCCGTCAATTCGAGCCCAAGAGCGGGAGAGAAGAGCAACCAACGGGTCAACCGCCCCTCCCGTTGACCCATAATCACAGCGGATTCGGGAAACCACAAATGTTACCCGCCGCCAACCCCCAGAGAAAACATTCTCCAGAGCGAAAGAAAAATGAGAGGAATTTTACACCGCTGAACAACAAGGTGAGGAATATCTTCCACACAGTCAAGGAAAAGGGGTACCGCATAAACTAACCGACGCGATCACCGCAAGTACTGAGAATTCCAGCACGACACCGCCCACCTCACTGAACATTGCTACAGTCTCAAGTTCGAAATTGAAGCTCTCATAGCGCGGGGACATCTTTCAGAATATGTGCGGACAGAAAACCCCGCGCCGCCACAGAAACCACCCCCCCTCCAGCGGGATATAATGAAGAAACCGATGACTTAGTGATTAGGAAGGAAATTGGAGTGGTAACGGCAGAAGAAACCCGACCGCCCAAGAGAACAAAAAGAGAAAGCGGAATAGAGTGCGCGACAACAGTATCAAATTCGTCGTTACCACTATGCTTTGGCGATGATGAATACCCAGAGGGAGGGCCATATGAAGATCCGATGTTGGTCACCGCCCTAATCGTTGAATGCAAGATGCATCGGTTGCTCATCGACGGAGGTAGCGCGGCCGATATCCTGTTCAAACAAACCCTCAACCTGATGGATGTAGATCCGCAGATGATTCGTCAGGCGGAAGGAAATCTAGTTGGCTTTTCGGGATCACGAGTGTCAGTCTTAAGATCCATCATTCTCTTGGTGGTTCTAGAAGACCAGAACCCCCGCACAATGCGATCTTGGGGCGTCCGTTCCTCACAAAATTCAAGGTGCTACCGTCCACGTGCCTTCAGCTCATAAAATTCCCAACTACGAAGGGGACAAGCTTTAAGAAGGGGTGAGCACCGAGAGCTCACAACGTAGAAAAGAATAAACATTGTGGACACTCAAGTTGAAGAGGAACTGCGACCGTGTCCGGCAGATTCAGACATCAAAATACCATTGGACCCCGCCCAGCCGGACCAACAGATCCACCTGTCTACTCACGTCCCCAACGATATGATGCAGCCACTCATACAACTACTAGTGGATTACAAAGAACTGTTTGCTTGGAGCACGCAAGACATGCCAGGAGTCGAAAGGGGAACCGTGAAACGCCACCTGGCGGTGCCCAGAAACGATGAACCGATACAACAAGGTGCTACCGTCCACGTGCCTTCAGCTCATAAAATTCCCAACTACGAAGGGGACAAGCTTTAAGAAGGGGTGAGCACCGAGAGCTCACAACGTAGAAAAGAATAAACATTGTGGACACTCAAGTTGAAGAGGAACTGCGACCGTGTCCGGCATATTCAGACATCAAAATACCATTGGACCCCGCCCAGCCGGACCAACAGATCCACCTGTCTACTCACGTCCCCAACGATATGATGCAGCCACTCATACAACTACTAGTGGATTACAAAGAACTGTTTGCTTGGAGCACGCAAGACATGCCAGGAGTCGAAAGGGGAACCGCGAAACGCCACCTGGCGGTGCCCAGAAACGATGAACCGATACAACAAGGTCGGCGGACTTTCACGGGAGAAAAACTGAAGGCCATCAAGGAAGAGGTGGCGCGTTTGTTAGAAGCGGGCTTGATCAGACCCATACAATATCCTTGATGGCTTTCCAATGTGTTCTTTGTGAAGAAGGCGTCAGGGACGTGGCGCATGTGTGTCGACTACACGACGCTCAACAAAGTATGTCCGAGCAATCCGTATCCGCTCCCGCGGATTGATCAACTGGTAGATGCGATGCGACGTCCAACCACGAAATGATCCGTTCTTGGACATGTTCTCCGGGTATCACTAAATACCCATGAGCCTCGAAGATCAGGAGAAACCCGCCTTCATGACCCCATTTGGGAACTTCTGCTTTGTCGGGATGCCTTTTGAGCTGAAAAATGTAGGGGCTACCTATCATCGCCTTATCAACATGGTGTTTGAAAAGAAGATAGGGCGCAATGTCGAGGCATATGTCGATGACCTCATCATCAAGTCCAAACGCGGGGGGATCCCATCTGGACGACTTGCGCGAGACCTTTGCCACTTTCCGCGCTCACAATTTGCGTCTTAACCCGCTCAAACCCGTATTCGGAGCAGAGGCGGGGAAGTTCCTCGGCCACATGATCACCAGACGCGGGATTGAAGTTAATCCTAAGCAAATTGAAGCCATCCGCCAGCTGAGGCCCCCCCTGGAGTGCACAAGAAGTCTAGTCTTTGGCGGGGAAGCTTGCCGCCCTCGGAAGGTTCATTCCTCACTCAGCCGATTTATGCGCGCCTTTCTTTCAGACCCTCAAAGGGGGAACGAAGTTCAAGTGGGACGCCACGTGTGAAAAGGCCTTCGAAGAGCTCAAAATGTATCTTATATCCCCACCGGTGTTGGTTGCCCCATTGGCGAATGAAATACTTTATCTTTACATCGCGGTGTCAATCAGGGCGATGAGCGCAGTACTAAATTTCAAGATCAAAAGGCACTGGCATAAGGGCGGTGTATTCTACATCACGCACGTTGACAGGTCCGGAAATGCGATACTTGCCAATCAAAAAGGCGGCACTTGCATTGGTATCCGCGTCTCAAAAGCTGCGACCGTATTTCCAAACGCATGCAATCATATTGTTGACAAACCTGCCTCTCAAAAAAATCCAAAGTTCAATGGAAGTCTCGGGGCGGATGGTGAAGTGGGCGGTAGAGCTCTGTGAATATGACATAAAATACGCACCACGACCAAACATGAAAGAAGGACAAGTCCTAACAGATTTCATAGCTGAAGGGGTGGTGCTCAAAACCGCACCTAATGGAACTTGGGAAATTCACGCGGATGGGGCCGCTAGTAAACACGGAGCAGGAGCATGGGTGGTAATCAGCACCCCATTAGGCGTCATCCATGAAATGGCTATACGCTTCTGAACTCTGAAAACAAACAACGCGGCGGGCCGCCAATGAATTCGGCGCGAGGGAAGTTAGGGTGTTATCGGATTCCGTCCTGGTAGTCAATTAGTTGAACGGCGTCTTCGATGCAAAGGAAGAAGGACTCGCACAGTACATATCAAGGATAAACGGGGAGGCTAGAAATTTTCATTCCATCATGTATGTGCATGTCCCGTGGGAGGAGAATATTCAAGCTAGCTACAACAACGGATTTCGAGGAGGTCCGAATGGTCTCGGTGCATAAGGAGGGATACCTATCAGAAACAAAATGCACAATTGTCAACACCACTGACAACGCCGAGGAAGACTTGCGCATACCCATACTTGAGTACCTCACCACGCCCGGGTCCCCGCGAACCCAAAAGAGGCTTGGGCGCTTCAACGAAAGGCGGCTCGATGCACAATCATCGGCGAAGAGCTATATAGATGATCGCATGCCGGAACATACCTAAAGAGCCTGGGCTCCGAGGAAGCAACACAAGTAATATGCGAAGTACACGAAGGTATATGTGCCATGCACCACGGTGCGAGAAGCTTAGAAAGATCAATCTTACTGAGCGGCTACTATTGGCCACGTATAAAAAAAGATGCCAAAGCATACGTCTATCACAAGTGCCAAATACATGCCCGCCTACATCACCTGCCATCCACGGACATGCAGGCGAACATCAGTCCTAAGCCGTTTGCACAGTGGGGAGTACATTTCCCGAACCCTTCCCGACAGCCAAAGGAAAGCGGAAATATTTGATCGTGGCAGTAGACTTTCACAAAGTGGGTAGAAGCGGAACCTTTGGCGTCAATCAAGGCTCAACAAGTAACGCGTTTCCTTACCCAGAACATTTTATCTAGGTTCGGTACTCCACAGTCATTGATCTTGGACCATGGCACCCAATTTGACTGTGTGGAAGTGATAGACTTGTGCGACCATATAGGCACTATCGCCAGATTCGCATCGGTCGCGTATCCTCAAGAAAATGACCAAGCTAAAACGGCCAAGAAAGCTATACTACAAGGCCTGCACACCCGCCTAAACGAAGCAAAAGGCAATTGGCCAGGCGAGCTGCAGAGTGTCTTGTGGTCTCACCGCATGACGTACAAAACCGCCACCGGTGAGACACCATTCGCACTCACTTACGGCACTGAAGTAGTCATCCCCATCAAAACAAACATCCCCACTGCTTGAGTTGAGCTGTACAATGAGGCTGATAATGAAGAGATGCGCCTGGTGGAGCTCGAGCTCGCCACCGAACGCCGAGAGTTGATAGCCATTCGACTTGCGGCGGGGAAAGTGCAATTGCTAGGTACCACAACGCGAAACTCCACCCTCACAACCTCAAACACGGAGACCAAGTGCTACGGCTGAATTTTTGCCCGGACAAAAGGCACGGAAAACTCGCCGCATCATGGGAATGGCCGTACAGGATAAGGGAGGTCGTAGGCGCGAATACATTTAAATCGGCAGAATTGAGCGGATAAAAAAAACCAAGAACATGGCATGCGGTAAACCTGCGTTTATATCAACCCGCCCAACCGATGTAATGCTTATGGCATAAATGTCGACTCTATGAATAAACGAATGCGGATCCGCCTCTCTATTACGAGAATAACTCTCTCAACGCAATATAAATGAGTGCAAGTCCGCCTCACTACTACGATAACAACTTTCTCAGCGCAATACACACGAATGCGAATATGCCTCACTACTAAGAGAACAAAAATCTCAATGCAAACATAGAAGTAAATTGGGAAAGCAAGGCATGTTCGTTAAAATAAAGCGGTTACAACCCTAGTGTGACAAATGGCGAAACGCCAGTTCAATGTTTGACACAAGAAAAAAAGAAGGTGAAATAGGAGGTAACAACAGGAATTAAGCATCTGGAGCGGCATCACCCCCAGACACGGCGACGCCTTCTTCCTCAGTCTCGCTCTCGGAGTCATCGGACAACGACTGGTTGTCTTTAAAAAACTGTTGCACATGATGCACCATGTCGCACGTATTCCAGAGACTCCCGGGGTTGTCCGGGCGAACCTTTTTGCGTACCGCCACAATGGCTTGATACATCCAATCAGATTGATGCTTTCCAAAAGCGGGCGACTGCTTGTAGGTTTGGATGGTTTTCGCGGTAATGGCCACCTTTTCCGCGTTAACCTTATGCACAAACTCCTCCAACTTCTTGTTCAACTCCTCCTTCTCGAGCATGGACTCCGAGCGAACGCGCTCCAACTCATTCTCCAACAGCTTCTTCTCCTCCTCAAACTCCTGACTAAATTCAGCCTGAATCCGCACCCGCTCTTCTGCCCGGGCCTTCTCCCTCTCCGCATTAAGGTCTTCAGTCTTCTTGCGAGTCAGCTCATCCACGCGGGCGAGAGCATCGTCACAATTCTTTTGGATCGAAGAAACACGTCGCTCTGTCCCTGCCCCCTGACCCTGCAACTCAATCACTTTGTTCCGAACCCAAACGCGCCATAATATCCGCCCATTCCATCTGTGCGCGGAAGCTGGCCACCAGCGCCTAGTGTACACATGATGAGACTCAGCCGCTTAGCAACTATAAAAAAAAGGAAAGAAGGGGGAAGAAAAAATAGACCGAACAAACCTAGAACTGAGCATGTGCCATGCCAGCATACGGATCGTTGCCCTCCATTCTGGCGGGAAGGGCGAGAGCGGTGCCAACAGATTTCAGGGCAAGCTACGCGGCTGGAAGAGTCTGCGCAGCTGCGATCGGCAACTTGATGTCCCGATACTGAGCGGCCGCATCTTGGAAAACTGCCATTTCAGGGAGGGTTTGCTGTGCAGGCAAATCCCGGAGCTGTCGCCAGATGCCTTCTCGGTTCGCCCTTTTAGGCCTCCAAAACTCCCGCTCGCCCCCTTCTCCGCCCTCGGAGGCTTTTTGGATGCCGCCTCTACCGCGGTTCAATCCTCGCCACTTTAGCCGCCTTGGAATTTGCCACCGCGCCCGCGTTCCTCCTCTTCCCGCCTTCCTTATGCCGCTCGGGAAGATCCGCCACGGTGATCATCTACGCGACATAGTTATAATCCACTCCTACAAAGAAAAGTTATAAGACTCCGATTAATACAACAAGAGAACATTCATAAGAAGAAAAACACTAACCATCAACGTATAATTCGCTAAGGACGGCTTCACGTGAACCCCGATGGTGAAGATCCACCTGCTCGGTCTGCAACAGATCATAGTGAGTCTGGAGTTGCGAGTAAGTCCCTACAGTCGACTCATAATCTTTTACTGAGCCATTAGACCACGAAGAGGGAAAGGTCACAGGAAGGGTGGTCAACTCCTCAGGCACCGGCTTAACGTAGAAGAACTTTTTGATCCAATCATTGTCGAGTTTGGGCCACCCATATACATATCCGCCGGGGTTATTATCTCGACGCTTAATTGATATGTCGTTTCCCCTCTTGGGACCAGACGACCGCGGAGCTTCCAGCTTATAGATTTTGTGGAACAACCCATACGTTGCGTTCAAGTTTCGCCGCTTACACATGGCGCGCAACGCACATGTGTGGAAAATAATAGAAGGAGAGAACTGAGCCAATGAGCACTTCACCAGATCATACAAACGACAAAGCAAAGGCTCGATGGGGAATTTAAATCTCATCTGCCAATACTCTGTGTAAACCCCAAACCACCATGGGGGGGCAATTGCCAACACGATTGAATTCGGATGGCACAGCGTATTGCCAGTGAGGCAGAAATCCGAGACCGCGCACGTACCGCAGAACGTTAGATCCACTTAGGATGGATGCATTATCCGGACCACGCAATAGATGCTCTAACGAGACGTCAAAATCATCGAACATCTCCGCCCAATCCAAAATGGTGTAATAGGCCCCACCGCATTCATCCCCAACCGTGACACCGCCTCTGTTGTTCGCACCATGGTGAAAGTGGAACTGTCGTCTGGCTCTAACAAGGCGAAGGAGCTATCCGTCGCCATTTCGTCGGCGGAACTATTGTTGTCCTCCCCCAGCATGGCCGCTTTGCCTTTATCTCCGCGCTGATCCTCACCAAAATTCCCCTCTCGAACATTCTGATCCCTGTCATCATGGTCAGACACCTCTTTGGAAGAACTCCGAAGGAAATCGTTGTCGCCTACCAAATCAAAGCCAGGAGTCTCCGGCAACGCACCGCCGAAAGACGATTGATCATTATCTACCCCTACTACCCTAAAATCTACAAAAGGAATAGAAGTTTCATTACCTCCGTCGTCGATCTCGATCACAGCCTGAGCGACGTTCTTCTCGGCGTCCATCACGCAACAGGAAACACGAACGATGATCAGAGTCGAAGACGATGCAATGAGAACCAGAGAACGCAAAGGATGAGAGGAGGAAAGTAGAAAACTAGAGTGTTTCTTCTAGGAAGGAGACAAGTGAGTTCACCTTAAACACCGCCAAGGTACTTATAATTGAAGAAAGAGAGATTCATCCATCACAATGACTCTTCGGAACCCGCGCTAACACGTCCAATCAGAAGATTTCAAAATTCAAAATCGCCGCCCAAAATAAAGAATCAGCACTTGTCACGTGTCCGTCAGTCGACGTTTTGCTACCGGCGCACCATCGACTGAGGGGGCAAACCTCCCCTGCCAAACTAAAAGTCGAAGGATTAGTTCCACTCTCGCGTAAGAAGAAAGGCGGAAGTCACCGCCAACAAGACAGGGGGCAAAGCTCCAGGGCGGAACGCACCGTCGACGCGACAGTGGGGCAACCTCCCTCGCCAAACTAAAAATCAATTGATCAATCCCAATCCCGCGGAAGAAGAAGAAGGGAGGAAAGTACCGTTGATGCGACGGGAGCAGAGCTCCAAACAACAATTGCATAGGCCTAGGAAAACTTGGCCGCGGAACGCGAAGTGCGGCGAACAGAAACTAACGTAGGAGGAACTTACGGACTACCTCTTGCC
The DNA here is from genome assembly GCA_946122785.1 of Linum tenue. Taxonomy (NCBI): domain Eukaryota; kingdom Viridiplantae; phylum Streptophyta; class Magnoliopsida; order Malpighiales; family Linaceae; genus Linum; species Linum tenue. Next base: position 88,650,211 of record CAMGYJ010000008.1, on the reverse strand, counting down.
GGGGGGCAATTGTCAGGGGAAAAGATCGAGAAAGGCGCATGAGAAGCACGCGACACACTTAGGCGTCCCGCTCAATTACCGAAAACCGCATCACCCTGATTGGATATGCGGGACTGTCAATCGTGAATCCCGCACAACGGGGACGCGTAACGCAATCCGCTGAGGGGATACCGGTGCGCCCGCGTATCTGCACCTGACTATTGGTCTTGTCACCTGGATTCACCCACCAAACCCAGAAATACTATAAATACCTTATTTACTACTCTTGAAAGAAAACTTTTGGTTTCTCTCTCTAAAACCCCCTCTGTAATCTCTTTGTTTGTAAGATCATCTTTGCCATTAATTTGGAGGTATCAATCAGAAAAGATATTGCCCTTTCCTTATCGAATTAATGTCGAAGTCCCCGTAACTCATCCTACTCCACAGCCTTGCTCAAACATAAATATAACAAATTTTTTTTGAACATTGTCGGCAAAGTGTCTTTCGTACGTACTGCCGTAGCGAGCGACCGAAGTTCTACACATCTAGCAATGGGTGATGACGCATGTTTTTTACGTCTAGACGTAGCCGGCAACAGACTTGCAGCACGTCACCGACCATCTTCAGTAAAAAGGTGATGATGGCCCATGGACGACGGTCGTTAAAGACAGTTTCCGACGATGGTTGTCGGGGATAGTGGCCAACAACTGTGGTTGGCGGGAAGTATGGGTTTAGACTTTAGAGTAAGGATTTGAGAAAAATAAAAGATTTTTTTAGAGCGAATTAGATAAATTTGAAGTTTTATGGTGACAACTAATCATGATTTTAGCGGGTTAGACCATTGCTTAACCATATAAGCTTAAGTAGTTTCATAAACTTTTGTTGGCCAATAAGAAGAGGAAAGACAGGAGTGGGGGTTAACTATCGATCTAAAAAGGCGAGAGGGTATTATGAGAATATAATTAATGTCATTAATAATTAAAAATAATAATTGAAAAAGGAAAACCAAATTCCCCTCTCCTAAATTAAGCAGCAATTTTTATTGAAATTCAAGATTTAAAATAACACTCCGCAATTAATATTTAATATTTTTAAAAGCAAGTCTTAAAGTAAAAAATGTCAACTCTCTATGGTGACTTGCAATAGCATTATTAGTGTTTTCAATGACATTATTAACGTTTACGAAATAAATTATTAATTATATATCCAACAATAAACGATTTCAATATACTTATAAATGCTTTAAATTATATTATTAAAGATTATGGATTAATTTTTAACAATTTGCAAATGGGAATTCAAACTTAAAAATGTTCACGCACCCTCTCTCCGTGACAACTTGCAATGACATTATCACAAATTAACATTGACATTACCAACATTTATCAAATGAATTTTTATTGATATATCTCATCATTATTAATTATTTTAATATACTTATCAATGTTTTATGATTATATTATTAACGATTTCAGTTGAAGTGTTGACGATGTACATTTTCATCATCAACGCTTATGAAGGAACCATTAAACTTATGTCACGTCGTCATTAACGGTTTGAATAACATTATACTTGATTTAAAACATCTTCGGTTCATGTTCATAAATTGTCAATCATGGCATCCTCTAATTGCATTTTTAACATTTTGTTATTAATTGATATCGCCTTTATATTGTTTTATCAGGGATAATAAAGTACTATAACAATTATTTTCAACATCTGCAAGACTTGTGCCCTATTGCACCTATGATTTAGTCAAGTAAACATTACTTCATAGAAGTGCAAAGCATTAGTCAAGCAAATAGACATTCACACCTCGCACCAAACCGGTAATAACGATACACCTAACGAAATTGTATTTCATTGAAAACAAACACAAACAAATTAACACTTTTCCAATTCAAAAACATTAATAATTATTGAGAAATTATTAATAACAAGTATTGCAATTATTGGTAATAATTTCTATAAATGATTAATAATGTTCGCACTCTAAACGTTAATAACGATATTGTAGTTATTGATAACTAAACTGTGCTATGTCACACACCGAGGTGAAAAAAATGCTCTGTATCGATACTTTTACGAATTCTCCTACGGCGGCGATCCCGACTCTGACCGAAAGGCCTCCGGACAACCAGAGCTCTGTATCCCCGACGACCTCCTCTCTTTTACAACCTCTAAATTTCAAAGCGGCTGTCACGGGTAATTCACACGTCCAGGCCTCCAAAAGCCCGCAATGGACCTTTGTCGGAGCACACGATCTGGAACCTGGATCCTTCCAATGCGAGCCAGAGCTGAAAGTCTCGGTGGCCTTCAAAGAACGCATTTGTCAGCGATGGAAGAAAACTCTGGTGATACATCTTCTAGGACGGTCTGTCTCTTACTCCTATCTCTGCTCCCAATTACGATGGAAATGGCACCCGGTGAGATCCCTGGAGATAATGGATCTTAACAACCAGACATTTCTAGCTATCTTTGGAAACAATCAAGACTACATAAGGGCGCTTACTGGAGGACCATGGGTTATTCTAGATCAATATTTGGTTGTACACCAATGGTCTCCTTCATTCAGAACCTCAGACAAGCCGCACAGATCTGTCGTTGCCTGGGTTCAATTACCAGAGCTCCCCGTTTACTTCTACCACATGTAAGTTCTTTTCGCTCTTGGAAGCCTTATTGGCTGGAAGGTCAAATTAGACTACCACACGAAAAAGCTGGAGCGAGGGAAATTTGCTCGTATTGCTGTCGAGCTAGACATGACGAAACCCTTGCCAACTCAAATTCGACTCGATGGATTCTGGCGGGGAAACCAAAGGAGTTCCAACTTCAACTCATTAGCGCTAGTAAATAGCACATTACAATGAAGATGTCTAGCCAATCTCACCAGGTTTGGCTCCTCACCAGAGTGTATGGGAGCCCTCAATCCCGCTTTCACAAGCTTCTTTAGGATCACATCCTGGATACAAGCCAAAAATTTAATCTTCCTTGGCTGGTTTCCAGTGATTTCAATGCTTACCTCTTACCCTCTGAAAAGCTTGGAAATATTTCATATGCTTTCTTAAGGCATTGTGATCTTTTTGCTAATTGGATGAATAATGCTAATCTTTTTGACTTAGGCTTCTCAGGTCCTCGTTTTACCTGATGTGAGGAGATACTAACACTACTTTCAGAGGAAGCAGGATTGACTGCTCCCTATGCAACGCGGAGTGGAATGCCTTGTTCCCCAACACCACTGTCCAGCATCTTCCCATTCTCACTTCAAGCTCTGCGGCGGGAATCGCTCCCAACTTCTCCAAACCTTTTCGTTTTGAGGCAGAGATGGCTGCTCCATGATCAATTTCAAGACTTTTTTGCGGGGATATGGAAGAATGATCTGGACTTTAAAGAAGCCTTGTAGGAGGTGGCACCCAAACTTCTTGAATGGAATAAAACAGTGTTCGGGATTATTCATCACAGAAAGAGGAGGTTGCTAGCTCGAATGCAGGGAGCTCAAGAGCGACTTTCCACAGGCTTCCACCCTGGACTTTTGAAACTTCAAGCAAAACTTGAAATTGATCTAGATACCTAGCTAGCACAAGAAGAGGTCATCTGGTTTCAGAGAGCCAAGGAAAAATGGGTGAAAATGGGAGAACAAAACACTTTGTATTTTCACCACCAAGCCACCCGTCGTAGAAGACGCAACAAGATCCTTACTCTTCGGGACAATAATGGAGAGTGGGTAGAGGACTCGAATAAGTTGGAAGATTTGGTTATCGATTTCTTTACTTATTTATGTACGCAGGACAACCTGCTCTACCAGGACTAGATGCCCAAACACTGCTTTCTGAGACTCTCGCAGGAGGAGCTCCTTGCTCTTCTTCACCCTTTCAGTATTACTGATATTCATAAAGAAATTTTTGGCATGAAGCCTTTCTCCGCCCCTGGACCTGATGTTTTCCAAGCAGTCTTTTACCAAAAACTATGGGCGGTTGTGGGGAAGTACTTGACTAATTTGGGTACTTATTTTTTGATATAGGGACACTTATTGATGAGATGATGAAGTCCACGACGATCCTCATACCTAAAGTTGATCATCCAGAGTCCCCATCTCAGCTTCAATCCATCTCACTCAACAATGTTAGACTGAAGGATATTACCAAAGCTATTGCCAACCGCTTGAAACCTCTGATGACCAAGCTTATCTCCGCAATGCAAAGCGGTTTCATTTTCGGAAAGCAGACGAATGATAACATCATCATCCTGCAAGAGTTCCTGCACTCTTTGAGAAACAAGAAAGGGAAGAAGGGTGGCTTGATAATCAAAATTGACCTGGAGAAAGCCTATGACAGACTGAGATGGGACTTCCTTCGAGATACTCTTATTGAGATTGGTCTTCCTAGCACCTGGGCTAGTTGGATCATGTACTGTCTAGAGAATAACAGGATGAAGATCAATTGGAATGGGAAGCTGACTAATCCCATCACCCCCTCCAGGGGTGATCATCAAGGGGATCCACTGTCTCCTTATCTTTTTGTTCTCTGCATAGAGCGATTGGCGCATCGGATCGATCTTGCAGTGACGAAAAAGCAGTGGAAACCGAATTCCCATACCCCTAATGGTCCCAAGATTTCCCACTTATTCTTTGCTGACGAACTTATTTTGTTTGCAGAAGCAGAGAACAATCAGATTGGGATCATTCGAAAATGCCTGGAGGAATTCTGCAGCAGATCAGGACAGAAAGTTAATCTAAACAAGTCTGCCATGCTCGTAACCTCCAACATACCTCAAAGTAAAGCTCAGGATCTTAACAATCAAGCTGGAATACATTTGACAGCTGATCTTGGGAAGTACTTGGGAATCCACACGATCAATGGAAGAATAATGAAAGCTAGATACAAGGAGCTCTACCTCATAATTCAGAATAAGCTCTCCTCTTGGAAAACTCGCCATCTCTCCTTGGCAGTCAAGATAACTTTGGTGAGATCGCTCTCTTCATTCATGGCTGTGTATCCCATGTTTACAGAATATCTTTCATCTACAGTTTGCAACTCTTTGGATAGGTATAATAGACAATTCATTTGGGGAGAGGAAGATGGAAAAACCAAGTATCACGCTACAGCTCGGGAGCAACTTACTTGTCCAAGAAGTCAGAGAGGAGTAGGAGTTAGACCAACTAGACTTGCTAGCTTAGCGATGCTGGCAAAGGGAGCTTGAAAATTGGTCACCAACGATTCCTCGCTTTGGACACAAGTTCTCAAAAACAAGTATGCTCAAAACAGGAAAGGGATGGTCGTGCTACAAATATTAAAGGAAAGTTCAATAGCATGGCGTGGATTCTCTATGACTACTGAAGTACTCAAAAAGGGCTATGCCTCTAATATTAGAAATGGTCGGATGACTAAATTTTGGATGGATCCTTGAGTTATACAGGTCCCCTTGATCGGGCTAGCTACAGAAGAGATCATGGAGGAAGACAAGAGCAAAGTTGTGGCGGACTTTTGGGATGATAATGACTGGAAGTTTGCTGCATTTGAAGACAAACTGCCTCAACATATTGTTGATTGCATCCGAACGGTGATGGTGGACCCCATGACACAGGATGATGACCAACCCATTTGGAACCTCTCTTCCAACGGTCAACTCACAGCTAGATGAGCCTACAAAGCAGCTTCACCTGACCACTCTTCAAACAGACCGACATCCTTTTGGTAGAAAATATGGAAGCTCCAAGTCCCAGAATAAGTAAGAGTTTTCATTTGGCTAGCCACCAAGGGAAGACTGGCGACTAACAGTGTCTGGAAGGTGCACCATCTGACCCAAAATGATAAATGCCCAAAATGTGAGGATACTCCAAAGACAAACCTCCATTGCCTAAGCGACTATGTTATGGACAAGGTGGTGTGGCTGCGCATCATACCCAGTCAAGAACAACATCATTTCTTCTCTTCCAGTTACGATGATTAGCTCTACAAGAAATTTACCGATGATTCTGAAGGTACTTGGCCTGGTTGTTGGGCTAGTCTTTTTAGCCTTATCATGTGGTATGTGTGGAAATGCACAAATGAAAATATATTCAAAGGAAAGAAGCTTACACCATCTTCGCTACATCACTATATAACGTCCAAAGCTACTGAATGGTGCAAAACGTGGGTTGCTGCTACGCTGACAGAGGGAATGACGACCAAGAACTCACACACAGAGACCGTCATTGGCTGGATGGCCCCCAGAGCTAGCTGGTGGAAGCTTAACGCTAATTGTGCAGCTCAAGGTAATCCTGGAAATATTTCGATAGGTGGAGCTATCAGGAACAGTAATGGCAATTGGATAGGGGGATTTTGCAGCAACATCGATTATGGAACAATCATCATGGCAGAGCTCTGGGGTATCCATTAGGTCCTTTTGCAAGCTAAGAGGAAAGGAGCTGAGTTCCTCATCCTAGAATCCAATTCTCAGTTGGCCCTAAACACGATTAAGAACCAAACTGATGTTGCTCACCCTCACGCCACCATCTTGGGAGCAACTAGACATCTTTTAGCTCAAGAATGGGTGGTTCGGTTAGTACATACGTACCTGGAAGGGAATAGGGTCGCAGACTGGCTCTCGAAGCACAATCTCGTCTATCCCTTTGGTATGTATGAACTAACTACACCCTCATAAGAATTGGAAAAGATCATTTGAGAAGATTTTTTGGGGATTAGTTTCCCTCTCCAGGTGCTGATAAATAGGAATGAATGTTTGGCTTGAACTTTGTCTCTCTTTCTGTGGCCTTCTGCTTTTGTTTTGGACGTTGCTGGTTATTGCCTCTTGATACCTTTGAGCTAGCAGCTTTATAGCTGCTTGTGTACTTGGCTATTGCCTCCAATTAATAAAAAAACTGTGATATGTTCGAAAGCAACCAAAATCATTAATAATGATGGGTTTTAATGGTCATTAACCATAAGATTAGGGCTTAGAATCTAGACCAATTTAACTTGAGGTATGGGATGGTGTGGTCTGGCCTAGACCGTTACTATTCCCTAAGGCCCAAATCCAAATACCAAAAAAGAGACCAGCGCACAAGCTCAGAACTCCCCACCTGGCCTCGCAATTCACCCTCCCCACCCCCAACTCGGCGTCTCGTCTCTCTAACTGTTGCATATTTAGCATGTTTGTCCTTTGTTATTATTTTGGAGGATGTTGCACAAGTCCATTGGCGATATGTTATACGATTTATACCTTTCATGTACAAATAGGTTGAATAGCCAGTAGCTAGGTTAAAATAGCACTAGTCATCAGTAAAATTGTCATAATGAATGTCAACATGAGACCATTAAGGATCTTATAGCTCTGAATGGCATGGAAATCATATCACAACTCGTCTATGAACGGATTTGGACCATGCTCAGCAGCCAACTAGTGGTGACACCCATTTTGTGAATGATTAAGTCATTTGTGGTGGTTGTCAGGGTTACTGTTGCTCTATATGTCGAATGTCATCTGTGGTGGTTGTCAGGGTTGTTATTGCTCCATATGTCGATGCCAGATAGCCATTGTGATTCATGCATTTTGTGCCACTATGACATGTCTCCAAAGTTTTCAAGAAAGATGTTGTAAGCTTACAAGCAAATCGTTTAGTGGGGGAATTGGATAATACCATAAATACACATACTTATTCCTTCATTTCTTGATCATTTGAGCTATTCTTTTTGCATATTAAGTCTAATTTACACTAGGTTGCACATTTCTGTCGTATTTCAGGTCCTAGTGCATGATTGGAAGCTTGGAGGCAAGTTTCGGGATGATCGGATGGCAAGACGTGAGATTACATGTAGATGGCACCAATCTCACGGTTTAGCCTGACAAACTGTGAGACAACCCATGAGACTAGCCTCCATGCCGTGAGACCCATTCAATTACAAAGACTTTTGTTGATGTGACTTGAATCGGACTATTAGTCGCTACGACTGGAAGTCACAGGGGTCTCGCTGGGTTGTCAGTTTTGGGCCTGGTCTGTTGCCATTTCCTTTACCAGATTGGAACAGGTTTAGGCCCAAATGAAGAAGTATAAATACTTCTCATCTCCTCTATAATCTATATTCTCCTCTATATAGTGAAACTGACTCTCTCCTGCTCGTGGACTAGCTAACACACATTGTCTTAGTGAACCACGCAAATTGTGTGTATGTTTTTGATTCTCGCTTTCATATTCTTGCTTTCTCGATTCCGGTGATTTCCCAATTCGTAGCAGCGCAGTTATAACAACTTTCATTCATTTCACGGCCTAGCTCACGACTTCATCGATCAAGGGCTATTTCACAGCTGTGAGATAGGCTGTGAATCACAAACTATAGACTGAAAAAGGAGTTCAACTGGAATTCTGAAGGGGATCCAACTTTGGCTATATGAAACGAGCTAAGAGACTTTTAGAGAGAGAAAGAGACAGAAAGTCTACCCTACGAGATGATTTGAGCATTCATTCAATGATTGGAGATTAAATTCACCCCTTTGGAGTGACAGACGATGACCTGGTTCAGATTATCACCACTTACACGATGATTTCTACCATAGATTTTGTGTTCTCCTCTCTCTCCATGGAGTAATCTCCCTCTTCACTTGGATATGAAAAATTATAGTTCTATATATTAGGATAATGATTGAATGAACTATTGGATTGGTGAATTGATAAGTCATATTCAACTGAGGCATTATTCAGAATCGATTGAGTCTTAACCAAATTCTTTTGAATACTGCTTTAACCTAGGAGAGAGCATATCTAATTAGGTTAGGAGAGCAACCTTAATTCGAAGTAGTGAATCAATTCATTGCTTTGTACCAGAGTCTATTCAAGTAAAGGAGGTCTATTTGCATTGCCTTGGCATTTTAGTTCGGTTGAGGATAATCCCTTGTTGACTAGTTTCTTAAGAGGACCTGGTCTGCTTTAGTCAAGATTCCAAGGTAATACTAGGCCTTCTGCAATATAATTATTTGTGAACTGAACTAAGGGGAATTACAACTTTGACCTAACTACATGCTAAGGGGACATATACCTGAGTGATCTTTCTCATAATAAACAGGTCTCCTAGTAATAGTATATTTAGGGCACTGGATTGACAATTAGAACTTCAATCCACTATACTATTCCCAGATTCATGGTTACACTTGACCATTGATTAGAGTGTTGGTTTTAGCGAGTCAACATGCAAGAGTACCATGCAATCCAAATAAAACTTTAACTATGTTAACGGTGGAAAAATGAGTGGATGAGTTGCGCCTGGTGTAAACAAACCACTAACCATGCAATAGAGTCTCAAACACATGGAGTGAAACTTTTTGAGAACAGTTGTCCAGGTGCGTATCAGACAACTAGTTGGCGAGAGTGACCATTAATTTTGGTAGTCAAAGCCACCAATGGTGAGGAATGAGAAAGAGATTGATCGTCGATGACATTCATCTGTGTATCCATGGTGGAGATATGGTCGCTCAGCTTGTGCACACGATATACATGGTCAGTTAGTAACTAGTTCATGCAATGAATTTTCTTACATGTACATGCCTAACCGGGAACGACTAGGGTGTTAACTTTATAAGAGTTAGCACCATGCTAACCACTCCGATCACCGTTCATTATTTTAAGTTGAATCTAACGGTGCAAAATACTGAAGGGCATATTTGGTATTTGAAATTAATTAATGTATTAATATTTAAAAGCTCTATTTTTTTTACAAAATTTAAAAGCTATATCCTATAAATTATATAGAACCCTCGTTACTTTACTTAAATTCGTAGTGATTCAATGGTTTGTAGTAGTGACTTCATGATTTTAGTGGTGATTTTATTATCATTAGTAGAGATTTTATCATCATTACTCATTAGTAGTGATTTTAAAATAGTAAAAATTGACGATTTTTAGAAAAAAAAATCGCTACTGAATATAAAAATACATGAGTAACGACACAAAACTAATAATATTAACAAAATAAATACTCATTATAACAAAAATAACTACTAACACGTATAAAAAACACTACTACCCAATGACTACACATTAACAGATCTGGGGAAAACTGAACATTAAGAAAATACATCAAAATTTTGCCAAAAAAAAAATACATCAATAACGTAGTGTTCAATTTCAAGAAACACTACTATGCATATAACATCCGCAATCATTCAGATGAACTTTCAATTGGCTTCTCGGTTTCTTAAGGGCTTAGAGTTCCATTTTGCTCCCAGATCTAGTAAAACGGTCGGAGAACGTTGGCGTGGTCGAGGGAACAGATCTAACCCGTCGTCCGCTTCTCGTCGATGTCAGAAGCGTGAATGCAAACCCGTCGTAGTCTCGTCGAAGCCTAGCCTCGACATAAACATATCTGACCCGCCGTAGTCTCGTTGCAATGAGCGTCTAGTTTCTTGTCGACGTCAGAAGCACGAACGTCCACCTTCCTTCGCAAATCCCTTCGGTTGTGGTCGCCGTCGATACACTTCTCGCCGTTGTTGAAAGAGAATGGAGGGATGGGTGGATTTTTAGAGAGAGAGAGTCTGTGAGGGGAAAGTGAGGCTGAGCAGCAGTTTTACATAATGGTGGGTGCAGCTATTAGGGGTTGGGATAGAATATATATTAGGGTTTGGGATTGTTTTTACCAAAGTAGCATTTCATTAATTTTAATCGTTATATTAGATTTTCATTAGAAACATGGTTAGTACAAGAGGTTAGCACCTAATCCCATCCCTTCCTAACCACTAAACCTCCCATGAAAAATTATGCCATGACAAAAATGAACAAAATCACTATTTTTAAGTGTATGTAGCTAGCTGATGGTCGGGACTCGGAAGTAAGTACGAAGAGGACGTGTGAGTCTTGACTCATATTCGGTTCGACCAATCCTTTGAAAATGTGAGAGACTTGTGGAAAGATTGGAGCAACTCCCTAGTCCTGACAATTTGTCCAAGCCAAGCGGGTAAATTCCCAAAATATTATTTTTTTATTTACCACCAATATGGTGGTTTTAAGTATATTTACACATATCTTGTGTTTTTGTGGGGGAAGAAGGGTGAATTCGCATCAGACTGACGTGGACCCGCTACATTTGTATTTTGACGTAAAATGAGTGGGCCCGCGTGGGACTAGTGCGGAGACGCGGGTCTCTTTTTAAAGTCTGTTGACAGATTCACTAAACTTTGACCAGCGGACCCGTATGAGACTAATGCGGATTCGGGCTGTGTTTTACCCCACTCCAGCATATATATCTTCCTCCATTCTCCTCCTTTCACCACACCAAAAACTTATACGAAAACGAGAGGGAGGAGCTCTGCTAGTTGCTCGAAGATGGCTAGGTAAGAAACACATTTATTTTTGCAATTATATTATTAAAATGCTATTATGATTTTCTTTAGTTAGTAATTATTGAATTTGTTTGTTATGTAGTGATTTTAGGAAATTTGAACTAATTGTTTGGTGGAAATCGGAGAAAGTAGAGGACAATTTCGGCGTTCATTTCGCTGGTGGTAGAAGGTTTCAGTTGACAGTTCCATGTCGGGTGACATATCATCAATTTTGTGAGAATCTAATCCTGAGAATACGGCGTAAAGACGAAACAGTACAAGATAGTGATATGATCACAGGTTTCACTTACTGATAGACCAATAATTACACATGTTTTCACCCCATTCTAAAGCCGTTTGAGATGTGGATTCTAGTGTTTTAAGCCGATTTCACGCTAGGGTGTGTGTTTATGTCATATTTCAGGTCCCGACATTGAAATCGAGGCAGAGAAACGAGTTCTGGGTCGAAAGGAGCGAAGTTGGGACAAAGTGAGCCGCAGGAGGAAAATACCCGGTTAGGTGGCCAAATACCCGACCGGGTATTCACTGTTTTGGGCGCCCGAGAAACAGAGAGGGGCCCGGGCAGATGACATAAATCCCCGGTCGGGGATTATGGAAAGTGACCGGGGATTTTAGCTTCAGCAAAGCGGCGCGTTTTGCATATACCCGGTCGAAACCCAGAATACCCGACCGGGTATCGCAACCAGGCAGCCAATTTAAGGAAAAAGAAGGCCAGCATTGAAGGGTCCCGAGTTTTTGAGAGAGAAAGCGATCCCTAGAGAGAGAAAGCGATGAACCAGAGTTCCCAAGTGCCATAGCTCGATCTTCATCACCATTGGAGCCCGGCTTGAGCTTGGAGAAGTGCGATTAAACGTCCAGGAGCAGAAATCCATCTTCACAGTATGATTTCCGCGTCCGAATCTGCTTTTGCTTCTTTCTCTATGGAGTAGTTCCCCCATTCATCTGGGTATGGGGAACCCTAGATTTGTATGCTAGGTCTGATTGTATGAACCCAAGTACAGAGTTTGTGAATTGATTATATTCGATTGAGGTTTGAATGATTGAATGACTTGAATCCTGATCAAATTCCTGTTGTTTCTGCTTTGACCTAGAATGAGAATATCTGCCTAGGTTGATAGAGTACCCTTAGTCGAAGGTGGCGAATTGGTGACTTTAGTCGAGGAGCCAATTCGCTATTCTGTACCGAAGTCAATTCGGTAGTGGAGGTTTGGTTCGTTAGGGCCTCAATCTGTTTACTCCGGTGGAGGTTAGTCGCCCGCTAGAGACTCAGATTGAGAGGGTCTGGAGACCTTTAGTCGAGACTTCAGGCTAATTAAGAACCTTCCGCAGTATAACTTTCATGAAAACTGAACTTGGTAAATTGCAATCCGAGGGGGAACCATATCCGGGTGACCTCTCTTGACTTGAACAACCGTTTACTTGCTTTGTGTTTTTGTTTGCTTGAGTTTGCACTAAAAGTTCACTGCTAAATAACAAGAATTCACCGAGTAGTCATCACATCTAGGACCCGGGTCGACAATAAAACCCAAACCCGCTATACTACGCTTTAGGAAGTGGTTGCACTTGGCCATTTTCTAGAGTGACAGTAGGAGTGAGTCAAGTTTTTGGCGCCGTTGCCGTGGACGGCTAGGTTGTTGAAGAAAAGTGATTTATGTTACTTTAGCATTTTCATTTTCGCATTGAGTGTTTGTTTTTTCCCCACTTGTGCCTTCACGGGTTTGCATTGCTTGATTGTGTGCAGATAGTGCATGACCCGTAGCCAGTCGGGAGGTTTACTGCCGTTGAATCCAGAGATTGAGCGCACCTGCAAAAAACTTCGGAGACAACAACGAGCTAGACTGGCTACGGTGGAGCGCAGAGACGACCAATTGAGCAGCGGATTCGAGGACGAGTACGAGATGGAAGGCGATCAGAACCCACCTCCTCAGAACCATATCCTGGGGAACGACCCAAATCCCCAGGGAGCTGGGAACCATCATCATCCACCACCACCGGGTCCCACCTTGGAGTACTACTATACTCCACGGATTGCTGGCATCCGCCCGGTCATCCTCTATCCGCCCATTCCTGCAAACAACTTCGAGATCAAGCCATGCTGGATTCAACTCATCACATCCTCTATCCATTTCCATGGCTTGAAGGATGAGGAAGCCCGGGTACATCTTTCCCGTTTTCTGCAGCTGACGAACGGATTCAAGCTGAACGGTGTCCCGGATGACGCAATCTGCCTTCACCTCTTCCCCCATTCTCTGGCGGGGAATGCTAAGAGGTGGTTGGAGACCCAGCCCCCATTGTCAATCACCTCTTGGGACGATCTGGCTGACAAGTTCGTGCACCGGTATTATCCGGCATCGAAGACCACGGAGATTCAGCGGGAGATCACTCACTTCCGCCAAGAGCCAGATGAGTCACTTCGTGATGCATGGGAGCGGTACATGGGATACTTCTGGCAGTGTCCCCATCATGGCTTCAGCGATGCTTTCACAGTAGGGAACTTCTACAGCGCTCACTCCAGACAGCCAGAGGGTGATTGAGTCTCTATGCCCAGGAGGGGATATCCTTACTAAGACTCCACCCGAGCTGAACCAGATGATCAGTACCTTGGCTGCCCGAGACCATTCCTGGGGGCAGAACAACAGAGGCAGGAATTCCCGGGACCGGGGTGTGCATGCACTGGAGGCCAGGTCCGGGTTGGAGCAGCAGGTGGCTGAGTTGGTGCAGACATTGAAGCAGCCTAACAGTCTCCTTCTGGGCCGAGGTGTAGCTACGCCTCCAGTAGCTCAGTGTCAGTGGTGTGAGAGCCCGAATCACCTGGTGGAGGATTGTCAGTCTATGAGGGAGTCCTCTACTCCCCAAGAGCAGGTGGACTTCATAGCAAATGCTCGGCGCCTGGACCCATACAGCAGTACCTACAATGAGGGATGGCGCCAGCATCCCAACTTTGCCTGGAGCAGCAACACCAACAAACCACCTGGTTTCCCAGCACCAGCAGGTGGTTTTCAGCAGAGGCAGCCCTTCCAGGCTAGGCAGGGGCCACCACCACAGCAGCAGCCCTACCAGCCTAGGCAAGGGCAGCCATTCCAGTAGCCCCAGCGCCAGTTTGCTCAGCCTCCAGCAGCCGCAGCTCCAGATACTCAGATGACTGATCTGAAGAACATTTTGCAGGCTTTCATGACCACCAGTCAGGCGAATTTCACGAGGATGGATCAGAACATAGCCTCACTGGAGGCAGGCCAGAGGAACCAAGGTGCCATTCTGCAAGATCTACAGAATCAGATTGGGAGCTTAGCTCGCCAGAACACTACCAGGGCACCAGGGACTCTGCCTGCCACCACTGTTCCTAATCCTCGTGACCCTCTCCAGCAGCTGGACGCCATCACCACCAGGAGTGGCAAGACCATATCTGCTGCTCCTGCCCAGCCCAGGCGCGACGACCCACTACCTGCTTCAACACCTCCAGCTGATACTGCAGAAGTGGGGGAAGGCAGCGCAGCACCTGCTCCCAAGCCGCAACCTGTGGTTAAGGAGCATACACCCCAGCTGTCCTTCCCCACTCGACTTCATAAAGACAAGCTGGAGACAGAGTTTGCCAAGTTCATGGCAATGTTGAAGCAGGTCAACATTAGCATGCCGTTCGTGGAGGCACTGTCGAAGATGCCCAAGTATGCCAAGTTCATGAAAGACCTCCTCACCAACAAGAAGAAACTTGGGGATCTTTCGACAGTGATGCTCAGCGAGGAGTGTTCTGCTATCCTGCAGAACAAGCTGCCCGAGAAGCGCAAAGACCCAGGGAGTTTCACTATCCCTCTTGTTATTGGCAGCATGCATGTAGGAAAGTCCTTGGCGGACCTAGGCGCTAGCATAAATGTCATGCCCTATAAATTGTTTAAGAAGCTAGACCTAGGTGAACCTAGAGCTACTAGGATGAGCATTCAGTTAGCTGATCGTTCTATCGTGCATCCTAGGGGTATCATTGAGGACTTGCTTGTTAATGTAGGTGCATTCACATATCCTGTTGATTTTGTTATTTTGGATATAAATGAGGACGTGGATGTGCCTTTGATTTTGGGTAGACCATTTCTCGCCACAGGCAGCCAATTTAAGGAAAAAGAAGGCCAGCATTGAAGGGTCCCGAGTTTTTGAGAGAGAAAGCGATCACTAGAGAGAGAAAGCGACGAACCAGAGTTCTCAAGTGCTATAGCTCGATCTTCATCACCATTGGAGCCCGGCTTGAGCTTGGAGAAGTGCGATTAAACGTCCAGGAGCAGAAATCCATCTTCACAGTATGATTTCCGCGTCTGAATCTGCTTTTGCTTCTTTCTCTATGGAGTAGTTCCCCCATTCATCTGGGTATGGGGAACCCTAGATTTGTATGCTAGGTCTGATTGTATGAACCCAAGTACAGAGTTTGTGAATTGATTATATTCGATTGAGGTTTGAATGATTGAATGACTTGAATCCTGATCAAATTCCTGTTGTTTCTGCTTTGACCTAGAATGAGAATATCTGCCTAGGTTGATAGAGTACCCTTAGTCGAAGGTGGCGAATTGGTGACTTTAGTCGAGGAGCCAATTCGCTATTCTGTACCGAAGTCAATTCGGTAGTGGAGGTTTGGTTCGTTAGGGCCTCAATCTGTTTACTCCGGTGGAGGTTAGTCGCCCGCTAGAGACTCAGATTGAGAGGGTCTGGAGACCTTTAGTCGAGACTTCAGGCTAATTAAGAACCTTCCGCAGTATAACTTTCATGAAAACTGAACTTGGTAAATTGCAATCCGACTTAACTGCAGTCTAGGGGGAACCATATCCGGGTGACCTCTCTTGACTTGAACAACCGTTTACTTGCTTTGTGTTTTTGTTTGCTTGAGTTTGCACTAAAAGTTCACTGCTAAATAACGAGAATTCACCGAGTAGTCATCACATCTAAGACCCGGGTTGACAATAAAACCCAACCCGCTATACTACGCTTTAGGAAGTGGTTGCACTTGGCCATTTTCTAGAGTGACAGTAGGAGTGAGTCACTTACCGTCTTCCAAAATGGCAGAATGGTGTTCTATTTCATTATGCGATGCCTATTGTGTATGATGATGGTTTGAATGTGCTTTTCCATTTTATGGCACAAAATCCCTATTGTTTGGGTGCCGAGGTACATGCTGAGATTAGCAAGGCTGATCAGGGTGAAGATGATACATGGAGTGTGCCATCTGACCATGATTATGACGAGGAGGAGGAGGATGAGGAGGAGGAGGAGGAGGAGGATGATGAGGAGGAGGAAGATGGGGAAGAGGAGCAACCTAACTTTCCTCCATATTTTTACTTGCAGGCTGCTGAAGAGGATGATGAATTATAATATGTTGATTCACAAGGGTCAGATATTTCACTCGAAACAAGCTGCACAGGTGGCGGTTAAACACCACGCACTACAACGCAACTTTCAGTATGACGTGGTAGAGTCGTCACCTTCAATCTGGATGGTTAGATGCTTGAAGCATAAGGATGACAATTGTCCTTGGATGGTGCGGTTTGGATGTCGAGATGTTGGAAGCGAATGGACTGTGAGAAAGGCCGAGTTGGTGCATTCTTGTAGCAGTACGACACAACTGACAGATCATTGCCATCTTGATGTCGACGTTATATCTGAGTCTGTGAAACATTTGGTACGTGCCCAACCTAATCCGAGTGTTCTAACTGTGCAAGCTGAGATGAAAGATAAATTTAATATGAAAATTACTTATAAGAAGGCTTGGTATGGGAAACAAAGAGCATTGGAGAAGTTGCATGGAAATTGGGAAGAATCCTACGATTATTTGCAAACATTCTTGCGGGTGGTAAAGAGAAAAATGCCAACATCAGTTATTGATTGGGTAAGAGTTCCTTCAGCTCAACCAGGTCATTCGATCTTTCAGCGAGTATTCTGGGCTTATGGAACTTGTATAGATGGATTCAAAAATTGTCCAAGAGTCATGGTTGTTGATGGAACATTTCTTACTGGAAAGTATAAAGGAGTGCTACTCATGGCGAGTTCATTTGGTGGTCGGAAGAAGATTTTCCAATAGCATTTGCCATCGTGGAGAGGGAGAATACTGAAAGTTGGCCATGGTTTATAAATCATGTTCAAGGTTTGACCAATCAAAATGACGTATGCATCATCTCAGATAGACATGCGAGACTCTATGAAGTCATGGGTGACATCGGAAGAGGTTGGGAGTGTAGGTGGTGCATGCGACACTATGCAAGCAACTTGAAAAAGAAAACAAAAAGCAAAATTATGTATAACCAACTATTTCGAGTCGATAAGTCTCTTCATCGTTATTGTTATTGATTTTTGACGTATTATTTATTTTTATTTATTATTATAATGAATTTATCTAACTCTTGTGGTTATTTATTTTGTTAGCCCAAGAAAAACGCTTGGAGAAGTTCGATCGTCAAGTTGAGCAATTTAAGAAGATGGCCGCTGAAAGAAATATTTCTTGTGATAACTGGGTGGATCAAAATCAACTTCGTTAGAGCTTAGCACATGATAACTAAAATGGTGGGACTCGATGGTCTATAATGACGACCAACATGGCAGAGAGCATCAATGGTGTTTTCAAAGGTATACGTTCACTTCCTATAGCTTCTCTTGTGCAACATACTTACTGCGATTATTGGAGAAATTCGATAAGATGAGGTTGGGGACAGAAGCACAAATCAGAAGTGGCAAGTCACAGTACACTCAACCATGTGAAGATCTGATGAAGCCGTGGGCACAAAAGGAAGTTGGGCATTCTGTGACGGGGGTTGATCGACGTCAGGGCATCTATGTGGTTCAGACTCCTCCCAACAATTTCAACATGACGGGTTCGAACACACTCACAATGCATTTCAATGACCACAATCGAGCGGGATTTTGCACTTGTGGGAAATTCCAAGGAAATAAAATTCCTTGCTCTCATGCCATTGCAGCATGCAACCGAATGGGGGCTAACCCGTATAGGTTTGTAAACGACATCTATAAGCTGGAAACAGTATTGGCTTGTTATGAGACAAGTTTCACACCTCTTGGTGAACCTAAGGGGTGGAAGAAGCACAATGGCTCTACTCTCCATCCTAACGTGCACATGATTAGGAAACCGGGGAGGCCACGAACAACAAGAATTCACAACGAGATGGATTGGCCAAGAGAGGAACTAGGTGGACATGATGCATCAACTTCTTCTGGAGGAGCAAGTGGCAGTGAGAGCCAGCGAAGAGGAAGTGGTAGAAGTGCGAGAGGTGGTAGAAGAGGAAGTAGTGGTAATAGACGTGGTATGTAATTGATGATGTTGCGATGTCCCACGAACTGTCTGGCGAAGAAACCACCTAATCTCAGCCTCAGGAGCTGGATGATGAGGCTCGTTCTGCATCATACCAAACTGTCGGAGTACGCGATCTGGATGGTGCCACATCACTACTGAAAAGCATATTAGTGGAACCACTGCTCGAAAGGTATTTGACTGGATCACAAAACCCCTAAACTGCTGGTCTCTCTCCCGGTAAGGCAACCACTACACACAACAGGTGGGCACATTATTACTCATTAGTCTAAAACAAACTAATGTGAACTATGAACTATTCTTGTATGAAATGTTATTACTAACCACGATTGTTGACAGCTCGTCAAAAAATAACTTATAACTGAAGAGTTGGTAACCATGCTGACAGGTCATGGCTGGAAGCCATCGAGCACCACGTGGATATGTGTCCTCTATAATAGGCTCATCTGTCACTATATGTCGTGGTGCTATCACTGGGAATCGCTCCCACGCCTAGAGCTGCAGCAAGGCGACCCAGCCACCAAGGTCACCTCCGGTGGAAGAGGGCTGCGTCATATGAAGAACCGACCTACCCATCTCACGGTACAGGTAGGCTAGAACACCTGCTCCCTAAGCGTAGCCTCCGGCGCTCCGCCAATTCTCCAACAGGAGTAGATACTGCAGATGAACTGTATCTCCAGTCCGATCGGGGAACAACATAAACCCCATCAAAGATAGGGCATACGCTCGTGCAAACTGCCTGTAATCTCTGATGATACATTTGGCGGCAGATTGTTGAAATGCTCCCTAAGCCAACTAATCCTAACGACACCCCCGCTAAGATCGTTAGGAGCATGTCCTAACAGTCTGACACACGTCTCCGACCACTCCCAATATGGTACGTCTACTATGACGTCCTTACCGTCGATCGGTAGACCGCTCAGTGTGGCAACGTCCTCAAAAGTGATCGTAACCTCACCGACCGGCATGTGGAAGGTTGATGTCTCAGGATGCCAACTCTCTATGAGAGCAGTGATCAAAGATGCATCTATACAACCACTCATAGGGACCAACTGCTGAACGCTAAACAAACCGGCATCCTGGAGATACGGCTCATAACGTGGATGGTACGTGACCAAATTGGTCGTACCTCGAGTCTGGTAAACACGATCACCAGCCTATAGTGCACAAAACTTATATTAATTCAATTTCATGGCGTAATACTATTTTCAGAACATATTGTAAAATCTATCTAATTTAGTAAAATATATATAATGAAAACTAATAATAATTTCACAAAATTTCACATGCAATTTTAATATTTCAGTTGACCTAGTAAAATCTATCTAATTTAGAAAAAGATATATAATCAAAACTAATACTAATTTCACCAAATTTCACATGCAATTATAATATTTCAATTCACCTAGTAAAATCAATCTAATTTAGTAAAATATATCTAATCAAACTAATACTAATTTCACAAAATTCTAATCTAACTAGCTAATGAACTTTAATGAAATAAAATACTTACCTCGTTTTGCCAAACTGAGTCGGCACGATGTTGACCATGTGCCCAAAGGAGTACTGAATCGACCGGAGCTGTATCAATTGTTGCAGGTGGTCGTCTCGTGGAATAAGTGTCAAGAATCCTAGGAACTGCAAAAAAAAAAAGAAACAAAAAAAAAAACCGCCGCCGACGACATTCCGGTCGCCGGCGGCGAGCTTCCGACCGCTGAATCGCTCACCTCGGTACCGGCCGCGTGCCTTCCGTCCTCTTCCACGGGCTCTTCCTCCGACGGCCACCTGTTCTTCGTCGGAGTCCGACATCAAAACCAGAAAACACAGATTTGGTTTTCTTCGTCCGCCTCTTCTCTCCTGCGCTTCCGCGTGACTCTCAACCGTTTCTGCGTCGACGAAGGCGTTTTCCGCGGGAATGCGGGTTGAACCCGCGCGAGACTGGGGGAATTTGTGGCGGTCGCTGCGGACGAGAGGATGGGGGTAGAAGAAGATAAAGAGATAAGAAGGATCTCTGCGTTCTCGCATGGGACTGGCGCGGCCTTTTTGTTTATGCGCGTCCACACGATTCTGGTGCGGGTCCGCAATAGTCCACTTTGGATCCGCTTTTCAAACCACTAAATTTGAGTCTCTCGCGAATGTTGAGTGTTGTGTGTATTTGGCTGCTGATTTATATGAGCTGTAGGAGAGTTGAGTGATAAATGTAAAGGGCCCGTAATTAATAAGCCCATGCGTAGTCCGCGTCCATGCAAGCCCATGCATACTAGGTTAGACGTTTAATGGTGTATCTAACCTAGGACGTGATATATATAGGAGGGAAGAGGGGTCTGCCGCCTGTATCATCTTCTTGACACAAATCTCAGTAAATCAGTAGTCTGAAGAGCGTTCAAAGCTCTTCCGTGGATTAGTCCTGGATATCCAGGGATACCACGTAAATACCGTGTTCTGTGTATGTTTCCATTTCCGTATCCGTCATTATCTGTTTCGGTTCTAATCAACATGGTATCAGAGCTTACCGCGACTGAATCGGAGAGGCCTTCTGTGCGCCTCACATTAACAAACTACTCATTATGGGAATTTCAGTTTCGAGTCTTTGTCGAAGGAAGAGGGTTGCTGGGAATCTTGGAATGAACAATTCCTCAACCAGCCGAGACTGCTTCAGCTCAAGAGAGGACAACTTGGAATCAAAATGATGCCCGGATCAGATCGTGGTTGCTGGGTTCGGTCGATCCCTCGACCTGTCTTAGTCTGCGCTTGTTTAACACCGCAAACCGGATGTGGAGGCATCTAGCTGGCCTTTACTCGACTGTTAACGCGGCTCGTCAGTTCGAAGTCCAGACTGCACTCGCTAGATTGGAACAAGGAGATCGGTCAGTCACGGAATATTTCAATGATGCTCAAGAGTTATGGATTGAACAGGATCTATTGCATTTGGCCTTGAGACCCCAAGCTACTTTGACCGCTGACACGGTTGCCGAAAGGCAGCAAACTAGAATCTTGTAGTTTCTCATGAGGCTAAGGCCTGAATTCGAACCTGTCCGCTCCACTATTTTAAATCGTGATCAGCTGAATTTTGATGGAGTGATCAGTAGCCTTGTCCGAGAAGAAACTCGATTAAGGACCCAGGCTCAATTTGATTCACGCCCAGGCGAAGGGGAGACCTTTGCTACCGCATCTGCGCCTCGGGGAAGATCAGGTCCAAATTCTCAAGTCATGGCTGTCTCTCGACCTCAATTCAATAGTCGGGTACCAAATGCTGAGCTTCAATGTCATCATTGTCATGAGAAAGGGCATTTGGTGAAGCACTGTCGTCGAAGGAACTACTGTGTTTACTGTAAACGTATGGGACACATAATTTTAGAGTGTCGTACGCGGGAGAGGAATGCTGAAAGATACAATGGCAACTCACCTCTGGCTGGTGCTGGTCGTGGATCACAGGGTCGCTACAACCGGCCCTCTTATGCTGTAGAGTATGGAGAATCAAGTGGAGCTGCTGAACGTGGCTCTTCCGCGGGTAATATCTCTGCTGCCCAGCTCGACCACCTGGTTCAGGCGGTCACTGCCTTGCAAAACTCATTACCCACAGCTTTTGGTACGGCTCTCGCTGCTCTTCAAGGTAATGTAAAATGTAAACCTTGGATACTTGACTCCGGTTGCTTTAATCATATGACAAATGATAGCAATGCTCTAGACAATGTTCGGCCAATATCACATGGTGGATTAACAGTAGCTAATGGACATAGAATGGAAGTAAAAAGTGTTGGTAAAGTTAATACTTCTCTTATCACTTTACCACGTACTTTACATGTTCCGGCCTTGGTTCCTAATCTAGTTTCAGTCGGACAGCTTACTGAGCACGGTTATTCTGTTATGTTTGCTCCCACTGGTTGTGTTATACAGGACATGAAGACGGGGAGGCAGATCGGAAGGGGGAGTAAGCAGGGGAGGATTTTCCATTTAGAGGAGCTACAAGATTGTTCAAATTCATCATCAATGTTTGCTTCGAGTGGGTCATTCAATAGTTCATGTGTGTCTAGGCCTGTCAGTAGTCCTTTTTTGTTTTCTCAAACTCGGTCAATTGTCGATCCTGTGTTTTCTAGCTTATCTAATAAGGCGTGGGATCTTTGGCATGCTCGTTTGGGGCATCCTCACTCTGCTCGGTTGTCTGAAATGTTTAAACAATCTCTTATCGGCCAAAATTCTGTTGATCTTTCAGTCACACATTCGTGTACCAGTTGTGTTGAAGCTAAAACCTCTAGTTCATCTTTTCCCTCTAGCACTACTGCTATAACCGAACCATTCCATATTATTCACACAGATCTTTGGGGACCTTCTCCTACTCTGTCTCGTCTTGGGTTTCGTTATTTTGCTCTATTCATTGATCATGCTACTCGATACACCTGGATATACTTTCTTCGGCCGAAGTCTGAATTGCGCTCTGTGGCTATAGAATTTCTTAATATGATTCAGACGCAGTTTGGACGAACGGTTAAAATTATTCGGTCAGATCCAGGTGGCGAGTTTAATTCGATTCCCTTGCATGATGTCTATCGTTCACGTGGTATTCTCAGTCAAATTTCGTGTCCTGGTGTTTCTCAACAAAACGGTCTAGTTGAAAGGAAAAATAGGCATGTTATGGAGCTCACCCGAGCACTTCTCCTAGCATCTTCTGTTCCTAGTCGGTTTTGGCCTGAAGCAGTGGTTACTGCTGTGCGACTGATTAATTACCAGGTCACCCCAGTGCTCCATCAACAGAGTCCATTCTATGCTCTATATGGTCGTCATCCTGACTATTCTCGTCTTCGAGTGTTTGGCTGTCTCTGCTTTGTTCTCCTTCCTAAACGTGAACGTACAAAATTGACTTCCAAAACTGTCCGTTGTGTCTTTCTTGGGTATAGTAGTGTTCACAAAGGGTATCTATGTTTTGATCCTTCTGGGCAAAGAATGCGCATAGCTACTTCTGTTGTTTTCTTCGAAAACAATTGGTTCTACCCCACTAAATCTATGTCCGACATTGAGTTTCCTGGTGGTCATAATTCCTTGCCCATTTTTTATGATGATTATGATGATGATGTTCCCATGTCCAATGATCCAGCCACTTCTCCTTCCCCTCAAGATCTGTCCTCCTCACCAGCCAGCAGCTCAAGTTCAAGCTCGGATTCCTCACAAGTCAGCGGCTCCTCTTCTTCAAATGACAGCAGCCCTACTTCTTCCCCAACAACCACGCCTTCACCAACTGTTCCTCCACGTTATTCACATCGCTCAAATAAGGGAGTTCCACCTTCTCATTTTGAAGATTATGTTGCCCACGGGGTGGACACCCTCATCGTCCCAACTACTTTCAAGCAGGCACATGGAAATCCCATTTGGGATCGCGCAATGAATGAAGAATTTGGAGCATTAGAGGCAAATCGGACTTGGACAGTTGTTGATCGTCCTAATCCGTGTCCTCAGACCATTGGCAGCCGTTGGGTTTATGCTATCAAAGTTCGTCCAGATGGTTCTATCGAACGACACAGAGCGAGACTTGTTGCCCTGGGATACACACAGGAGCATGGGGTGGATTATAACGAGACATTTGCTCCTGTTGCAAAGATGTCTACAGTCCGCACATTACTTGCTGTTGCTGCTTTGTATAATTGGCCTCTATATCAACTGGACGTGAAGAATGCATTTCTTCATGGCGATTTGGAGGAAGTGATATACATGGAACGTCCTCCAGGTTACACTGTTGGACGAGAAGATCAAGTTTGTCTTTTGCACCGATCTCTTTATGGACTCAAACAGGCGCCGAGGGCCTGGTTTGAGAAATTCCAATCCACCATAGTCCAGCTGGGTTTCACTCAAAGCCTCAATGATCCCTCTCTCTTTACCAAGGTCACTACCGCAGGGATTGTTGTTCTACTTCTTTATGTGGACGATATGGTTATCACAGGTACTGACTCTCGCGGGATATCACAGCTTAAGGATGGTTTGAACAAAGCTTTCAGCATCAAGGACCTTGGTAATCTATCTTACTTTCTCGGCCTCGAAGTCAGCCGTAATGATCAAGGTATTTTGCTTAGTCAACGCAAGTATATTACGGATCTGCTCAGTGATCATAACTTTGCTGAATGCAAACCTGTGAAGACACCTATGGAAGTGAATCTGAAGCTGCAGAAAGATTCTGGTGAACGACTGAAGGATGGGTCACAGTATCGCAGTATAGTCGGAAGTCTCATCTATCTTTCTGCTACTCGACCCGATATATCTTATGCTGTACAGGCAGTCAGTCAATTTATGAATGAACCGTGTCTTGATCATCTTGCTGATGTGCACAGGATATTGCGCTACCTGCAAGGAACGCAAGAGGTTGGCATTCTATTTCCTTCTTCCGGCGTGCCTCAGCTTTCTGCGTACTCGGATTCTGACTTTGCTGGTTGTGTTGATACTCGCCGATCAACGTTAGGCTGGCGTGTTCAGTTTGGTGGAGCTTATATTTCTTGGCGTTGTAAAAAGCAGGATAAGGTATCTAAATCCTCTACAGAAGCTGAATATCGAGCTATGTCTGAAGTTGGGTCAGAAATGGTTTGGCTTCGTCGTCTCTTGTCTGATTTTGGGGTCACTTGTTTTGCGCCAATGGAGTTGTACGTTGATAACACCAGCGCTATTAGGATTGCCGAGAATCCTGTTCTACATGATCGAACGAAGCACATTGAGATACATGTGCATTATATCCGTGATCTTATTCGGGATGGCACCATTACATTGACTCATCTACAAACTGAGGAGCAGGTCGCTGATCTTTTCACGAAGGCCTTCTCCACGAGCAGGCATTGGTACTTGGGGAACAAATTGATGCTTAGAAATCGGCATCAATTTGGGGGAGGATGTTGAGTGTTGTGTGTATTTGGCTGCTGATTTATATGAGCTGTAGGAGAGTTGAGTGATAAATGTAAAGGGCCCGTAATTAATAAGCCCATGCGTAGTCCGCGTCCATGCAAGCCCATGCATACTAGGTTAGACGTTTAATGGTGTATCTAACCTAGGACGTGATATATATAGGAGGGAAGAGGGGTCTGCCGCCTGTATCATCTTCTTGACACAAATCTCAGTAAATCAGTAGTCTGAAGAGCGTTCAAAGCTCTTCCGTGGATTAGTCCTGGATATCCAAAGATACCACGTAAATATCGTGTTCTGTGTCTGTTTCCATTTCCGTATCCGTCATTATCTGTTTCGGTTTTAATCAACATGGTATCAGAGCTTACCGCGACTGAATCGGAGAGGCCTTATGTGCGCCTCACATCAACAAACTACTCATTATGGGAATTTCAGTTTCGAGTCTTTGTCGAAGGAAGAGGGTTGCTGGGAATCTTGGAAGGAACAATTCCTCAACCAGCCGAGACTGCTTCAGCTCAAGAGAGTACAACTTGGAATCAAAATGATGCCCGGATCAGATCGTGGTTGCTGGGTTCGGTCGATCCCTCGACCTGTCTTAGTCTGCGCTTGTTTAACACCGCAAACCGGATGTGGAGGCATCTAGCTGGCCTTTACTCGACTGTTAACGCGGCTCATCAGTTCGAAGTCCAGACTGCACTCGCTAGATTGGAACAAGGAGATCGGTCAGTCACGGAATATTTCAATGCTGCTCAAGAGTTATGGATTGAACAGGATCTATTGCATTTGGCCTTGAGACCCCAAGCTACTTTGACCGCTGACACGGTTGCCGAAAGGCAGCAAACTAGAATCTTGCAGTTTCTCATGAGGCTAAGGCCTAAATTCGAACCTGTCCGCTCCACTATTTTAAATCGTGATCAGCTGAATTTTGATGGAGTGATCAGTAGCCTTGTCCGGGAAGAAACTCGATTTAGGACCCAGGCTCAATTTGATTCACGCCCAGGCGAAGGGGAGACCTTTGCTACCGCATCTGCGCCTCGGGGAAGATCAGGTCCAAATTCTCAAGTCATGGTTGTCTCTCGACCTCAATTCAATAGTCGGGTACCAAATGATGAGCTTCAATGTCATCATTGTCATGAGAAAGGGCATTTGGTGAAGCACTGTCGTCGAAGGAACTACTGTGTTTACTGTAAACGTATGGGACACATAATTTTAGAGTGTCGTACGCGGGAGAGGAATGCTGAAAGATACAATGGCAACTCACCTCTGGCTGGTGCTGTTCGTGGATCGCAGGGTCGCTACAACCGGCCCTCTTATGCTGTAGAGTATGGAGAATCAAGTGGAGCTGCTGAACGTGGCTCTTCCGCGGGTAATATCTCTGCTGCCCAGCTCGACCACCTGGTTCAGGCGGTCACTGCCTTGCAAAACTCATTACCCACAGCTTTTGGTACGGCTCTCGCTGCTCTTCAAGGTAATGTAAAATGTAAACCTTGGATACTTGACTCCGGTTGCTTTAATCATATGACAAATGATAGCAATGCTCTAGACAATGTTCGGCCAATATCACATGGTGGATTAACAGTAGCTAATGGACATAGAATGGAAGTAAAAAGTGTTGGTAAAGTTAATACTTCTCTTATCACTTTACCACGTACTTTACATGTTCCGGCCTTGGTTCCTAATCTAGTTTCAGTCGGACAGCTTACTGAGCACGGTTATTCTGTTATGTTTGCTCCCACTGGTTGTGTTATACAGGACATGAAGACGGGGAGGCAGATCGGAAGGGGGAGTAAGCAGGGGAGGATTTTCCATTTAGAGGAGCTACAAGATTGTTCAAATTCATCATCAATGTTTGCTTCGAGTGGGTCATTCAATAGTTCATGTGTGTCTAGGCCTGTCAGTAGTCCTTTTTTGTTTTCTCAAACTCGGTCAATTGTCGATCCTGTGTTTTCTAGCTTATCTAATAAGGCGTGGGATCTTTGGCATGCTCGTTTGGGGCATCCTCACTCTGCTCGGTTGTCTGAAATGTTTAAACAATCTCTTATCGGCCAAAATTCTGTTGATCTTTCAGTCACACATTCGTGTACCAGTTGTGTTGAAGCTAAAACCTCTAGTTCATCTTTTCCCTCTAGCACTACTGCTATAACCGAACCATTCCATATTATTCACACAGATCTTTGGGGACCTTCTCCTACTCTGTCTCGTCTTGGGTTTCGTTATTTTGCTCTATTCATTGATCATGCTACTCGATACACCTGGATATACTTTCTTCGGCCGAAGTCTGAATTGCGCTCTGTGGCTATAGAATTTCTTAATATGATTCAGACGCAGTTTGGACGAACGGTTAAAATTATTCGGTCAGATCCAGGTGGCGAGTTTAATTCGATTCCCTTGCATGATGTCTATCGTTCACGTGGTATTCTCAGTCAAATTTCGTGTCCTGGTGTTTCTCAACAAAACGGTCTAGTTGAAAGGAAAAATAGGCATGTTATGGAGCTCACCCGAGCACTTCTCCTAGCATCTTCTGTTCCTAGTCGGTTTTGGCCTGAAGCAGTGGTTACTGCTGTGCGACTGATTAATTACCAGGTCACCCCAGTGCTCCATCAACAGAGTCCATTCTATGCTCTATATGGTCGTCATCCTGACTATTCTCGTCTTCGAGTGTTTGGCTGTCTCTGCTTTGTTCTCCTTCCTAAACGTGAACGTACAAAATTGACTTCCAAAACTGTCCGTTGTGTCTTTCTTGGGTATAGTAGTGTTCACAAAGGGTATCTATGTTTTGATCCTTCTGGGCAAAGAATGCGCATAGCTACTTCTGTTGTTTTCTTCGAAAACAATTGGTTCTACCCCACTAAATCTATGTCCGACATTGAGTTTCCTGGTGGTCATAATTCCTTGCCCATTTTTTATGATGATTATGATGATGATGTTCCCATGTCCAATGATCCAGCCACTTCTCCTTCCCCTCAAGATCTGTCCTCCTCACCAGCCAGCAGCTCAAGTTCAAGCTCGGATTCCTCACAAGTCAGCGGCTCCTCTTCTTCAAATGACAGCAGCCCTACTTCTTCCCCAACAACCACGCCTTCACCAACTGTTCCTCCACGTTATTCACATCGCTCAAATAAGGGAGTTCCACCTTCTCATTTTGAAGATTATGTTGCCCACGGGGTGGACACCCTCATCGTCCCAACTACTTTCAAGCAGGCACATGGAAATCCCATTTGGGATCGCGCAATGAATGAAGAATTTGGAGCATTAGAGGCAAATCGGACTTGGACAGTTGTTGATCGTCCTAATCCGTGTCCTCAGACCATTGGCAGCCGTTGGGTTTATGCTATCAAAGTTCGTCCAGATGGTTCTATCGAACGACACAGAGCGAGACTTGTTGCCCTGGGATACACACAGGAGCATGGGGTGGATTATAACGAGACATTTGCTCCTGTTGCAAAGATGTCTACAGTCCGCACATTACTTGCTGTTGCTGCTTTGTATAATTGGCCTCTATATCAACTGGACGTGAAGAATGCATTTCTTCATGGCGATTTGGAGGAAGTGATATACATGGAACGTCCTCCAGGTTACACTGTTGGACGAGAAGATCAAGTTTGTCTTTTGCACCGATCTCTTTATGGACTCAAACAGGCGCCGAGGGCCTGGTTTGAGAAATTCCAATCCACCATAGTCCAGCTGGGTTTCACTCAAAGCCTCAATGATCCCTCTCTCTTTACCAAGGTCACTACCGCAGGGATTGTTGTTCTACTTCTTTATGTGGACGATATGGTTATCACAGGTACTGACTCTCGCGGGATATCACAGCTTAAGGATGGTTTGAACAAAGCTTTCAGCATCAAGGACCTTGGTAATCTATCTTACTTTCTCGGCCTCGAAGTCAGCCGTAATGATCAAGGTATTTTGCTTAGTCAACGCAAGTATATTACGGATCTGCTCAGTGATCATAACTTTGCTGAATGCAAACCTGTGAAGACACCTATGGAAGTGAATCTGAAGCTGCAGAAAGATTCTGGTGAACGACTGAAGGATGGGTCACAGTATCGCAGTATAGTCGGAAGTCTCATCTATCTTTCTGCTACTCGACCCGATATATCTTATGCTGTACAGGCAGTCAGTCAATTTATGAATGAACCGTGTCTTGATCATCTTGCTGATGTGCACAGGATATTGCGCTACCTGCAAGGAACGCAAGAGGTTGGCATTCTATTTCCTTCTTCCGGCGTGCCTCAGCTTTCTGCGTACTCGGATTCTGACTTTGCTGGTTGTGTTGATACTCGCCGATCAACGTTAGGCTGGCGTGTTCAGTTTGGTGGAGCTTATATTTCTTGGCGTTGTAAAAAGCAGGATAAGGTATCTAAATCCTCTACAGAAGCTGAATATCGAGCTATGTCTGAAGTTGGGTCAGAAATGGTTTGGCTTCGTCGTCTCTTGTCTGATTTTGGGGTCACTTGTTCTGCGCCAATGGAGTTGTACGTTGATAACACCAGCGCTATTAGGATTGCCGAGAATCCTGTTCTACATGATCGAACGAAGCACATTGAGATACATGTGCATTATATCCGTGATCTTATTCGGGATGGCACCATTACATTGACTCATCTACAAACTGAGGAGCAGGTCGCTGATCTTTTCACGAAGGCCTTCTCCACGAGCAGGCATTGGTACTTGGGGAACAAATTGATGCTTAGAAATCGGCATCAATTTGGGGGAGGATGTTGAGTGTTGTGTGTATTTGGCTGCTGATTTATATGAGCTGTAGGAGAGTTGAGTGATAAATGTAAAGGGCCCGTAATTAATAAGCCCATGCGTAGTCCGCGTCCATGCAAGCCCATGCATACTAGGTTAGACGTTTAATGGTGTATCTAACCTAGGACGTGATATATATAGGAGGGAAGAGGGGTCTGCCGCCTGTATCATCTTCTTGACACAAATCTCAGTAAATCAGTAGTCTGAAGAGCGTTCAAAGCTCTTCCGTGGATTAGTCCTGGATATCCAAAGATACCACGTAAATATCGTGTTCTGTGTCTGTTTCCATTTCCGTATCCGTCATTATCTGTTTCGGTTTTAATCAACATGGTATCAGAGCTTACCGCGACTGAATCGGAGAGGCCTTATGTGCGCCTCACATCAACAAACTACTCATTATGGGAATTTCAGTTTCGAGTCTTTGTCGAAGGAAGAGGGTTGCTGGGAATCTTGGAAGGAACAATTCCTCAACCAGCCGAGACTGCTTCAGCTCAAGAGAGTACAACTTGGAATCAAAATGATGCCCGGATCAGATCGTGGTTGCTGGGTTCGGTCGATCCCTCGACCTGTCTTAGTCTGCGCTTGTTTAACACCGCAAACCGGATGTGGAGGCATCTAGCTGGCCTTTACTCGACTGTTAACGCGGCTCGTCAGTTCGAAGTCCAGACTGCACTCGCTAGATTGGAACAAGGAGATCGGTCAGTCACGGAATATTTCAATGCTGCTCAAGAGTTATGGATTGAACAGGATCTATTGCATTTGGCCTTGAGACCCCAAGCTACTTTGACCGCTGACACGGTTGCCGAAAGGCAGCAAACTAGAATCTTGCAGTTTCTCATGAGGCTAAGGCCTAAATTCGAACCTGTCCGCTCCACTATTTTAAATCGTGATCAGCTGAATTTTGATGGAGTGATCAGTAGCCTTGTCCGGGAAGAAACTCGATTTAGGACCCAGGCTCAATTTGATTCACGCCCAGGCGAAGGGGAGACCTTTGCTACCGCATCTGCGCCTCGGGGAAGATCAGGTCCAAATTCTCAAGTCATGGTTGTCTCTCGACCTCAATTCAATAGTCGGGTACCAAATGATGAGCTTCAATGTCATCATTGTCATGAGAAAGGGCATTTGGTGAAGCACTGTCGTCGAAGGAACTACTGTGTTTACTGTAAACGTATGGGACACATAATTTTAGAGTGTCGTACGCGGGAGAGGAATGCTGAAAGATACAATGGCAACTCACCTCTGGCTGGTGCTGTTCGTGGATCGCAGGGTCGCTACAACCGGCCCTCTTATGCTGTAGAGTATGGAGAATCAAGTGGAGCTGCTGAACGTGGCTCTTCCGCGGGTAATATCTCTGCTGCCCAGCTCGACCACCTGGTTCAGGCGGTCACTGCCTTGCAAAACTCATTACCCACAGCTTTTGGTACGGCTCTCGCTGCTCTTCAAGGTAATGTAAAATGTAAACCTTGGATACTTGACTCCGGTTGCTTTAATCATATGACAAATGATAGCAATGCTCTAGACAATGTTCGGCCAATATCACATGGTGGATTAACAGTAGCTAATGGACATAGAATGGAAGTAAAAAGTGTTGGTAAAGTTAATACTTCTCTTATCACTTTACCACGTACTTTACATGTTCCGGCCTTGGTTCCTAATCTAGTTTCAGTCGGACAGCTTACTGAGCACGGTTATTCTGTTATGTTTGCTCCCACTGGTTGTGTTATACAGGACATGAAGACGGGGAGGCAGATCGGAAGGGGGAGTAAGCAGGGGAGGATTTTCCATTTAGAGGAGCTACAAGATTGTTCAAATTCATCATCAATGTTTGCTTCGAGTGGGTCATTCAATAGTTCATGTGTGTCTAGGCCTGTCAGTAGTCCTTTTTTGTTTTCTCAAACTCGGTCAATTGTCGATCCTGTGTTTTCTAGCTTATCTAATAAGGCGTGGGATCTTTGGCATGCTCGTTTGGGGCATCCTCACTCTGCTCGGTTGTCTGAAATGTTTAAACAATCTCTTATCGGCCAAAATTCTGTTGATCTTTCAGTCACACATTCGTGTACCAGTTGTGTTGAAGCTAAAACCTCTAGTTCATCTTTTCCCTCTAGCACTACTGCTATA
The DNA here is from genome assembly GCA_946122785.1 of Linum tenue. NCBI lineage: Eukaryota > Viridiplantae > Streptophyta > Magnoliopsida > Malpighiales > Linaceae > Linum > Linum tenue. The sequence goes on along the minus strand of CAMGYJ010000008.1, from coordinate 88,617,885 downwards.
ACCGAACCATTCCATATTATTCACACAGATCTTTGGGGACCTTCTCCTACTCTGTCTCGTCTTGGGTTTCGTTATTTTGCTCTATTCATTGATCATGCTACTCGATACACCTGGATATACTTTCTTCGGCCGAAGTCTGAATTGCGCTCTGTGGCTATAGAATTTCTTAATATGATTCAGACGCAGTTTGGACGAACGGTTAAAATTATTCGGTCAGATCCAGGTGGCGAGTTTAATTCGATTCCCTTGCATGATGTCTATCGTTCACGTGGTATTCTCAGTCAAATTTCGTGTCCTGGTGTTTCTCAACAAAACGGTCTAGTTGAAAGGAAAAATAGGCATGTTATGGAGCTCACCCGAGCACTTCTCCTAGCATCTTCTGTTCCTAGTCGGTTTTGGCCTGAAGCAGTGGTTACTGCTGTGCGACTGATTAATTACCAGGTCACCCCAGTGCTCCATCAACAGAGTCCATTCTATGCTCTATATGGTCGTCATCCTGACTATTCTCGTCTTCGAGTGTTTGGCTGTCTCTGCTTTGTTCTCCTTCCTAAACGTGAACGTACAAAATTGACTTCCAAAACTGTCCGTTGTGTCTTTCTTGGGTATAGTAGTGTTCACAAAGGGTATCTATGTTTTGATCCTTCTGGGCAAAGAATGTGCATAGCTACTTCTGTTGTTTTCTTCGAAAACAATTGGTTCTACCCCACTAAATCTATGTCCGACATTGAGTTTCCTGGTGGTCATAATTCCTTGCCCATTTTTTATGATGATTATGATGATGATGTTCCCATGTCCAATGATCCAGCCACTTCTCCTTCCCCTCAAGATCTGTCCTCCTCACCAGCCAGCAGCTCAAGTTCAAGCTCGGATTCCTCACAAGTCAGCGGCTCCTCTTCTTCAAATGACAGCAGCCCTACTTCTTCCCCAACAACCACGCCTTCACCAACTGTTCCTCCACGTTATTCACATCGCTCAAATAAGGGAGTTCCACCTTCTCATTTTGAAGATTATGTTGCCCACGGGGTGGACACCCTCATCGTCCCAACTACTTTCAAGCAGGCACATGGAAATCCCATTTGGGATCGCGCAATGAATGAAGAATTTGGAGCATTAGAGGCAAATCGGACTTGGACAGTTGTTGATCGTCCTAATCCGTGTCCTCAGACCATTGGCAGCCGTTGGGTTTATGCTATCAAAGTTCGTCCAGATGGTTCTATCGAACGACACAGAGCGAGACTTGTTGCCCTGGGATACACACAGGAGCATGGGGTGGATTATAACGAGACATTTGCTCCTGTTGCAAAGATGTCTACAGTCCGCACATTACTTGCTGTTGCTGCTTTGTATAATTGGCCTCTATATCAACTGGACGTGAAGAATGCATTTCTTCATGGCGATTTGGAGGAAGTGATATACATGGAACGTCCTCCAGGTTACACTGTTGGACGAGAAGATCAAGTTTGTCTTTTGCACCGATCTCTTTATGGACTCAAACAGGCGCCGAGGGCCTGGTTTGAGAAATTCCAATCCACCATAGTCCAGCTGGGTTTCACTCAAAGCCTCAATGATCCCTCTCTCTTTACCAAGGTCACTACCGCAGGGATTGTTGTTCTACTTCTTTATGTGGACGATATGGTTATCACAGGTACTGACTCTCGCGGGATATCACAGCTTAAGGATGGTTTGAACAAAGCTTTCAGCATCAAGGACCTTGGAAATCTATCTTACTTTCTCGGCCTCGAAGTCAGCCGTAATGATCAAGGTATTTTGCTTAGTCAACGCAAGTATATTACGGATCTGCTCAGTGATCATAACTTTGCTGAATGCAAACCTGTGAAGACACCTATGGAAGTGAATCTGAAGCTGCAGAAAGATTCTGGTGAACGACTGAAGGATGGGTCACAGTATCGCAGTATAGTCGGAAGTCTCATCTATCTTTCTGCTACTCGACCCGATATATCTTATGTTGTACAGGCAGTCAGTCAATTTATGAATGAACCGTGTCTTGATCATCTTGCTGCTGTGCACAGGATATTGCGCTACCTGCAAGGAACGCAAGAGGTTGGCATTCTATTTCCTTCTTCCGGCGTGCCTCAGCTTTCTGCGTACTCGGATTCTGACTTTGCTGGTTGTGTTGATACTCGCCGATCAACGTTAGGCTGGCGTGTTCAGTTTGGTGGAGCTTATATTTCTTGGCGTTGTAAAAAGCAGGATAAGGTATCTAAATCCTCTACGGAAGCTGAATATCGAGCTATGTCTGAAGTTGGGTCAGAAATGGTTTGGCTTCGTCGTCTCTTGTCTGATTTTGGGGTCACTTGTTCTGCACCAATGGAGTTGTACGTTGATAACACCAGCGCTATTAGGATTGCCGAGAATCCTGTTCTACATGATCGAACGAAGCACATTGAGATACATGTGCATTATATCCGTGATCTTATTCGGGATGGCACCATTACATTGACTCATCTACAAACTGAGGAGCAGGTCGCTGATCTTTTCACGAAGGCCTTCTCCACGAGCAGGCATTGGTACTTGGGGAACAAATTGATGCTTAGAAATCGGCATCAATTTGGGGGAGGATGTTGAGTGTTGTGTGTATTTGGCTGCTGATTTATATGAGCTGTAGGAGAGTTGAGTGATAAATGTAAAGGGCCCGTAATTAATAAGCCCATGCGTAGTCCGCGTCCATGCAAGCTCAGGCATACTAGGTTAGACGTTTAATGGTGTATCTAACCTAGGACGTGATATATATAGGAGGGAAGACGGGTCTGCCGCCTGTATCATCTTCTTGACACAAATCTCAGTAAATCAGTAGTCTGAAGAGCGTTCAAAGCTCTTCCGTGGATTAGTCCTGGATATCCAGGGATACCACGTAAATACCGTGTTCTGTGTCTGTTTCCGTTTCCGTATCCGTCATTATCTGTTTCAGTTTTAATCAACAGCGAACCCCCACCTCTTCCCTTACAAAAATACAATATCTGTGTAAATATACTTAAAACCACCATATTGGTGGTAAATAAAAAAAACAATATTTTGGGAATTCTCCCGGCCATTAATCCAAAAAAGAAAAAAATACAACTAATTTAATCTGATTAAATAGGTTGATTCATGGTTTGCTCTAGAGTTTTGATTCAGCGCCCCTACTTAAGTAAATGCGAGATTTAGTGAAGAGTCGCCGGCCCGGCTGACTATTTCCTTAATTTACTTAAATTATTCTTGTTTAGGGATGCAAAGATTTTTTTTAATCCTGGGGAAATCATTTAGTTTACGAATTCATTACGCCCTGCCATTCTTTCCTCGTCTCGGCTCCGACCAACGTCATCAAAATCCCACCACCATAATAAATATTATAGCATTCCACCACCATATAAATATAAAAAACAATTTTAGCTGCGCGCGGCAACGGCGGAAGGCCATTCCTTTATTTTGTCCTAGGTATCTCCGGAGGTAACATTTTTTATGGTGGAAAGAGGGAAAAATCCCAGAATACGCGAGTTATTAAAAAAAATTCCCTAAATACAGTACTTATAAAAGTAATTCCCAAAATACAGCAGTTTCAACATCACTGTCTTTGATCACCGTTTTTGTCCAAAACAGTGAAGCAGCGGGGAACGCATCACCGCCTTGGACGAAAGCGGGGAATGCATCATCGCTGTGGACAAAAGCGGTGATACGTTCCCCGCTTTTGTCCAAGGCGGAGATATTATCCCCGCTTTTGACAAAGGCGGGGAACGTATCCCCGCTTTTGACATCAACAGTGAAGGCATCACCGCTGCTGTCCACAACAGTGATTGTCCCCACGTTTTACATAGCCCTGGTAGGTGGAGAAGTAGGTAACAGCTACCTAGCTATCACCGCTGTTGACTAAGGCGATGATGTGTTCACCGCCTTGGTCCAAAGCGGTGATTGGCTCTAAATTTTTCCTATAAAAACCCACGCCCTCTTCCCTCCTGCTGCCAAACAGCAAATTAGTACAAAAATTATCGTTTTGTTAAGTCGTTTTCGCAGCTGGTTCCTCCGTAGTTTACTGCTCAAGAAACTCGTCGGGATTCGGTATGTTAGAATTATGTATTGTTTACATTTTGATTATGTGCTAGAATTAGGTATGTTAGAATTATATATTTAGATTAATTATGATATGATATATGTTAGTTAGTTAGTACTGAATTTAGATTAATTTGTTTAGTTTTCTCATGATAGATCGGGATTGAGTATGTTATAAGTATGTATTTTTTACATGTTGATGTGTTAGTAATTATACTGTCTGTATTTAGTGAATTGCGGTTATTGGAAAATATGTTATGATATTATTTAGTTTAATTATGATATGATAGATGTTAGTTAGCTAGTTATGAATTTAGATGAATTTGTATAGTTTTCTCATAATAGATCAATTAGTTGCACTTTATTATCGCTTTGGATGATATTGTTTTTGTATCCATAATGTACTAATTATATACTATACTTAATTATTATAAAATGCAGACATGGGTAAATTTAAGAAGTTTCGGCTTATTATTTATTGGAATGGTCGGGTGACAAACTCGAACATTGGGATCGACTATGAAGATGGCGAATCCAGTATGCTTACATTTGAGTCGAGATTCTCGTGGCAAGAACTCCATGACAGGTGTGCAGAAAGGACTTGTACGGGCGGGCAAATGAGAGTTCGTCAAATTACTTACCGGTATCCCAACATGAGTGCTGACGGAGTCATGTACGAAAAAGTTGACATAAATGATGATGACGACGCGAACATGATGACACAGTTCATATCTGAGAACGGGGTGCGGCTTGCAGAGGTGTATGTCGAGACCGAGCCGGTCGGTGAAACTCATTCTCACCAGTATTCTTATGATGATGGTTTTGCAGGAGGGTATGGCTGGGGTGGTAGTTCAAGTAACTACGGAGCAGGTTCTTCTGCCGGAGGGTATGGTTGGGGAGGTACTTCAAGCAACTACGGAGGAGGTAGTTCTGAAGGAGGTGTTGGGTGGGAAGAATACCTGCCACATGGTGGTGAGACTGCCGTCGATATCGTTCATCCCGACGGTGATCAATGGCCTGCTTGGGGTCCAGAGTGGGGTGACATTGAAAACACCCTTCGAACTGGGCGTACTTCGCATGACCAAGAAGGCGATGCTGGTTATGCTGCTAACGATGACCATCCTTCGCCGAGCTATCCATTCGCCTCCAGTGACGATGAAAGTGAGGAAGATTTGAGATCAGTCAGTGAGGAGGAAGATACGGACGATAACGACGATATCGATGACAGCGAGGTGGCGTTCCGACAGGCACCAACGCCTTACTACACAGAGGTTCCTGATCAATTTTTATATGGTCAGAACGATGCCCCTGACTTTCGGCCCATGCCTGTGTATAATCCGACTGCTAATTTGGAAGTGGGTATGGCGTTCACTTCGAAAGCCGATGTGCAAGACGCTTTTAGCGAAGAAGCCATGCGGCGTAATTTCGAATGGAAGGTAAAATATTCTGACAAGGGACAACTGCATGTCATTTGTAAGAATGCTGGAGAGGGTTGTATGTGGCAACTTCGTGCTGCATATATGAAGAGAAAGGGGGTCTGGGTCATGCGGACAGTAGAGAACAACCACAGTTGCTCCTCAACCATACTTTCACAGGATCACCGGCAACTGAAAGCAAAAAAAGTGGCAAGAACCATTAAGCACCTTATCGAGGCACAACCAGATATCAAGATAAAAGCTATCATGGCGGAGGTGAAGGATCGACACTCCTACACCATAAGGTATAAGAAGGCGTGGCATGGGAAGCAGAAGGCCATGGCTGATGTCTACGGTGATTGGGATGACTCGTATGCTTTACTCCCCAGACTAATGTCCGCAATGGAGGAGTCCAACCCTGGGACGGTTTTCGTGCCTTAGTACAACAACGTAGAAACTGAAGATCAAGTTCGAGTACAGAACGAGTTGATGTTTCATCGTCTGTTCTGGACATTCAAGCCATGCATTGACGGGTTTCCCTTCTGCATGCCAGTGATTCAGGTATATTACGGACTCAAAATATTGTACTATTTCATTACTTTACTAATTTCAATTTTTACTAACTCAAAGATCGATCGGGCAGGTGCCACTCCACCATGTGCCAGCAGATTAAGGGCACCTTGCACAACCATGTCTCTTGATCCTCGGGATGTCTAAGACGATGCAACTCAACCACTTCATTTGGATATGGATCCCATACCGCCTACAATCATTATAATTCATGTAATTAGTAAAAATTATATCCACTCCACCTAATAAATTGAAAATCATGACATTCAATATTTTTACCTGGTTCCACCAAGGCTTATCAAATTCAGCACGATAAAACAGTAAAGAGTGCTCGGCCTGGTGGTCGTTTGTATTTGCTCCGATCCACCTAATTAAGCAAAAGTACATATATAAGCAATTTTTAAATTAGCTAAATACGATTTGGTTAGAATAAATCCAAATTCACTTACTTGGAAGATATCTAAATTCACTAAAATACTAGAATTGCAGACCTAAAATGTCTCTAAATTCGCTTAGTTGGAAGATAGCTAAGTTCACTAAAATACTATAATTGCATACTTAAAATTGCATACTAAGTTCACTAAGTTCACTAAAATCTAAATTCACCTAACTAGCTACCATTGCATATCTAAAATAAATTCAACTTAAATTGAACTTACTTGAAACCATATGGGGGATTTGCTACAAGTCGTAGCTCATCATCTGGCAACCAGAATTCCCGAGGGTCTTGAGGTGCGAGAAACGGAAGATGCTCCCATGCCCAGAGCTGAAGTATGAACATCGCACCACCAGCTTGTTTCGCTCCCAACCTCGAGCAAGTGCACAACTCTCGGTAGATTCCAGCCAAGACGGCCGACCCCCAACTTTTTCTCCCGATCTCGTCCCAGTCACCGAGGAGCATAGGGAACCACATGCCTTGTATCCACTTATTTGACTTGTCGGGGAACAGAAACCCACCAACCAAGGCAATTAGGTATACACGTGCATACCGCTCCACCTGATCTTCAGGAGTATCCGGGCCTATATTAACCTCCAATTGGATGTGGTCAACAAGCCACGGGATCGATACTTGCCCCGCATTCAGTGGTGGATGCCCAACCCCTTCGACGGGCGTGGTGGTCGGCATGTTGAACCCCAGACGTTCCTGAATCAATGGCCCCCAACCATCTTCTGGTTTTCTCGAGCTGTCGATGATGGCATCTCCGGTGATCGGGAGCCCGGTGAGGATGGCAACATCTTTGAGGGTGATCGTCATTTCACCCTCGGGAAAGTGGAAGGTATGCAGCTCAGGGCGCCATCGCTCTGCCATTGCCGTCAGCAGATCGTTGTCAATATCAAGCCTCATAAAGTGCCTCAAATTGTGCAATCCCGCCCTCTCTAGATAGGGATGCAGTCGAGGATGCCAACGGGGCAATCGACATGTACCTCGATGACTGATGGGAATAAGTGATTCCTACAAAACAAAAAACACAATATTGTCAGTCAATAGAAAGCAAAATAAAAACTTAGAAAGCAAAATAAAAACTTTAAAACTATTGAAATAATTTTAGTGTGTCTACCGGATTATTGTTCCAAATTGAACGAGAGCGATGTTGATCTTGCCCGGTTAAATACCTTCGATCCCTTGGGCCAGGATCGATATACAATCTAGGGTCGTATATCTCAGCACCCATCTATAAAAAAATATGAAATCAAATCAATTTAAATTTTAGCACCCATGTAAAAAAAATCACAAAAGAATTAAATAAATCTACGTACTCTCAAAGCCTCTTCGTCCATTTTTTTCCGAAAAGCTAGCGAGAGTATCGACAAAACAACAAAACAAAAACTCTAGTAATTCTTTCTGATGCGGAAGATCGGACTTAGCCGCAACCACAGAGCATACTTAGAACGAAACTAGAGTGAAAAATGGAGGGAGAAAGAAGTATAAAGTGGTGGTGTGGTTTGGAATGAGGGGGGGATGGGTATTTATAGGTGTTTGGGGCTGGGAAAAGACCTGGCCAGTTATCACCGCCCCAAACAAACACAGAGCCATCACCGCGTCCAACAAAGGCGGTGATGGTCACGGATCGCTGACGTGGCGGCTCCTGATGTGTCGGATTGTGGAGAAAAATCACAATCCGCGCATAACTGCATCGGACGGCAGCGGTGAAGGCGCGGGGTGGGGCGCGGATCGCTGACGTGGAAAGCGGGGCTATCACCGCTTTGGTCTTCAGCGGTGAAGTGCCCGCGCGCGTCCACGTCAGCGATCCGCGCCACTTCACCGCTGTTGGATCCAACGGTGAAGCCTTCACTGCTTCCCTCATCAACGGTCATGCCATCACTGTCGTCCTTGACAGCGGTGATGGCATCACTGCTTTGGTCTAAAGCGATGATAGCATCACTGCTTTTGTCTAAAGCGGTGATGTATCATCGTTTTAGACCAAAACGGTGATCAACATCACTGTCTTAGACAAAGACAGTGATGTTGAAACTGCTGTACTTTGGGAATTACTTTTATAAGTACTGTATTTTGGTAATTTTTTTTAATAATTGGTGTATTCTGGGATTTTTTCCGTGGAAAGAGGACAGACACGATAACCACAATTTTTAAATTGTTTTTTTCAAATATTTTCCCCTAGGACGTTCCGTTATTATTACTAGAGTTGGGACGCCAGTTGGTCAGATACATTACATCAACTAAATTTGGGTCCACCCGTTGGACGGCTACATTTTATCAATGGAAATTATTCGAACTAAATATATATTTTTATTAGGTACGATAAAGGAATCCAAATAATTCAATTACTGAAAGGATAAATAACCTACATTATAGAGTTTCCTGACATATTAAACGATTCATCGATGTAAAGTTGAGATTAAAACTAAAATAATACCAAGAAATTGAATCCTAATTAAAAAACTTATCTAACCAGACCATCAATATTCTCTTCCTTATTGTCAACATTCAAACTGTCATTAATCATAGTAATCCACACTTTTGGTGAAAATAACTTTCATCTTCCCTAAATCATAGAGGGTATAAATGTACATAAAATTGCCAAGCATCATTGTATTGCTAATTGGTTGATTCTCTGCACATGATATTTCTTAAATTCATAGAACTATATGTTGGTCCGTCAATTATGTTTATGTAAAATCAACTTATCCTTGTACCTTATTATTTTCAGTATCTAAAATGTTTGTGTTGTGGTAACATCCTACTATTAATTATTGATAGTCTTTTGACTTTAGTATACTCTTGATGTAGGTTTATGAAAAATTGGCATATTATAGACTCATTTCTCTATAAAAATACTCAACAATTCATCAATGATTTTTGTCATTGTCATAACTATATATATTTATAAGTTATGATGATTAATCAATAATTATTGATTGTCTATTTTGCCTATCATATAAAAATTTCCTTCATATATTTAACTAATGCCGAAATTTTTTAACTCTCGATGTAATACATTATGTCTCGATTTGTCAACCATTATACTCAAATTTATTATCTTATATAATATGAAGTAACTTTCAATCAATGCCTCAATTTGTTAACTCTCTAAGACATTATACCCTTGATTTGTGAACCATGATACTCAAAATTATTATCTTATAGACTTATACAATATGAAGCAACTTCCAACCAACGCCTCAATTTATTAACCGATGCTCTTAAAAATTAGGAGTAACTTTCAACCAATGCTTATTCACCATTGAAATAGTATATAATAGGATTTCTTAGTGAAGATGCTTGATCTTTCGATTAATTTTGTATAAATTTGGTTTATATATTTATGATTAAATTTTTTAAAGTTAAAACTTTCTTACTAATATAAGTGATCGATAGGGTGCATCTACAACACATTGCGAGCTAATGAAAGAAGTGTTCTTTCTGAAAACATAAATCTACTCACGGACAGAATTTATTCTTTAATAATTTCCTGTCAGTTTTTGTCTTCTGTTCAATATCTTTGTTCGGTGGCTTAGCTAATTATTAGGAATTTAGAGGATGGTGCGGATATTGGTTTTTTTCCTATTAATTATTTCATTTTTAATAATTAAATTTACAAAACCAACCTTCCTACAAACGCTATGCTGGAAATTCTAAATGAAAGAGGTTCTGAGTGAGAACGTCCATATAGTAGTGGTAGGATAATATAAAAATTAATTGTAATTATAAATCATAATTTATTTAGTATCATGATCAATAGTTTATTCCTTCTTCTGCTGCAATTCATTGAAACCCATTTTAATGGTATAATGTTTGAAAATGTGAAACATCTTTTCACGGTGTTAGAATTTCATCTCATATAAATCAGGGGCGGAGCCAGGAATCTATGTTCGGGGGGGGCCGAAATTTTTTATTCTGTTACTACGAAATGACAACTAAAAAAATATTTACATATTGGTCCAAGGGTATCAAAATAATATATATTTTACATAATAGGTTTATTTTGTTAATACAAAAAGGAAAAAGGAAAAAAATCAATTTTAAATATTATCGTAAAACCAATTCCAGATGATTAGAGTGAATTAATACAAGTTTAGAACTTATGAAAGTGAAAAGCACTAATTATTCAGCTTTTATAAAACTTAATTTTGAAACTAAAAGACTGAAACCATATTGAAATTAACAAAAATAAAAAGCCATATAATGAAAAATGAAGGAGAAGTTATTAAAATTGGAAAGAAAAATTGAATTAACACATGCATAATTGGGTTTCGAACCCTTACTCTCTGGGATGATATAATCAATTTGACCTCCGCTGGACTAGCCTCTTTTCTTGGTTCATATTTTCACGCTTAACTTATTAATAAATGATCTTTACTTTATACGAAATTTCCAAATACCGATATTGTTTGTAAGTAACTTTCGAAATTCTCGGGGGGGCCGGGGCCCCCCCAAGGCCTAGTGTAGCTCCGCCCCTGATATAAATTATAAATATTATCAACCATTCGCTATTTACTTCCATATAGATATTTCTATATAACTATATCCACCATCAATAATTTATTTCTTTATCTCAATAACACCATCATCTCCATCAATGAATTCACTAATTCTGATATTAGCGTACTTTTCGTTCTTCTCTTGCATTTCACTATCTCAAATATTTAATCGCAAAATTTTTTGAATTGTGATGTCACATCCCGATCTCTAAAATCCATAAATAACAATTTTTATCCGGAGCATATTTAAAATTTTGAAAAAAAGAAATAATAATCTACTCGAAATACCAATACTGAAAATACACCTTATAATTTAAAAGCAAAGCCCTAACATTGGGGCAAACCTCAATCCATAAAGTCTTATCCTTTTAAATCTCCAGTCATTACTCATAATCATAAAGCAAATAACTAAAGATTACAAATGCTGCTTACTCCGATCTGTGGTCAGATATCTTCAGAAGTGCTCACGTGGTCCTCCTCGGGTAGCCTGCTCTCTCATGGATGCTCCTTGACTTGATGCTCCCTAGCTCCTCCTCTACGACCTGGTGAGTGGGTTGGGGTCAGTCTACGCCATTACTTAAACTTGAAGCACTTACGGGTATTCCCTTAAGTGTTCACCTTAAAAACCCGTGGAAGTTATTTATGCTTCCACCCTTTAAACTTTAACTCTTAAAACGTGGGAGTTGCTGTTACTCGCCACTCTCAAAAATATTAAACCTTTGACCGACACTGGGATCCCCTCACTAACTAGTCCAACCGACCAGCTCATACGTATGAGGGCCAACATAGACCTTTCCTTAAACCTTTTTATGGGAGTAATCTATTCAACCCCATAAACCTTAAGAGTATATCATACTCTTCCTTTAAACTTCATGTGATGTCTAAGTGATTCATCCACATGTTCCTTAAGAGCAAACTTTTTCTTCCTTTGAACTTTCACTGGGGCGGGGGACTGTCGTTAGTGAACTATCTTTAAATCTTTTCACCCTAATTTAATTAGGAGTGAAATACCTCTTAAATATTGATCCTTAAAGATCAAACAACCTTCATTAAATAAACATAAATATAAAAGCTTCAAGTAAATACTGAAAGCTCAAATAATCATATACTTCAAAATCATACTCAAATAGAGCATCTCGGATAATACCTCAAATAAAACATGTTTTATCAATCACGACATAAATCAATCACTGACATACGATTCACATAAATACACATACTTAAAACTTGTAATTCAAATACTTGAAAATACGAAAGGCGTAGAATTTTCCCCCTTAAACCACTCACCTCTCAAATGACGATTCTTAGTTCCCTTGATGTGAAATCCTTAATCAGATCGCTTCCTCAATCCTATAAATTAAAATCATCTTCCCTTAGTCGGTAATCCTCAGATTTAGTCCCTTTAACGTATTGGGAAAATTTCCCTCATTGGTTACTTAGTCCCAAAATCCTTTAAAAATGGCCCTCAATCTCTTTTAAATTATTTCCTCAAAACTAAACTTTTCAACCCTTTAATCAAGAATTAAATCATCTCAAGCAATTCAATAACTCTTAAAATAAATGTAATAAAATCCTCATAAATTTCTCAAAGTATATTTTCCACTTAAAAATCCAAATTCTGACCTTAGGTACTTCAACTCATTACACAAAATTAGTAACCATAAATGACCCTTTAATTAACCTCGTTTTCCTATTACAATTTAGCATATATAATTTTTAAACCAAGTCACGAACACTAATAATTCTGATCCATAATTTTATAACATCAATACAAAACCTTAGTTTCATGAAAAATTATCAAATCCCAAAAGAAACTTCGATCAGTATTTTATTTAATTAAAGCTAACATTCGTTCAATTTTTTTTTTCGTTGAATCAGTTGCTCTTTATTTCCAGAAAAGGTAACCGATACAACGAGGCGAAACTCCAACAATGAGTTCCGGTATGCTAGCTATATACTACCTGCTGCATTACAAATGTCAACTTACTCTTAGCAACCTATATGCACTAAAAAGTTCTAGCGCAGTAAAACTCAAAAACTGAAAACCTATAAGTATCGAAGGTGTGACAAAGTATCTCGCAACCCTCTATTACCATAAGAAATGAAACTTAGATCAGCCCTTATAAGATCAGCCACATTTGCAGGACTTCGGCACGTTTGACCATGAACCACGCGGCACCTCTCTTTCCAGATGAAAGAGACTACAAGGCACCAAAGCAAAGCATGGCATTGACCGTATCTAGTGTCTTTACGGGTTGCCTCAGCGACAGCAGCAAGCATCATGTCCCAACCCTGAAAATTCAACGAGGGAATCTGCAGCAAAGAGTAAAGCTGCCTGGAATAACTGCAAAAGAGGAATAAATGATCACGAGATTCTGTTGCATTGTCACATAAAGGGCAACCTGCATCTCTAATTTTCCCCCACTTCAACAGCTTATCTCTTGTAGTAATAGCATTTCTCGTTACCAACCAAGAAAGCACACTATATCTTGGCGGGCAATGCTTATTCCAGAGAAGGCTATGCCATGGAACAGCAGGTGCTCTTCTTCGTAATGTCTCCCAAACTTTTCTGACTGAATAAACTGTCATTTCTTGCAAATCCCAGTATATTGTCCCATTCTGCTGCTGTACCCAGGGATGGATGACAGCCCGCAACTTCAGTAGTCTTCGCCACGTCCACGAACTGCTATACTGAACCTTTAGTGACCAGAGGTCCCCCTGTCGACACTTATATGCATACATCCACGCTACCCACAAAGCTCCAGCCTGCATGAGAAAAAGCCAGAGCATACGTACAGAACAGGCTTGATTCCATGTCAATAAGTCCTTAACTCCAAGACCCCCTTCCTTTCTAGGCAGAGCCACATTGTCCCATTTTACCTTTGCACGCCCTTCTTCATTTCCATACCATAGGAAGTTAGAGCAAACCTGCTGAATCTTATTCAAAGCCTTCTTAGGTAGCACGAATAGTTGCATCCAATATTGCACCACACCAATCAATACTGAATTAATCAATTGCAGTCTGCCAGCATATGTTAATCGTTTGGCCCTCCACGACTTGACTCGCTTTGTAATCTTATCTACAAGTATGTTAATCTCCGTTGAGGAAAACTTACCAGACATAAGAGGAAGTCCAAGATAACGGACAGGCAACTCCCCTTCCTTAAATCCAGAAAGATGCAGAGCATTACTTTTATAATGAACAGCCTGCCCTCCAAAATACACTTCACACTTAGATGGATTACATCTAAGTCCAGACAGCATGTAGAACTTATGTAAGACCTCTTTAACTTGCAGAATAGCTTGAGCAGACCCTGTTGTAAAAACCAAAATATCATCTGCAAAACACAAATGATTTAAGGAAATTCTCTGACACTGAGGATGAAAGGGGATCCTTCCCATCTGACTTGCTGTAACAAGCATGGTTGAGAGTCCTTCCATTGCAATCGAGAATAAATATGGTGATAATGGATCACCTTGTCTGACCCCCTTCCTAGCTCTAAAAAATCCACACAAGCTGCCATTTACGTTGAAACTGTAATGGGCAGTTTGTAGGCAGGCCCTAATCCACTGCATAAACTGTGTAGGAAAACCCATGGCACCCATCATATGAAAGAGATATTGCCAATTAACTGAATCGAAAGCCTTCATGATGTCAATCTTTATAGCACATCGAGAAGACAAAACAGATCTATTATACCCACTGACCAATTCCTGAGCTAACAGAATATTGTCCATTATACTACGACCTTTAACAAATGCAGACTG